>OY821521.1:89335063-89873896 GCA_963682025.1 Cordilura impudica
AATAATAAAAAAATCAAAATAAAATAAATGTGAATTAAATAAATGAAATAAAATAAAAAAATAAGTAAAATAAGAAAAGCAAATGATATAAATAAAATTCATTTATTATTTATTTATTCATTTATTTTTATTTATTAATAAAATAATTAAATTAAATGAAATGAATATAATAATTTCAAAATATAGAATAAATAAACTTAAATCAAATAAAATAATCGAAATAAATGGAACAAATGATATAAATGAAAAAAATTTTTTTTTTTTTTTATATTTTTTTTTTATATATTTTTCTTTTTTATATATATTTTTTTTTTTTTTTTATTATTATTTTCGTGTTTTATATGTTCAGTGTTATATGTTAAATGTAATATATCTTGTATTTAAATGTAATATTGAAAATTGTAAGTTTTAATGTTTTTGGTAAAATATTTGTGTAATAATATGATGTTTTTTATAATTAAATAGACAAAATCCCCAGAAGAAATCGACAAAAAATCGAAGAAACGTCGGGAAAAATTGTAACGAAATTGAAGTTTTAATTACAACAAGAAATTTTAGGTCTTACTAGCTAAATAAAAATAAATGAAATAAAATAAATAAATAGAATAAACCAAATATTATAAATAAAATAAATTAAATAAATATCATAAATACAATAAACATAATAAATAAAAAAAAATAAAATAAATAAAATAAACAATATAAATAAAATAAATAGAAAATAAATAAAACAAACAAAAATCAATAAAATTCAAAAAAAAAAAAAAATAATAATAATCCTTTGGTATAAAAGTATTTTCTAATAAATAAAATAAACAAAAAAATAAATAAAATAGATGAAATCTATGAAATATATTAAACAAGTTTTTCACTTGAGTAGAAAAATATATTCTTAATAGTTGTTTACAGTTTATTGCTTTATACTTAGCATCTTAGAAGCTTACTTAAAAACGTGCGTATTAGCTACCCAGTTGAAAATTCCCAAAATCGTCTTCAGTTACTACTTGCAAACATTATAAAATAAATTCTGATTGAATGGTTCTGATGCCTACTGATTTTTTACATGTGATACAGTGATGATTTGCCTATAACATAAATGTATGTACTTATATGGCTTTTTAAGTCACTCTTGAACCGTTAATTCGTCAACGTTAAGTGTTAGCATACTTCAAGTACATGCCCGTAACATCAGTCAGTCATTATCTCAAGACACAGTATTGAGTTGAGTATGAGTGATTCTAATTCACAGTTTAATAATACAGTTTATATGCTTAAGTTAATAAATAGCACATTTGAAAGGTGCTAATTGGCAACTATAATATTATGAATGTGAGATAAATTGATAAATTGAGATTAATTGTAATGATTTAATGCTAGGAAATTATTTAGTGAGTATTTTAATAACTCTTGATAGAGACTGATCACTTTATCATAGGAAATCTTATGAATTACTTTACAAAATGTCATCCATTTACCCAGTCTTAGAAAGTGACGAAGATGGAAGAAAAATGGCCGATCCAGACACATGGAAAGAAATAGAGTTAAATAATTCTAATTTATACAGAAACCAACATGATAAAAACGTTGCCATTGAAGGCAACGCGACCGTTTTACAACCGTCAATAGATTTTGATGATTTGTTACCAATGATTGGAGAATTTGGAAAATATCAAAAGATATTATTTTTATACATGATACCATTTGGCTTCTATTTGGCTTTTGTGTATTTTAATCAAATATTTTTGACATTAGTACCTGAACAATATTGGTGTACAGTTAAGGAATTGGAAAGTTTGGCTTTAGAGGAGAGGTAAGTGACACCGTATAGATTTAATAGAAGAAAATGATTTATCATTTAAAAGATGTATTTATAGAATGAAGCTTTCAATACCACGTATTAATGGAGAATACAGTAAATGTATGATGTATAATGTCAATTATACAGAACAAGTGATACTTGGTGTTACCCAGGCTAATTCCTCATGGCCTGTCAAAACTTGCTCTCAAGGATGGTCTTATAATTTCACTGAGATACCCTACACTACGATAGCTACCGATTTAAATTGGGTTTGTGATGATTCCGTTATGGGTACTTATGCTCAGTCAATATTCTTTGTGGGTGCAATTATTGGTGGCCTTTTATTTGGTTGGATTGCCGATAAATTTGGACGAATTCCCTCGATGATTGCTTGTAACTTAGTGGGCTGTGTAGCTGGTGTAGCAACGGCCTTTGTTGATACCTTTTGGGGATTTGCGGTGATGCGATTTTTTGTAGGATTTGCCTTTGATAATTGTTTTGTTATGAAGTTTATATTGGGTAAGTATAGATTAAAAGGGGTCAATATGAAAAGCAGGAAAAAATATATATATTTGTTTGCAACTTTATTTTAATTTTTATATCCTCTGAAGCTTTATGGCTTATCTGCAGCAGTAGAAATTAGATCAGCAAGGCAGGAGAAGTTATTTCAAAAGTATTACTTTTACTTTACATTTAGTGCAAGGATTTCAAACAAGGTTTTTTTTTTATGTAACTTAGATAATGTCCTTTTTGATAAGGGCTGAAAAACAAGTTTCATGTATTTAGAGGAAGGGGTGGGGGAGGATGGCTTTCTAATCAGAAATTTAAGGAAAACTATTCTGATAAATGGGCAATTACATTTTAAGGTAAGCCAAAGTAGATAAAAATGAAAGTTGTATAAATTAATAAATATGCATGTTTCCTGAAACCTTAGAACCTATAGATTATTAAGAAGTAAAAAATTGTGCTCAATATTGCCATTTGGTGCAAAAATTTGCTTGATATAGTAGTATATTACATTACATTAGCCCAATGCTTAAGGTGTATTTAAAAAGTTACTAGAATATCTTCATGTGTTATTAAATAATAAAGTAGATTACTTGAAAATACCATTACACATTGATACGTCCGTTACTTCTTGTGATACGTCCGTTACATCAGATGTTTATACAAATAGATAATTTACCCTGATTTTTTTAAATTCATAAAAATCTTGTGAAGTCATATATAATTATCATTCTTTTGTTGGTTGAAACAAATTACAATTTAATTTTTTGCACATATAATTTTAAATGTTTATGAAGGTATAAACATAATTTTCATTTGGGAGATACGTCCGTTACTGACAAAAAAATAGTAATAATAAATATTGTTTGAGGAAATTTTCAAAATGTAATTGCATCATATGGAAGTAGAGTCCTTGTTTTTCATAAAGTTTATGCAAGGAAACAATAAACAAGTATTTTGTGTACCAATTGATACGTCTGTCATCGTGGAATTGCCCAAATGGTTTATAATTTTGATGTGTAAACATCTATGCGCTCAGGAGGGGGTAAAATCCAATTTCACAATACAATCACAAAAATAGCGTAAGGGAAAAACGGTGTGTGGTATATGTAAGTATATTGGTGTATTTAGTAAGCAGAACCGCCGAGTTCGCTGTCTGTTTAGCAAAATCACAAACCTTTTTCGTTAATTTTAAATATTCTAGCTATTGACCGCTAGGTGTGCTGTGAGTTTAACATGTTCACAAACTTACAGAGTTTTTTTTTTTTTAATTTCAAGGAATTCATCGTGGAATTGCCCAAATGGTTTATAATTTTGATGTGTAAACATCTATGCGCTCAGGAGGGGGTAAAATCCAATTTCACAATACAATCACAAAAATAGCGTAAGGGAAAAACGGTGTGTGGTATATGTAAGTATATTGGTGTATTTAGTAAGCAGAACCGCCTAGTTCGCTGTCTGTTTAGCAACATCACAAATCTTTTTCGTTAATTTTATATATTCAATTATATATGTATACGCTAGGAAAACTTTGAATAAGTCAAAAATAAACTTAGTTGTTTTTTAAATTACTACACCTTTTCCAATTGTATTTCAGAAAATATCAATTGTATTTCAGAAAGTATCAATTGTATTTCAGAAAACATCAATTGACTTTCAGAAAGTATTTCAGAAAACATCAATTGATTTTCAATGATAATAAATTGTATTTGAGGAAGCATCAATTGGTTTTCAGAAAGTATCATTTGTATTTCAGAAAATATCAATTGAATTTCAGAAAATATCAATTGAGTTTCGGAAATTATCAAATGTATTTCAGAAAATATCAAATGTATTTCCGAAATTTTCAAATGTATTTCAGAAACCATCAAATGTATTTCAGAAAATTTTAAATGTATTTCAGAAAATATCAAATGTATTTCCGAAATTACTTAATGTATTTCAGCAATTATCAAATGTATTTCAGAAAATATCAAATGTATTTCAACAATTATCTAATGTATTTCAGAAAATATCAAATGTATTTCAGAAAATATCAAATGTATTCCAGAAATTATTAAATTTACTTCAGAAAATATGAATTGAATTTCAGAAAATATCATTTGAGTCTCAGAAAAATAGTCAGAACGCTATATAAAACATATTTTTTTAAGTATTACACTGGGTTTGTTATATCTCTTGAAAACTACGTATCGTTATTTTTTACAGGAGAAGCAAAAAATATCATAAAACAAAAACTACTTTAAACTTAATATCAAAATTTTAGAATCAAGCTGAAAAATTAAGAGGATTTTTTTTTATGAAAACAAATTTATGGTAAAATAGTAGTTTTTAAGTAAAAGGCCGTAACTACAATACAAAAAGACAATTGTTAACTTTTTGTTAGTTACGGCCTTTTGTATTTTAGGTGTATTTCTATCCTGGAGATTATATTGTAGCTGATTAACAAATGAAGTCCTCATCTTCTTTCGATTAAAAGGCCGCCCTTTATAGTTTATTTCCCAGTGCATAACAAATAAGTCCAAATGTTGCTAAACATTTTCTGCGACTCCAAATCACTAACAAAAACAATAATAACTTTTCGGTATTGTAGGGTATACTACTTTTTAATTCTGAATTTCAATAGATATTCTCTGAAATTCAATTGATATTTTCTGAAGTACATTTGATAATTTCTGAAATACATTTGATGTTTTCTGAAATATATTTGATAATTTCTGAAATACATTTGATGTTTTCTGAAATACATTTGATACTTTCTGAAATACAATTGGAAAAGGTGTAGATGTTAACACATCT
Organism: Cordilura impudica; assembly: GCA_963682025.1. NCBI lineage: Eukaryota > Metazoa > Arthropoda > Insecta > Diptera > Scathophagidae > Cordilura > Cordilura impudica. Next base: position 89,340,168 of record OY821521.1, read on the forward strand.
CCTCTGTGATCGGACTCACATTAATTTTTTTAAAGATAATTTTCGTAAAAAAAGTAAATTCAGTTAAACGAAGTTCAGTTCAAGAGGACAACCAAATAAAATGTTAGCCATCAGCTGTATAACTGGATCGTGGTTTGTTCCTATGTTAAAATTTGAAAACTTTATATGCGAGTTATACAAAGTGATGATCATTTGCGGGTCGGTGTTTGTTACGATGCCAAGAAGAGGTCATTATAACATTGATTGGCGTTCTCAGAATGCGTCGGTGAAGGTGGTATTGAAAGGAAATCAGTTCGAATCAGAATTATTGAAAATCCTGCGCGACGGTCAGAAGAGATCAGCGAAGCTTACTATAAGCAACAACAATTGAGACAAGAGATGTTCGTGTTCGGCAAAGTGATGAAGCAATAAGACAATGTGCAAACTATTGAAAAACTACGTCGGCAACAACAAATTATTTCGGTGAACATTGAAGGTACAGCATTTCGATATGATCCACACATTCAATAGAGTGGATCAATTCGGACAGATGTCTGTCGTTTGCCGCCTGGGTTATGTTTTGCGAGCTGGAAGGTGAAATTGCCAGAGTTACTTCCACCAGCAGAGCCTTTACGCACGCTGCTTTATGGTGAATCTCCTAATTTGAACCTTTTCTGGCAACACATCAAGATATACAACGATTGTTTTCAAAAGACGTCGTTTGGGGGTGAAATAGTAAATTGACGATATTACAATCCAACTTAAAAGGCAAAATTCTCTAACACATTACACACAATACACGATACATCACGATATAATACAAATCTTCAATCAGCACTAACGCTTCAATGTAGGTGACAGGGTGAATGCTCGAAGTTAATTCAATTAAAAATATCTATAATATTAATAGGCTAGGTGATTTCTTGTTACCGATGTTTTGTTCTACCGTTTTATCCCGATTTTGACCAAGCGTATATTATTTGAAAGGTATTTCTTTTTTGCTGTCGTCAGCTTTACAGATTTTGTAATTTTTTCCTTCGTTTTGAGTAAATTGCATTTAAAGTTGCTACTAACACATATATAAAATTATACATATACTATGTGTTTGTTTATTAAATTTGTCAAAGTGTTTGTGAATGAGTTTGTTATCTTCATTCACAATAATATAAACCAAAAAAGTGTTGGTTTATGAATTGGCTAAGTTGAAAAATAACGTTGCCTAAAATTGCACTCGAATTTCGAGCGCTGGTATCTGCTAGTATCTATAATATTAATAGGCTAGGCGATTTCTTGTGACCGATGCAAGTTTCACAGTTGTACCCCGATTTTGACAAAAAATTTATCATTTGAAAGGCATTTCTTTTTAGCTGTTGCACAGATTTACAGGTTTTTATCGCCTGAAATATTTTTTTGGAGTTATAATCGTTTAAAGTTGCTACTAACACATACATAAAATTATACAATGCTATGTGTGTGTTTGTGTTGAGTTTGTTATCTTCATTTAAAATAAGTTGAACTGTGAAAAATACCTTTAGGGTCTTTATTAAATGAAAAAATTAAATCTCCTAGAATTTGCACTCGAATTTCGAGTGCCGGAATCTGCTAGTATTTTATAAATACGTTTGGAAGGGTCAATAAGAAATGAGTAATTATTTAGAGAAGTTAAATTTCAAAATTTTTATGATTCTTTTAAGAGCCCCCAGAATGGAAAGCCTAGTTTAAACTCTGCCAACCAATATTTTATAGTCGTAAACGAAATAGGAAACTCCTTCAAAGTAAATCTAGCTCGTCTTTAACACTAAATGGACTGAGACCTTTCAAATGAAGGTATTTAATTACAAAACGGTGAAAAATTTTTCCATGTTTACAAATTCACTGATATCATTTAAATTTGATGGGTCCGAAAAAAATAGTAAACAACGTGGAGCCTAAAAACTTAAAACATATGTTTTATAAGGCTGTCACATTTTACCAGAGTATACGCTATCTATATCAAGTCTAGTTGCTCTGAAACCGCCTTAGTTCTTCTGATCAAATTAATGAAACAGAAAGATTATAAAATTATAAAAAAACTTGTCGGTATAATAGAATTATGGCGATTTTCGTAAGCCACAATACATAAAAAAGAGTCGCACTGAAAGTGTTTACATTTTTATAGTTTTTTTTTTCCCAGTGTGATTTTATTACTGACTTTGTAGAAAACTTTTTTTAGAATGTGAAGGTAGTTAAGATATTTTGTATTTTTTGTCTATTTTTATGCTTTTTTTTTTTTTAAATAATTCTATAAAATTTCTTTTTGCAGTGTTGGAATATGTGGGACCAAAATATCGTACTTTTGTAGCTAATATGTCTATAGCTATGTTTTTCACTTGTGGTGCTTGCTTTCTGCCTTGGATGGCACACTATTTAGCTAACTGGCAGAAATTGGCTATAGTAACTTCTGTACCTTTGAGCTTAGTGATATTTGCACCTTGGTTTATACCGGAATCAGCCAGGTAAATGAATATATAAAGAAAAAAATTTATTAATAATTTACTTTCCAGATGGTTGGTTACCCAAGGCAATGTCGACAAATCTATATTAATACTTCAGAAAATGGCTAAGAGCAATAACAAAGAAATATCTCCAGAAACTTTTGAAATTTTTCGTGAGAGTTGTTTGAAGCTGAAGGCAGAAGATAAGGAGAATCGTAGTTATTCCGTGAGGGATTTATTTAAGACACCCCGTCTCAGGCGCACTACATTGTTGTTTGTTACTATATGGATGACCATAACATTAGTATTTGACGGCCATGTACGTAATGTTGGCTCATTGGGTCTGGATATTTTTATAACATTCACCATAGCCTGCTTTACGGAATTTCCGGCCGCTACTGTTCTCACCTACACTTTGGATAAATTCGGGCGTCGTTGGTATGCCTGCGGTAGTATGGTATTTAGTGGCGTCTTTAGTCTTTTGGCTACTATTGCACCAACTGGCATATATTCGGCCAGTTTAGCCATAGCAGGAAGATTTTTCGTTAATATTTCTTATAATATAGGATTGCAATATGCCGCAGAAATTCTACCCACCGTGGTGAGAGTTCAGGGTGTGGCTTTCATTCATATAATGGGTTATGTAGCTACCATATTGGCACCGTTTGTAGTGTACTTGGGTCATGTGTCCGCTATATTACCTTTCATAATATTGGGTGCATTAGGCATACTAGGCGGTATCTTATGTTTGTTCTTGCCCGAGACAATGGATAAAGATTTACCTAGGACTCTGCAAGATGGTGAGGAATTTGGTTTAAATCAAACATTTTGAGATTTCCCATGTCTGCAAAAGCACGAAGCGAAATCCGAAGTAAAAGTAGCGTAATGTAAAAGAGTTTATTTGAATAATGTCTGAGTATTATAATTTTAATTTAAGTGCATACCAAAGTTAGTTTTATGACACTAACGGCCAATAATTCAATGTATTTATTTATTTATTAATCTATGGACTTAATCCTTACAGACTATTTACAAGAACATTAAAAAAAAAGGGCGAACGTTAATGAAACAAGTAAGAGTGTTAAATTCGGCTGTGCCGAATCTTTGATACCCTCCACCTCGGTTTGAGTATTGATAATAAATGTAAACAAAATATTGGAAAAATATGCATGCGTTTTCTATATGCATGCATTTCCGGTTATATGACATAACTTCTCGTTTAATTTAGTTTTTGCTAATTAAATAGCTCGCCCTAACCTCCATTGTAAAGGTAATGGTTGTGTAGGGTGGCTATGTGCATTAAATCGTGCTAATTGGAGATGGCTGTATAGTTTCTTTTAATTGGCCAAATATTTCTTCATTGTGGCCATATGAAAACATAGAGAATAAATTTATACTAATAAATAATCAAATTAGGGATGCCAAACGCAAAAAACTAAAAGTCCCAAACATTTCAAATAAAGTAATTTGTTATCTTTATTTTCTGAAAAACTTTTAATTTTCATCCAAAAAAAATTGTGAAAATTTATATATAAAAAATAACATTCTCATCAAATTGTGTTTATTTATATAACAGTTTTTATGTTCGCAATTCTTTAATCTCATTTGACGTTTTCTAAAATTCATTGAATTTAAATTAATGTTTTCTGTAGTGTGATTCTGTAAATTTCAACGATCCGACAATCGCAAAATATATCGACAGCTATTGTTGTTTGCACTAAGGACTAAGTGATTCACTAAGTACATACATACATCTTAACGGCAGTCGACGAATCTATTTTTCTATTTATTTAAATTGTAAACGAGTGGCATCTCTGTCAAAATAAGCGAAAAACACAAAGAAGAATAGAAAAAGACAAATTACTTCGTGTTTGAAAGGATGATTTTATGTTTATGTTTAATAACTTTATTTTTTTACTAATATTTCTGTTTATTTATTTGAAAATGAAATAATGAATTGAATATGCTTTTTAATTTTTTTATTTATATAAAAAAGTTTTTTAATAGAAGCAAAATATTTTCACTATTTTATGATTTTTATTTATGTATGACGACATTTCAACCTAAAAATTTCAGTTTTTATCGATTGAATAAACAACACAAAAATGGTTGTCGTTTAGATAACAACAACAGCTGACTTTAACAATAGCGAATATCGTTTAAAAGTTTTACTGATAATTTTGCAATTTTCTTTTTTTTACGATTCGACTATCGTTAAAAGAAGTTACTGAATCGCGGTACTGAAAAGTTATTAATTTCTCTTGAATGGCAATATTTTTTTTTAAATGTGAACATTTCTAAATGTGAACATATTAAGTGTTTTTTTCGGAATTTCAATTTGTGTTTAACGAATAAAATTTATATATTAAAGATGCAATTGATGTCTTCTAAATTTAAAATTATTATTTTCGACGTTTTGATATCATTTTCTGAAATTCAATTAATATTTTATAATTTATAATTGGAAATTTTAATTCCAGTTTTTAGAGTTGATACTTTCTTAAATTTGAATGGAAAATTTAAAAAGTGCAATTTTGTGTTTATGTGAATAATAATGCTTTAGTAATTATAAACAATTTTTAAAAATTAGATGTAATCTCAATCAGATATTTTGTAGGTAAAGCAGAATAATAGAAAACTATGTAGAACTGTTTTGAAAGCAAAAAACTCATTGATGAACTCGGTAACTCTATCTAGATAACAAAAACATGCCAAACTTATGTTCATATTTGTTAAAGAATAATGAAAAACCGTATGAAATAAAAGACCAGCCCGAGTATACTCTTAACATTGTTCTGTATGATATCTAGTTGAAAATATTGACATTCATGTTAAAATAGAAATAACTATTGCAAAGCTAATTAGAACAAAAATTGTGGCGCCATCTACTGTGGCATAGTCACGCTGAGCAAAATGAAGTGACACTCTGTTAATGCAAAAGAAATGTATTTTCCCCACAACAAAATATTGCAGAATTTTATGTTAATAAAATAATATACCGATTTATTTCTACCATGCAGTTGTTATGGATATACATATATAGAATATATATAAATTATTTGTATTATTTAATATGTGTATGTATGTTTATGTAAATATTACACACAAAAAATACAACATCAAACGTTATTTTTGTGTTTTTCTCTTTAAATAAATTTATGCATAAAATTTTTTTTGTTAAATTTACATTGTTTTTTTTTATTAACAACTACGTATTTTAGCATTATTTGCTTTAGATGTTGTTGAATTTTTACTCCCTTTATATTAACTCGTAGTGTCTGCTTCTCGAAATAATTTGGATCGATTTTAACCCCTTTCCCGTGACCCATTCGATCTGAAACTTTGCAGGCATGCTCGTGGCAATGGCAAAAATTACCTAGTAAATTTTTTTAGTGATGCCAAAACAATGGAAACTTTTAAATTTTTCTACCAGAGTTAATAAAAAAAATGTACAAAGGGTTAGTTTTTATTACACTATTACCGCAATGACCACAAAAACAACAACTCCAGCTATGACAACAACACAACATTTAGAATAAAACAAGAACAATATAGAGACATCATATTTTTAATTTTTTTTTTTTACTTTTTCAGAGATTTCCCTGGACCTGTTCCACCGATTTCAATGATTTTTGAAATAGAAAAATGATCACTGTAGCTGCACCATTGAAGGCGTGATCGTAACAAGAACAACATAGAAAATTATATTTTTTCCAGACTTTTTTTAGTTCTTCATTCAAATCTCGGGCCCAAATCAACCGATTTAGACGATTTTAAATAGCAAACTTTTCAGGATGTTATTGAATTATTTTTTATACCAACGAGCACTCTAGCTGCCCGATTGATGCCCTCATCGTGATTTCCACAGACGGACAGACGGACATCGCTATATCAACTCCGGTTGTTATAAGGATCACAAATATATATATTCAATGGGGTCCAAAATTTTTTTTCTAATTATTACAAACGGAATGACAAACTTATATATACCCTCTGCACACTGGAGTGGATGGTATAAAAATAAAAAATTTAATTGATGATTATGTGTTCAGATAAATTATTATTTTACTTTTTCTGACATTTGTATTTGGAGAAAATCAATAAATCTATAAAGCTTATTAAATTCAATACACATTCGTCTAAGCGGATCACCGTTCGCATAATTTGATCTATAAAACTGGACAGATAAAGATGATATGAAACGTGTTGGCCGCTGAGGGATGTTAAATGAAATATTGTTGATCAGGAAACCAGAAGAAACATCGCCATTAATTATGTACAAAAGAAACGAAACGTTTTCATAGATCTGCGGCTTTTTAAGTTTGGCAGCTTAACAAGAGTGAGTCTGCTGTTATACGACGGAAGACTTAAAGGGTTAAAATTTAAACTGTGTAGACAAAATAGTAGGAATTTTTTTTGCACCGCTTCAATGCTATCAACATGAGTTTGATAGATAGGGTCCCATATAATAGAAGCGTATTCCAAAATCGGTCCCACAAGTGATACGTATAGTGTTTTTGTTACATACGGATCATTAAACTCTTTAGACCAACGATTTATAAAACCAAGTACTCCTCAGGCTTTGTTTATCGTAATTATAATATGAGGAACGAAACTAAGCTTTGAATCTAACAAAAAACCAAGATCTAAGAAGTTATCAACTTTTTCCAGTTGAAAGCCACCCAACACATAATTTACATATATTAATCTTTTTTGAAGGTAAGTACATCAGCAGCGCGATTCAGTAACTTTTTTTTAACGATAATCGAATCGTTAAAAAAAGATAACAACAATTTTATCGATTTTGGTATTCAGTAACTTGTTTTAACGATAATCGAATCGTTTAAATAAGTAAACGACAATTTTAACGATTTTGCTTTTCACTAACATTTTTAAACGATATTCGGTATTGTTAAAGTCAGCTGTTGTTGTTATCTAAACGACAAATATTTTTGTGTTGTTTATGCAATTGTTAAAAAGTTAAAGCTAATAAGTTAAAATGTCGTTTGAGTATTTAGCGTACGATTTGTCGCAAGATGAGCCCGTTTTGAACGCTCCAGTAGTAAATCGCCGTGATCTCCGAGACTTGGACAACCCGTTTGATCTAACAGCATCGGAGTTTAAAAAACTTTATAGGTTAAGTCCGGAATTGGTCGAAGACCTTGTTATTGAGCTTAATAATAAGTTAAAAGGTTCCAGAATAACGGCAATATCAATTAAAAAAAAGGTAAGTCGAGTTATTTTTAAGCCTCAATGGAATTTATAAAAATTCATAATGCTAGGTACTCACTGCTCTGCGTTTCTACGCAACTGGGTGCTACCAATGGCCTGTAGGGGAACAGTGGGGAATTGCTATGAGCCAGTCGTCCATAAGCCGTTGCATACATCAGGTAACGGATGCAATAAATACCGAAATGTTTTGTGCCAAGGTGAGGTTTCCAATGACGCAAGTGGAACGTCAAGGTGCAAAAACAATATTTGCTTCAGCACTCTCACCTTTTGTAGGAGGCACTATCGGGGCCCTTGATTGCACGCATGTCTCGATTTTGGCCCCGAAAAATCATGAGGAGGCCTATGTCAACCATCATGGCTACCACTCAATCAATGTGCAAATGGTAAAAGAAAAATTTCATAAAGGAATCGACAATAATTTTACTTGCAGATATGTGACCCAACTCTAAAAATATTAAATGTAAATGCAAAATATCCAGGAGCGCGGCACGATTCCTACATTTGGAGCTCTTCGGCAGTGCGGAGAGTTATGCAGAGAAATTTCGAAATTGGAGATCACAACATGTTTTTAATTGGTAAGTTTTTTTAATAATAAATTATTTTTATTTATAACAATTAAAATTTGTCCATTACACAGTTTTTCATCTAATATTACTACGAAAATCTCATCTACAGGTGATTCTGGATACCCGTTGGAGCCGTGGCTGATGACTCCTCTACCGAACCAACCAGAAGGGAGTCCTAAGTTTCGCTACAACGAGGCACTGTGCAAAGCTCGCAACCCAATCGAACGACTCTTTGGTGTCCTGAAAGCAACATGGAGATGCTTATCGCAGCAAAGAACGTTGTTGTACGATCCCGGATTTGCTGGAAAAGTAGTGAACGCATGCGCTGTGTTACACAACGTTAATTTAGCAGTACAAAGAAACGGGACTGAAGATGAACTATTAGAGCCTCAAACAAGTGGTAATTTGGTAACCCAAGGCGCACCATCCTCGACAGCAAAACGTGTTCAAGAACGAGTTATAGCAAATTTTTTTACATAAATAAAAATCATAATGTAATGAAAATATATTTGCTTTTATTTAAAAAACTTTTTATATAAATAAAAATGAAATAGCATATTCAATTCAATATTTTATTTTCAAATAAATCAACAAAAACAATTAAAAAAAGAAAAATTCTAGTTCAAACATAAAAATACAAAATTAAATACGTTTAAATAATAATAAAACAAAAACAACATTCACTTTGTGATTAAAAAAATTTAAATATCAAATATATTATATATATATATGAAATATGTATGTACATTGTACATATAGTGACGGACAATACAATAGAATCAATTAAGTTTTTTTCTAATTTTATGTTTGTGGCTATTATTTTAAAATATAAACACAAAATAATAGTTAAATTGAAAATTGTCAATTGTAACAGTGAAATTGTAATAGTTACAATTACGATTTAACTTTTTTTGTATTTAAAAATAAAAACCACAAGCATAAAATTAGAAAAAACTTAATTAAAAACTATAAAAAACTTAATTAAAAACTATAAACTATATTTTGTATCACAAAAAATTGTTTTTTTTTTTAAGACAATAAATCCGGCACAGCCTAGTTCAAAACTCTTCCTTGCTTAAGCTTTACATTAAAAGTTTTCAAATATTTCATTTTAATTTTCGTTACAACAAAAGAGTTTTTTTAACACAAAAAGATACATCAATATGAAAAAAAAAATGTTATCGTTAATAAAGAAAAGAGTTAAACCAAATGAAGAAAAATAAATAAACAAAATACTTACACGTCAACATACCAAACATAACAAAACAAATTATTGCATTCCATTGATTGCAACTGCAAGATTATTGAATGCCTTGCCGACTGCACTCAATCCCTCTCCCATAGTTTTTATGGCCTCCGCCATCATTTTGCTGCTTTCGGCAATCACTGCATTTGACTCAGCTAGCATCTGTTAAAAAATATGCAAAGATAAATACAAAAAGATAATTTGGAAAAAAAAATACCTTTAAAGCATCTGCCTGTTTATTGGCGATTTCCAAAAATTTAGCCTTTGTATCGGCCTCATCTTGCACATACTTCCTTTTAAAGCCTCTTCGGGGCGTGTTTTTCGCCGTTTTGGGCGTCTCAATCGTCTTTACAGGCGTACATATGGATGACCGCATTTCAAAAATGAAGTCTTCACTTCCATCTTCAAGTCGAAGTTGAAGCTCCTAATAATGGAAACAATTAAAATCAACACATTTAGGAAAATTCACTTCAAACAACTTACCTCATCCATTGGGACATTTTCCAAAACTGAATCATGTCCCTCAATGTAGTCGCTTCCAATTATGGCAACCACACGCCTTTCCAGCTCCGAGACAGGTTCCTGACTAATCGGCCTGTTGCCAGTCAGGGCTTGCTGCCTCTTTCTGTCCCGCACTTTTATGCTGGTGCGGCTTTTCAAGTCTCTCCATACCTTTATTATACAAAAAATTTAGTAAAATGTCTTATATTAAAACAATATTTACTTACCGTGTGCCACTGGTCCACAGACTTCACTGCTCCGCCAAGACTATTAAGCAGTTCCGTCAATTCGCTCCACTTCTTGTCGCATTCGACTTTTCCGTGGAGCTTTTGGAACTTGCCTCCTGCTAGTCCGGCGTTTTGTACCAAAAAATCAACCAATTGGTTTATTTGCTCCACTGAGGCGCGACTTCTTTTTGTGGTAGTTGTCATTCTAAAAAAATATATAAAGAAATTGTTATCAAAATTAAAAGTAATAAATAAACATTTTACTTAACTTACCTTGCACAATAATAGATAAAATCAACCTGTCAAACATGTGTTGATTTGTTTTTTTTTCTATTCTTCTTTGTGCTTTTCGCTTATTTTGCCAGAGATGCCACTGGTTTATAATTTAAATAAATAGAAAAATAGACTTGTCGACTATCGTTAAGTTGTACTTAGTGAATCACTCAATCGTTAGTGCAAACAATAATAGCTGTCGATATATTTAGCGATTGTCGGATCGTTAAAAGTTACTGAATCGCACTACAGGATATCTGAAAACTGAATAAGCTGCGGTAAATCATTTTAAATGTTCAATTACCAGCTAACTAGAAGATAAACTTTTCAAATTTAAATTAAATGGAATGCCAATTAAGTTAAGTTTAAATAATCTTGCTCTTCCTAAAATCAACAGCTAATAAACTATTAAAGAAAAGCGATAAACAACGAAAGTTTGACTAAACTTTCAAGGAAGGTCTCATGGGGGGAACTCGCAGATTGCGATGAAACTTCATGATATTGGATATCTCTACAAATATTTTATTATTAAATACTTTAGTTGCTTAGTACAGAGCATACGAAATATTTGTTATAAATTTCATGTGGCTTGATAGTAATAGTAGTAGTAATAGAAGTTAGGTTAACCCAACCTAACCTAATAGAAGTAGTAGAAGTAGTAGTGGTAGTAGTAATACATTATTTAATTATGTTATTTTGAATCATACGAGTATTACATAAAATCTTAAAGAATATACGGCTTTGACTATGTAGTTAGCCGGAAAAAATATTTTTTTTCTCTTTTTTTCATCTATAATATTAATAGGCTAGGCGACTTCTTGTGACTGATGTTTCGTTCCACCGTTTTATCCCGACTTTAACCAAACGTATATTATTTGAAAGGTATTTCTTTTTAGCCGTTTTGCAGATTTACAGATTTTTAAACTTTTTTCCTTTATTTTGAGTAAATTGGATTTAAAGTTGGTACTAGCGCATACATAACATTATACACTGCTATGTGAGTGTTTATTAAATCTGTTAATGTGTTTGTAATAAAAATGTTTTTGTTTTTTGTGTTGATTTGTGAATTGGCTATAATTGATTAGCATACCTTTAGGATCTTTATTTAATGAAAAAATAAAATTTCCTAGAATTTGCGCTCGAATTTCGAGGGCTGGAATATGATAGTCTTCTTTACTTATGTAGCTACTCCATGTAGAGTTTATACAGTTTTTTGCAGAACTATTTCTTTTTTCTACACTTTTTGTAATACATTTTGGAGTAAGGATCATACCAAGATATCAGTATTCAACAACTTTTTCTATTTCCATTTCTCTGTAAGTCCATTTCTCATTTTTAACTATCCTTCCGCCATTTCTAAAAACCATTATCTTACACCGCGTTACACACATTCTGTCCTATGAACCAAATATACTTTTTCGGAAAGGGGAGAAAAAATAAAAATACACGTGTATCGGCGATTTTCATGTACACGTCAGAATTTTTTTTTTTTTTTTGTATAAAGTATAAAGCTTGTTTTGTCCGTCTGTCCGCCTGTGTGAAAGACTTTGGATAGATTTTTAACCCTTTTTCCGTGATCCAATCGAGCTGCTTGGAAATGTCTGTATCACGTCAAATTTTTAAAATATAGATTTTTATCAATTCTCAGATTTTTCTGAATTTTTTTTTTTTTGAAAAAAAATCTTTTTTTTTTTCACTTTTTTCACCATAACTTGAAGGGACTCCAAATTTTTAAACTACTAAAGCGTTCCAAAAAATGCAGTGCCCGACTCGAACTACCTTTTGTTACGTTTGTGGCTTATTCGCACCAAGTAAAAATTTGAAAAATATTACGAAAACAGTGGTTAATTCGTTTCAGAAAATATTCAAGACTGCTTATGTTCCTTACTTGTGGTATACTCCGGAAGTCGTGTGCGACTATTGCTATAGAAATTTATGCAAGTTTACTGATGGAAGTTCAACAATAAAGTACGCTGTACCAACAATTTGTCTACCACGTACGGAGCACTGCAATGATTTGTGCTACTTTTGCGTAACTTTTACTCAAACTAAAGGGTACCAATACTTTCGACGCAACAAAATTCGCTACGCTAATGTAGAATCGGTTATTCCAGCGGTTCTGTCCTCACCAGAAGAACGTATAGCGGCTTCAGTGGAGATTTTTGATGATGTTCCCGAATTAAGCCATGGAGAACCAACAGTAGTACCAACAATGCTATCAACATTTCTTGCATCGAATGCGAGATGCGAGAGTCCATAAGTATCGGAATTTGTACCAACACCCAGTGAACTTGGGACTGCAGTGCCGCATTTAGTAACGCAAGCCGACTTCAATGACCTTGTACGAGACGGAAATTTGTCGAGGAGAAGAGCGGAACTCTTTGCATCACGCTTTAAGCAGTGGAATATAGTGGCGGCTGATTTTAAAATAACAGCCGCTCGTGATCGACGTAGCACTATTCCATATGACAAATTTTTTAAATTGCAAGAAGAACGGGAAAAAACCTGGCTTATTGTTATGATATTGATTCGATGTTTGCAAAAATTGGTTACCCTCATATTTCAGAGGAGTGGTGACTTTTCATCGATGCATCGGTCAACAGCCTTAAAGTCGTGCTGCTTCATATCGGTAACAAGCATCCATCTGTCCCGATCGCATATGCCACAAACCTCAAAGAAACATACGAAGGCATGGAATTAATATTACAGCTGATAAAGTACTAAGAGCATAATTGGAATATATGCTGCGATCTGAAAGTGGTCGGATTACTCATAGGTATTAAGCGTGGATTTCCAACCCACCAGTGCTTTTTGTGTACATGGGAAGGTCTCAGAAGAGATCAGCATTACACTGAATTTAAGTGGAAGCCGCGAACATGCTTCAAAGTAGGCGTAGAAAGTATAGAGAATCTAACATTGGTGCAGCCATCTCAAATCATTTTGACACCACTACACATTAAGCTCGGTCTCGTAACAAATTTTGTTAAAAAACTGGATCGTGAGGGCGAGGCGATTACAAGTTTGCGCAAAATTTTTCCGAAATTGAGCGGCGCAAAGATTCATGCAGGTATTTTTTTAAGAAGTCATTCAGTAACTTTATTTTTTTTAATGATGTGTATGATTTAAGGTGTTTTCAATGGTCCGCAGATATAACAAAATAGTTGCAAGTTATGAATTTTCATCAAAATTGAATGCTATCGAACAACGTGCATGGAAAGGCACAGTTGCCGTTATTGAGCAGTTTCTTGGCAACAAATGAGCTGCCAATTATAAAAATATTGTCGCAGAATAATTTCGGCATATGGCGAAATGGGCATATTAATGTCGCTAAAGATCCATTTCCTTCACAATCATTTAGATTTTTTTCCCTGATGAATTAGGAGCTTGTAGCGAAAGGTTCCGGACATTGAAAAGCGCTTTAAAGGACAAGAATATGGTTGGCGAATACTGTAGGTCTATTTGTCGCGATACTGACACAAATGCTTACAAACGCAAAAATAAAAGGCCTAAGTTTCTTTAAAAGCATTGAAATTTTTAATGTAATAATTTTTAATTTTAATATAACAAAATTAATAAAAAATTCGGTTTTTAACGAACTGAAACCGTTACAAAAAAACCGATAACCATTTTTTCAAAAAAAAAAAAAATCAGGAAAATCTGAGAATTGATAAAAATCTATTTTTTAAAAAATTTGGCGTGATACAGACATTTCCACGAGTCTGTCTGCAAAAATTCAGCTCGATAGGATCACGGAAAAAGGGTTAAAAATCGATACAAATTCTGTTACAAAGGCGGACAGACGGACACTACGAGCTTTATACTTTATACATAAAAAAAAAATTCTGCGTTGTACATGAAAATCGCCAATACACGTGTATTTTTATTTTTTCTCCCCGAAAAGTATATTTGGTTCATAGGACAGAACAAAAGCTCGTTTTTGTAACGCGGTGTTAGATTTCAATAAATTTACTTCCTGATGCCATATACAGCAATGCATTTCTAAATTGTTGATCATGCCTTGTAAAATGTTCACTTCACCTTCTATTAAAACGATATCGTCTGTGTATAACAACAGTCTTATATTCAGAATATCTATCTGTAGACCACCTCCCAGTTCGTCATGAAGATCATTTATATACAACGAAAACAGGAGTGGTGGTAGCAGACAGCCTTGCTTGACTCTGATACAGTTTCAAATGTTTCTGATGGCTCCATTCCATTCCATACTGTAGACTATGTGTGTTTATACACATTTACAATAAAATTTACTATTTTTGTGGACACACCAACTGAATTTAGTTTAAACATTAAATCTATGTTATCAAAAGCTGCTTTAAAATTTACGAAAAAGCGTAGACTTTTCTCTTTTCATTGAATTTGTAGTGTACTATTGTAGTGTACTATTCATAAATGATATTCCTCTATAGTTTCCTGGGAAATTTATATCTCGTTGTTTAAAATTTGGAAATATTACGCCAGTTAGGAAAAAGTCATCCAATTGTATATTGTTGTACAGCTTATTGTAAGTGTTTGTGAGTTCTATTATTAGTTGCTTCGCAACATTTTTAAAAAATTCGTAAGGGATTCTATCCCTCACTTAGCTGCTGGTTAAAAGTGTGTAAATTCGTTTTTTAAAACCAAAAAATAATACATATTAAAACAACCATGCAGGAATATGATACGGGTTCTACCAAATTTTTTATTTTTGCTTTTCGTCATATATTAACATTAAAAAACTACGTATTTTTAGAGATGACATGAATAATCTAGTTTCTCTGAAGATATTTATTAATATTATTTTGAACAAACAGAACGGAGCTACTATTGAAGTAAGATAATAATTAATAAGATAATGATTTATGTATGTCCTTAAGCCGAATATTCTTTTTTCGGTAGAATGCCGAATACATTGTTCGTGACTTCTCTACCTTTTATTGTTAAAAATAAAAAATCGAATTTTCTATTTGAAGCTAAAAATATTTCAGTAATTTTATCAATTATTACTTTCTTCCGATATTTGATATTAATGCTAGCAAAGAAAACCTTTCCGCAAATATGGTATAACGAAGGTATGTTTGAGTCCTTTTTAACTTAGAAAAGCTTCTTTCTGCGGAAGCTGTTGTGACAGGAATGACAATTAATATTTTTTAAATAAATAAATATACTTGGAAAGAGATTTTCATCGTATATTCCAATGGTGTATAATCGGATAGATGATATTTCTCCGTTATCCTTCTAACAATCAATCCAAAGAGATAGTTCAGCTAAAATAATTTTATGTGGCTCGTTCAAATTATTAATTTAGTACAAAATGATTAGATCTTCGAAATCATTGCATTAAAAGTTTATAACGTTGTATAGAGATTTTGTAATATTTTTCTGACAGGTAGAGAAATATAAATATGTAATAAATAAAATTGCTCCGTAGAATTACTTTGGGCTCACTGTTTTTATACTCTATACCACTATGTGGTTTGGGTATAATGATTTTGTGCTGCTGTTTGTAACTGCCAAAAATATTTGACCTAGACCCATCTTTTCTTATACCGATCAAATCAGAATCACTATCTGGTTCGATTTAACGATGTCCATCCGTCCGTCCGTCCGTCCGTCCGTCCGTCCATTCGTCCGTCTGTGTGTCCATGTAAAGCTTGTAATCAAACCGCAGGTCGCAAATATGAAAATATTTCTATGATATTTGGTATATAAGCTTTTATCGGCCATAGAATGAACGCCATTTAAATTAGTGAGAATCGGTCCATGTTCAGACCTAGCCCCCATACAAATGACCCCTATGAAATCAACATAAATTGCCATAAGATCCAAATTATCATACAAATCTTAGTCAAATTGGGTTTGTACGTATTTATTACATCCATTAATCAGTAGTCCAAAAATAATCCTTATGGGACATCTCTTAGTCATAGCCCCATATAGAGCTGCTTCCCGATCTTCACTTAAATCTATCAAAAAACAAAAATATTGCACTGATTCTTCTCAAATTTTGTTTTTATATATTTTTGCAAAATACAAGAGACTTTACCAAACATGGTCAGGATCGGTCCTTGTCCCCATATAGATATAGCATCCGATATGAACTTTTTCATATCTGCAGCCAAAAAAATTAATAAAAATCCCACTCAAATTTGGTTTATGCTTATTTTCTATATCCAGTTAGTTGGGCCTGAGAGATAGGGTCTCTAAACGCATCGTATAGGGTATCGTATAGTCGGTCTAGATCGACTATAATTTTCTTACTTGTTTTTTTTTATTATTGAATTATAAAATATTTGACCACAGTCGTGCCGTTCTACCCACCGAGTTATGTAGTGCAACTGCAGTCTGTTGCCAGATTGTCCGCTTTCTTGAAATATGTTTGACAAAATGCGTGTACTTTTTGAAGACCATCGAAAATAATTACATATTTCGGAAATAGTCGCAATTTTTTATGCCATATTTAGACACAAATTAAAGGTATGGGTGTAAATAGCGTAAATATCCAAGTTTGTTTTATTATGGCTTAAACGCCATTGTGCCGCCCAGATATGTTTGCGGCACCGTCATACTCTTGTTCCCTCAACATATTCTCAAGTAAAGTTTTTGAAATTTAATTTCCTGTTTTTCCATTTATATCGACAAAGCTTAAAAAATATTCTTTAATTTAAATCGAACTAACGCACAAAGTCAACTGTTGTTTTCCACTGATGTCAGCCAGTTTCAGTTTCATCAGCTAATATAAAGGGTCCGCCATCTAATGTTTTTTTTTCAACTAGTGCTTATTTCGTGAATGGAAACACTTAGCTCATGTCTGATTTGACAGATAATTAGTTTTATCCTTCCGCTGAACGAATATGGTTGTTTATACGCTTGAACAACGCTGGGAAATATTGCGACATTACTTTGAAAATCAATGTAATGTTGCAGAATGTGTGCGAAAATTGCGTACGGATTTTGGAAGAAGAGAAGCACCGTCAGCTCCGTATGTTCGTTATCTTGTGAAAAAAGTGAAAGAAACTGGCATCCTCATCGATAAACCAAAGCGTGAAAAGCCAAAAACAGTGCGTACACCCGATAATATTGCTGCTGTGGCAGAAAGTGTGCGTGAAGCGCCATCAACATCAATTCACCGTCGTTCTCAAGAATTGAACATTTCGGAGGCATCATTGAGACGAATTTTGCATAAAGACCTTGGTATGACGCCATACAAAGTCCAATTGGTTCAGGAGTTGAAGCCAAATGACCATCCAATGCGTTTTCGCTTCGCTAAGTGGGCCTGCGATCGACTTACAGAATATGCCGATTTTGCCAAAAAATTCATATTTTCAGATGAAGCTCATTTTGATCTTGGCGGGTATGTAAAGAAGCTAAATTGTCGCATTTGGGGCACAGAAAACCCGCACACATACATTGAAAAGCCGATACACCCAAAACGAGTCACTGTTTGGTGCGGATTTTGGTCCAGAGGCATAATTGGGCCATTTTTCTTCGAAAATGAGCAAGGATTGGCCGTTACAGTCAATGTCGATCATTATCGGGCCATGTTGAACGCATTTTTGTTCACAAAAATTGAAGAGGAGGATATTGGCAACATTTGGTTTCAACAGGACGGCGCTACGTGTCACACAGCCGAAGCTACACTCGACGTTTTGCGCCCCGTTTTTGAAGATCTCATTATCAGCTGCAGAGCTGATGTCGTTTGGGCACCTCGGAGCTGCGATTTGACACCGTTGGACTATTATTTGTGGGGTGCCCTCAAAGATAAGTGTTACGCCAACAAGCCAGAGACAATTGACGCTTTAAAGGACAATATTCGTGAAGCCATTGGTGAAATTCAGCTGCACACAATCGATAATGTGCTTAAAAATTGGACCGATCGTGTAGGCTACTGCATGGCCAGCCGAGGCAGCCATTTGATTGAAATTATTTTCCATTATTAACCAGAAGGATTGTACTTTCAAATAAAAAAAGAAATTTGAGATAGTATTCAGCAGTTTTTTTTATAGCATTTTCAAAAAAAAAAGTTATTTGGCGGACCCTTTAGAAGGAAACCAGCATCATTGACTCCTTTGACAATCTTTTTTGAATTTCTTTTCCAATTATAGTTATTAGTTCATTTTATATAAACGGACTAATTTAGTGCTTTTTTCAACTAATTTTAAATATTTCATCAGAAAATGTCACTTTGATTCAATATTTCAATGAAATTTGCTTCAGAAGACGTTCAAGTTTGAATTAGTTGCTCGCATAAATGGAAGCAGTTTCAATTAGTTGCTCGCATAAATGGAGGAAGTTTCATGAGTGGAGATAGTAAGTGATTGCGTCTGAGAATTTTCTGGTAGTTTTAAAGCCATTTTTGAATTGAATTGAATTGAATTGCAGTTGAAGTTGCATCAGGGGTAGTCGTGCAATAAAAACATCCTCTAGTTTTGCTGACCCTGTTTATATAGTTTTTCCGATAACATTAGGGCTGATATGTGTTATCCGAAATCTTCAAAGATTTTGCACCGTACATGTAGTCTAAGAAAAAACTGTGCTGAATCGATTGATACGACCAAAAGTTTACATTATATTGAGGTTTAATAACGTTAAGTACGTGGGTTATTGAAAAAGTCCCTACGGCCTTTGTACTATAAGTTTTGTTGAATTGAATTTTTTTTGCTACCTGTATGCTCATCAAAAAAATTCATTGGCTTTGATAATGCAAATACGCGCTGGGAGCGAAGAAACAACAGGAAACCTGCTGCTATTCTCATATAGAGTCCGCACGCGGTTTACACAAGACATTCCGTCTAAGCCAGCCAAGTACGGAATAAAGGTAAGTTGGCTATGCGATTCGAAAATATTTTATCCTCACAAAGGAATGATTTAATCTGGGAGGTGCCCGGCCATGAGCGTAAAGTTAATCCAGGGCAGAATGTTGTGTATCAATTTATCGAAAGATATGTGAATACAGGCCGCACAATTTATGCTGACAATTTTTCTCCACGTTCAAATAAAACATTTGTACCACGTGAGTTCCTGAAAAGTCCTGTCCATCCAGTTTGCAGTTAATTGTTTGGCTTCTACGAAGGTAAATAAAGCGGCAATTTTGCTGTTTACAATGAACTATACTTGCGATGTAGACACAACTGAAAAAAGGAAGCCCATGGTTATTCTGGATTGCAATGCTAATAAATGCGGCGTGGATACAATGGATCAGATGCTTGCAAACCATCAACAAACTGCTGGCCACTTGCAATGTTCTACAATATGGTAGATATTGCTGCATTAACTGCAGTTATGATATACTAGCAGAGCCCAGTCCTCGAAATTCAAGTGCAAATTCTAGGAAATTTTATTTCTTCATTTAATATATTATTTTGAAAGATCCTAAAGGTATTCTAATCAACTTTAGCCTATTCACAATTATTGTCGTTATTGGTTTATGTACGAAATTATTTTTCAATTCAACACAGGGCTTTTCATATACAATTTTTGCAAACACATTAACAAATTTAATAAACACACACACAGCATTTTATAATTTTATGTATGTGTTAGTGCATTTTACTCAAAAAAAAAAAATTAAAATTAGAAAATCTGTAAATCTGGTGGACAGCTAAAAAGAATACCTTTCAAATGAGGTATGTTTGGTCAAATAGGGGTAAAACTCATGAAGTTACATCGATCACAAGAAATCGCCTTTCCTATTAATATTATTAATAATGAAATTAAGACAGTAAAAAAACCGATAAGCAACTTTAATTTTTTCAATTACTCCCGACACGATTAGCACTGCCTAGTGGACGAATAACCAGCTATTCCAAGTTTTGAAGCACGATGGAAGCATTCAATGTAAAGGTAAAATAAAATAGTTTTGAAACGCACAAAAGCGGAAAAAGTAAATATTTTTTGTACTTGCAGGTAGTAGCAAGACTGACAGCGGGAGCTGCACCTTCTTTAGTGGAGTACTTGCAATAAAGAAGTTTGTGCTGAGCATTTAACATTGCTACATCGTTGCAATACCTGTACACCTGAACTGGAAAATCAGCAAGAAGCATTAGAACAGTGATCCGTTTCATTTTATCATGTCCTTTAACATTAAATAAAACCGAAATTGTAAAAAAAACATTCCTTGTGCCTTTTTATTACTTTACATAATCTAGAATTACAAATATAAAGCAAAATACCATACAATTTGTTATACGTCCCTTTGGAGCTATTCACAATTTTAAGGCCAACGGGAGACTCACTGATCGGAGGGTCAAGCGCAGTAAAATTTTTTCTTTGGCCTAAAAAATTGTTGAATTTAAACAAATTTCACTTGGAGCTATGTATGTCTCTAATAGCGCTTCGAAGATATTTATACACTATAACACTATGTGGTCAGGGTATAATGACTTTGTGCTGATGTTTGTAACTACCAAAAATATGTGACCTAGACCCACCTTTTGTTATACCTTTTAGCGATGACCGTCTGTCTGTCTGTGTGTCCATGTAAACTTTGTAATCAAACTACAGCTGGCAAATGTGAACATATTTTGACGAAATTTGGTATGTAAGCTTCCACCAGCCATAGCATAAACGCTGTCGAAATTGGCGAAAATCGGTGCGTGTTCAGACATAGTCCCCAAATTATCATATAAAGGGTCCGCCGAATAACTTTTTTTTTTGAAAATGCTATAAAAAAATACTACTGCATATTATCTCAAATTTCTTTTTTTATTTGAAAGTACAATCCTTCCGGTTAGTAATGGAAAATAATTTCATTCAAATGGCTGCCTCGACTGGCCATGCAGTAGCTTACACGATCGGTCCAATTTTTAAGCACATTATCGATTGTGTGCACCTGTATTACACCAATGGCTTCACGAATATTGTCCTTTGAAGCGTCAATTGTCTCTGGCTTGTTGGCGTAACACTTATCTTTGAGGGTACCCCACAAATAATAGTCCAACGGTGTCAAATCGCAGCTCCGAGGTGGCCAAACGACATCAGCTCTGCGGCTGATAATGCGATCTTCAAAAACAGGGCGCAAAACATCGAGTGTAGCTTCGGCTGTGTGGCACGTAGCGCCGTCCTGTTGAAACCAAATGTTGCCAATATCCTCCTCTTCAATTTTTGTGAACAAAAATTCGTTCAACTTGGCCCGATAACGATCGCCATTGACTGCAACGGCCACTTCTTGCTCATTTTCGAAGAAAAATGGCCCAATTATGCCTCTGGACCAAAATCCGCACCAAACAGTGACTCGTTTTGGGTGTATCGGCTTTTCAGTGTATGCGTGCGGGTTTTCTGTGCCCCAAATGCGACAATTTTGCTTGTTTACATACACGCCAAGATCAAAATGAGCTTCGTCTGAAAAGATAATTTTTTTGGCAAAATCGGCATCTTCTGTAAGTCGATCGCAGGCCCACTTAGCGAAGCGAAAACGCATTGGATTGTCAGTTGGCTTCAACTCCTGAACCAATTGGACTTTGCATGGCGTCATACCAAGGTCTTTATGCAAAATTCGTGTCAATGATTCCTCCGAAATGTTCAATTCTTGAGAACGACGGTGAATTGATGTTGATGGCGCTTCACGCACACTTTCTGCCACAGCAGCAATATTCTCGGGTGTACGCACTGTTTTTGGCTTTTCACGCTTTGGTTTATCGATGAGGATGCCAGTTTCTTTCACTTTTTTTCACAAGATAACGAACATACGGAGCTGACGGTGCTTCTCTTCTTCCAAAATCCGTACGCAATTTTCGCACACATTCTGCAACATTACCATAGTTTTCAAAGTAATGTCGCAATATTTCCCAGCGTGTTACCATTCACGAAATAAGCACTAGTTGAAAAAAAAAACGTTAGATGGCGGACCCTTTAGATCTCGTTCAAATTAGGTTTGTGTAAGTTTATTACATTCATTTATCAGTAGTCCAAAAAAAAACTCTATAGGACAATTCTTGGTCATAGCCCCCATATGAAGCTTATTCCCGATCTTCAGTTAAATCTATCAAAAACAAAAAAATTAAGCACAGATTTGTCTTTGTCTTTGCAAAAAATAAGTGACGTTGCCAAATATGGTCAGAATCGGTCCATGTTTCGACCTATCCCGATATGAACTTTTTCATATTCAAAGAAAAAAATTAATAACAATGCCACTCAAATTTTGTTTATGCTTATTTTCTATATCCAATTAGTTGGGCCTAAGGGACAGGGTCTCTAAACGCAGGGTATAGGGTATCGTAAATGCGGTCTAGTTATAATTCAGTTGTTATAATTTTCACTTTTTTAATTTTTTTGTACTGGTTGTATTTTTTACTGTTGGTCTGGGAAGCTACAGAACGATCAATATTTTGCCGAGTACTCTCCCGATTTTAATTTGTCAATAACTAAAAATCTAATTTGTAAGTAATCACTAAAAAAAAAAAATAGATCGCAACCGGCAACTTGTTTAAACACGAATTTTGTATACATTTCGTTATCTAGTAAAATATATTATTTAAATATTTTTTTGTTGCGTACGAGTACTTAATAACTTCCTGTGCAAGTTGTAGTCCTCTTGTCTAAAGCCAACCCAAAGCCAAACAATTCTTACAATATCAGCTAATTGAGCAGTTGAAAGAAAAACAATCTATTTTATTGTTATCCTCAGACAACAAATTGTCAAAATAATGTATATATGTATATATATATATATATTTGGAAATTCATTGATTCATCCCTTAATTAAACAATTGTTTAACATGTCCTGCCAATATACTAGACTGACAAAAGATATCAATCACTTGAAAAGCCCAACGCAAAATTACATATTTTTTTTTAAATCCCTTATAAAGAAAAATAAACGCATATATACTTTTTAAATCCAGCATTAAGAATAAACAACTCAAATGCGCCAAGAAAACACAAAAAAAAAAATAAGAAAAAAACACGAACATATAATGGTTTTATAAAAGACTTCATCTTAAAGCGAGTAATAACTACAAATGATTATGGCTTTGCCTTGACAGAACCGTATGGAAGATGGTAGTGAAACCAAAGTAAAGTCTATAAATATTTAGATTATTTGCATATTAATACAGTTGTATGGAACAAATGTTACTTACTGGCTTCTTGCACTAACAATAAGAAAAAAATACATGAACAATTTTTTGAGTAATACATTTTTTTTCTATATTTAAAAACTCGTGTAAGAAAATAAACACGAAAAAAATTTGTAAGTGTTACATAGAACATGCAAAAAAGTTTGAAGGATTGAAATTATGAAGGCGGCAGAAATGATTTTAATACATGCTACACTAACAAAAAAAAGTATCCATACGCCTAAGTTTAATACTGTCATACCACGAAAGAGGTAAGAAAATAAGTTACTAAGTTGAGTTATTTTATTTTTCAATAAATAATTAATATATATTATTACTAGCTGGACCCGGCAAACGTCGTTTTGCCCTCAATGAATTTTTAATTTTAGTTAGAATCTGTATATATCTATATAAAAAAACGTTTGTGCATTTGTTAATATTAAAACTGTTAAAGAAAAACCATGTTTTATTTATGAAAATTAAAATAAATATTTATTATAACATACGTATGTATAAGAATGACCAATATATTTCTATCATTGTAATTCTAAAAAGAGTGAACAATATTTTTAGTTTCCTTGTTCTGGCAGTAAATTAATAAATTTGCTGGCTTTCCGACACGGAAAAACCACTGTTTTCGAGGTCCAAACCACATATTTGCAATGATTGTCCTTGAGATTTATTGATGGTCATGGTAAAGCCCAATCTGTTCGGAAATTGCAATCTTTTGAATGTTATCAGTGTGTCGGTAGGAATCATAGGAATTCTTGGCAGCAAGACATGTTCTACTTTAAATTTGCCTTTGAGAATTGTGGCCTCAATAACATTGGGTATTATTCTCTCAACAATTAACCTGGTGCCATTACATAGTCTCGGAGCGTTGAGGTTACGTAGCAAAATGATTGGAGAACGAACTTTAAATTTTAATAAATGTGGAGGTAGATCGGGTACATCAAGTGAATTCAAAAATTCTGTTAGATAATTGACTGCTTCATTTTCTTCAACAACACTATCCATAGATTTGAAATAACACTTTCGGAATCAATCATGTCCTGAATAATAACATTAATATTATCGACATCGAAATTTTTTGCGGCTTAAATAGTTCTTTCACTTAACCAAGTAGTTGTTTTGAAAACTGGTCAGCCGTTGGATCATGGATAATAAAATGAGAGCTCCACCAAAAAGTCTTTAATTGCCTTTCAAATCTTCTAAAGTTCTATGTAGTGCTTCTAAGGAATGTTTGTAAGCCATGTTATATTCATCCCAAATAATAATATTGCATTTTTGCAGAACTTTTGCCATACCGGAATGTTTTTTTTATATTAATACGGCATTCTCATTCGTTTGTACATTTAACGGTGATTTGAGTGCTGAATGAGCTGTGCGACCACCATGCAATAATGCTGCGGATATTCCGGATAAAGCAATAGCCAATGCAATTTTTCCTTCCTTTTTGGTTAGAATATTTGTATATAAAAACGTTTGTGAATTTTGGAACTTATAAAATTTAAATAAATTTGACAACTCATTATTTTTCGAAAGCCAGCGCCATCTACCGGGTCCAACAAAAAAATTTTTGGCATCATCTAACATACATACTAAGAAAGTTTCAGTAAAATCGCACCGTAAATAAGAATATTCGAAATGGCTTTACCCCAGCGCCACCTATCGGGTCCATTTATACATACAAAAATTTCCTATGGTAAAACATACATACATTCTGAATTGCAGTCAAATCGCTCTAAACAAAAAAATAAAATGAAAAACAAAATAAGGAGTTTAACTTCTTATATATAAAATTCTCGTGTCGCGGTCTCTGTAATTGAACTCCTCCGAAACGGCTTGACCGATTCTCATGAAATTTTGTGTGGATGTTGCGTAGGTCTCAGAAACGGACAACAGGTATTTTTTTTGATATCTCAAGTGGGCGTGTGTATGGGGGGCGGCCCTATCAAAAAAAAAAAAAATAGACGTTGTCCGATTCTCAGACCTACCCAATATGCGCACAAAGTTCATGAGAATCGGTCGAGCCGTTTCGGCGGAATTTTACCACAAACACCGCGACAGAAGAATTTTATATATAAGATTTATTCTTTTTTTTAAATTTATTTCAGATTTATTGTCCTTAATAAATTTTTTGTGGGTAAAAACTTAAAATATTAATTAAAAAAAAGTAATCGTACATTCAACTTTACATAAAATAGTGCTTAAGGTAGTAACTTGTAGGATATCTTCTGCGCTTTTGGCCTCTGTCAGCTGCTTTGGCATCGATATAACCAACATTATAAATCCTCTTTACTAATTTTACCCCACTCATTTAAAATGACACTTTTTAACATTTCCTTCTTTAATGCTGTATGTTCTGCAAATGGTTTGTAGTATTAAGATCGGGTGATTGGGGTGGTGATTTCAATTGATATTTTGTATTGTAGTGCAACTACTACCTGACATTGTACGCCGTATGTTTTGGATCATTATCCTGTTGGAAATAATGCCCACTTGTGCGCCTTGTTTTAAATTTTGTTTAAAAATGTTTTTGTATCCAATGTGATCCAGAGTAGGGATATAACTTTTCGCATTTTTTGCGAATATTAAAATTTGCCTGGCAAGGCTGAATTATCCATGAAAAAAATATGAATTATTGCGTTTTTACTTTTTCGGCCCCACACCAAATGCGATGACGTTTGGAATTAGGATTTTTCTACTTAAAATAATTTGTCAGATTTTAGTTACTTTTTTTTCAATACCGGAAAATAGAATTCATAACCTGAACGAAATTTTTACTTTAATATCAAGGGAGGTATATCGTCTATTTACGTTTTATACTTTTTCGCTTGTGATTTATTGAATTTGTCATTCCCAAATAATCAGGAAAAGCTCCTCCCTATCTGTAGCTCCTGTGTGGTCCATGGTATAATGTACGGTTTTCGGATCACTGTTTCCGTACATATAACTTTTTATCATAAAAAAACTTTCTAACATCATTTAAGGAGACTCTATAATATTTTTTACGGCACTGGGTGCAAAATTTATTTCTTGAAACACTTATGCCATTTTCTTTTCTGACAAAAAATGTCGCCCTTTTTTTGCCCTTTTTTCGAAAAGTGTATTTTTTTTATATATTCTGAATTCAGAGCAACCTTATCTTATACATCAATCGAAAGGTCTCAAAGTCGAGCCCTCGTAAATCACAAAAATTTCCAGGCCTTGATTTCTTTCAGGTCATAGTGCGAGAATATTTCCCCATTGTTCCCCTTTTTTGAATATTTTCACCCTATGACTTCCAAGAGGATAACAATCAATTTTTTTTTTGCATTTATGAACACAGCACTTTGAGACAGAGTTCAGAAAAAAACACACACTGAATAAAAAAATCGTACATATATGTAAACAAACATAACTTAGACCAACACACACATATTTTTATTTTCATATCAATTATGTTTGTTTTTAAATTTTCTTCGGTGCCCAACACAATCATGACTGTGTTCGTTTCAATATTTTGTTATTTACACGAACATTTTTGTATCACGTACTTTTTGTTTCAATCACACATAAACCATACATTTTTGAGTGTTGCTTTATTTGAAGTTCATGTTCTGGTACGTGTACTGAAAAAAAAACAGAACATGTACAATAAACAGGTTCGAGTTCAGTTATATTTTAAGTCGTGTTGTGGCTCGTGTGCTAAGAAAAAACAGAACATGTACAATAAACAGGTTCGAGTTCAGTTATATTTTAAACACGACTTAAAATAAACACGACTTAAAATAAACACGACTTAAAATATAACTGAACTCGAACCTGTTTATTGTACATGTTCTGTTTTTTCTTAGCACACGAGCCACAACACGACTTAAAATATAACTGAACTCGAACCTGTTTATTGTACATGTTCTGTTTTTTTTCAGTACACGTACCAGAACATGAACTTCAAATAAAGCAACACTCAAAAATGTGTGGTGTATGTGTGATTGAAACAAAAAGTATGTGATACAAAAATGTTCGTGTAAATAGCGAAATATTAAAACGAACACAGTCATGGTTGTGTTGGGCACCGTAGAAAATTTAGAAACGCACATAATTGATATGAAAATAAAGATATGTGTTGGCTGCTTTTGAACAGAACATTCTGTGTTTCATGTGTGTATTTTCTGAACCTTGCTTTGAGACCTTTCGATTGTTATATAATATAAGGTTGCTCTTAATTCGGAATATATAAAAATATACACTTTTCCAAAAAAGAGCAAAAAAAGGCCAATTTTTTTGTCAGAAAAGAAAACGGCATCAGTTTCTACTTTTCTTTTATTAATATTGTTTTGTTGTTTAAAAAATATAAAAAAAATCGTGGAAGGTTTTAGAAATGCATTCGGTGCGGATGTTACTGGAAAAGAAGCTTGCTTAAAGACATGGAAAACAGCGGAAGAAGCTGGAATAAAATAAAAGTACTTGCAAATGATCGAATACCTTGGAGAAACATTGTAGAGTCCCTATGCTCCACAGGTAGTTAAGCGGACGGAAGAAGAATCAATGAAATTCTGCCACATTTATACAAAATTTTCATGGAAAATTTCCATTGCTAAATGTGTAATTTCATACAAAACCCTCTTCTATGTAGTTTATGATTCAGAAAAAAAAATGGAAATGTGAAAAAAAACTGTGTTTTCGGTTTAGTTCAAATATTGCGAGACTTTTGGGACACCCTTTATAAGCATGTTTTATATTAACCGGTTTATGAAGCAATCGATGTTTGTTTTAAAAAGCTACAAGCTCTAAAAGCCTTTTCCAGTTCGCGTTGGTCAACGTTGGGTCTCTGTAACTCTGTGCAAGCTTGAAATGCACCCACGTCTGGTGTATAAATGTGTCTGTAGTTCAAGAGTTTATCCATAACTGTCATACCCTATATATAATGAGATTGTGCTGATGTTTCTAACTACCAAAAGTAATTGGTAGACCTATCTTCTAGTATACCAATCGGGTCAGAATCTCTTGTGAGTCGATTTAGCTATGTCCGTCGGTCTATCCGTCTGTGTGTCCAAATTGTTATGAAATTTAGCACATACGCTTTTACGTTCTGATCAACTCTCCATACAAGTAAGCGCTATGAGATCATCTTAACTTACCATAAGATCCAAATTTAGTTTGTGTGTGTCTATTAAACCCTTTAATCAGTGGTTCAAAAATTGACCTTGTATTACAATTCTTAATCATAGCCTCCATACAAATCTGCTTCACTTAAATCTATCAAAAAACAACACTTATTGCGTTGAATTTTCTCAAATTTGTCTTGTATATATTTTTGCAAAAAAATAAGTCCAAATATGGTCACGATCGGTCAATTTTTCGAACTTGTTCCCATACTCATAGATATAGCATCCGATAACATTGCCACACAAATTTGATTTATGCTTATTGACGATATCCAATTAGTTGGACCTAAAACCCTTTCTCTCAACGCTTAGTATAGGGTATCGTATAGCCAGTCTGGACCGACTATAATTTTTTTCACTTGTTTCAATTAACTTTTCTATTTGTGCTTCTTGGTGTTACAAACGAAACAATTCATTTAATATATACGATATGGTAGGTGAAAAACATAAGAAGTAAATAATATGTACAATATAAATGTATATTTTTCCATACACATATACATACATTTTCATAATACGAACAAAATCTAAATGGCGAGATACGAAATATTATGGTGTAGTGGTGGGAGAAAAATCGGTAAAACGGCTTTTCGTTTTAAAAAGTATAAAAATTATTATTATTTCAGGCTACAACAGCTGAGAACCCATTTAAGATTGGCTTTATTTCTACAATAGAAGCAACAATGGCAAACGATAACATGCCTAAAAAGGATATTAAGGATTTTAGTTTGTGTTGCTCCTTGTTGCTGGTGCCTCTTGTTGCTGCTGCTTAACAACTTAAGCTGCTTTATTTATATGATACATAGTGTCTTTGGCATGCAAATGAACTAAGTATGAAAACAAAACTATAAAAACAAAAACACAACAACACTATTTAGTGCGATAAATAATTGTTGTTGTATTTCTCAGTAAATCTTGGAATTTTTTTGCGTGAAATTTTTTCTTATAAGTTTTATAATAAAAAAAAAAGTATGAAAAATAATTAACATGTTTATTTGCTTTGCTGCAACATCTCAAATATAATCATAAACATTTGTAGAAACATGCAACAATCGACAAACATTTAATAGTTTACAGCAATAAAATTTTATTTACACTCCAACATGAGGTTTATGAAACAACAGAGATGTAAAAATAGCCAAAGTTAAAAAAAATGTTAACCCTTTAAGAAGAGTTGGTAAGGATATATCCAAAATTGAAATAATTTTCGATTTCCACATATAATATTATTTATATTAAAATTTGTAGATATGGTTGGTATATAAATAAATGAAACCGCAACGGAGCACAGTGGTGTAGCGAGAGGGGGCAAGGGGGAGCATCAAATGGTTCGCAAAACAAAAAATTGCTGGATAATTTTTATTTTTATTATAATTGATTTCTGGAAAATATATTTTAAATTTAGTGCCAATATACTAAATGTTAAATGTTAATTCGTAAATAAAAAGGCAAAAAAGGAGCACTAATAGTCTAAGTCAAAATGTAATAATATATTCATAACAGAAATGGTACAGTTTTCTGCCGGCAGGGCTGACTCGAATTGTGTCTGTCAGCACTTCCTTATGGCATCAACGCTGCGAGGTTACATAAATTATCTCCTTTCTTGATTTGTCTGATAAAATAATATGTTATAATAAATATTTGCAGTGTACAAAGTACAAACAGTCTTTCTTCCAGAACACTATATATTTGTATTTCTATAAACGCAGTGAAGCTTACGCTTGTTATTTTAAAACGATAACAATAACAGTTTGTGGAAGTCCACAACAAATTAGGGAAATACCCGAAATATTAACGTTTAAGCTATTTTGTGCATGTATTTTTCAGCTTTGCGTCCTTGTCATCGCACTCTGCTTATTTTTAATTTAGACCATGTCAACGCCAGGAAAAAAACTAAGCGGTTCCCAGAATCAGAAAAGAAAACTACAGCAAGAAAAAGAAGTTCTGAAATCTAGGGTAATAATGGAATCATACTTAGGAAAAAATCCAAAAAAGAAAATCCAGAAGATAAAAAGGATGAAGATGTAAAATCAGATTCATAGTCAGAACCAGATTCTGGTTGTACACCTACTGCTGCTAAACTTTTATGTACTAATGCCACAATTCAACAAATACAAGACACTGAAAAAGGTGGTCCAAATACATCAGAAATGATAAATCCATGTTTACATTTAATAAAAAGCTCAGAAAATACAACAAAAAATACTTGCTGTAATTCCGGACGCTCTAGAGTTCAAGGATGTTGCTTATTTAAAATTTAGCAACAATCTTCTAATAATATCAAACCAACTTCGAAAAAACGAAGCCAGTTTAAATACAGCAACAACATCAACTAACCGTCTAACGCCAAAATCTTGGTTTTCTCGACGAATCGGTAATGAAGAGGAAGGAACTGAAGTTATATTTACCAAAAAATAATTGCTTCTGTTGCTTACTGTTTCTTACATCAAATTCCGCTGCACAATCATCTTTCGTAACATCTGCTGCTTTTAATAAATAGAAGAAAAAAGATAAATTGTTTAGCCATGAAAGAAGTCCAAATCACTGAGAATCACTCACCCAAGTCGTTAGGTATGTAGATTTTGATTTTATCGATAAAAAAGTTTCCATCAAAAATTCTTTTTGGGTTTTATTGAAATACATACATGTTAAAGATGTAGCCTCGATCGAAAATACAATTTTAGATAAAGTAAATTCCGATGAAATTTCATTAACGAACTGCAGATCATAATGTTACGATAATGCTGCCGTGATGGCACGTCACAGATCTGGCATTCAACAGAATAATGGAAAAAAGTCATAAAGCATTATTCGTAAATTGTGATAACCAGTCTTCGAATTTAGTAGGAGTTACCGCAGCTAGACAAGATCCAATCATTATGACATGTTTTGGAATAATTGAAAACATATATCTCTTTTTCGCACGTTCATCGTTACGATGGGAATTACAAAAAATGCTTTAACAAAAACTGTCAAACATGAAACACGATGGAGCGGCAGAGTATAGTAGAATTATTAGAAAAATTAGCAGAGGACACTACCACGTGACACCAGAAGTGAAGCTACAATTCTGTTGCAAAATGTACTAACTTTTAGTTTCATAACTTTAATTCATTTCTGGTATTAAATCTTAAGGAGTATTGATCGTTTGCAGCTTACATTAGAACATCCTAGAATAAATTTTAGAGAAGCGTTCCATGATCTTGAATCATTAGCGACTGCACTAGCCGAAATTTGAGACAAGCTCTGTGAAGAGGTAATCGAAGTCTCTTTGTGAAAAATGGGATATTGATACAACAATTCGTGTAAGAGGACGCCACAAAATGCCCGGAGAATGGGCTAGAGATGTTGGTCTTTCCGCAGGATGTGAAATTTCTCGCGTTATGAAAACCGTTCTTGATCGTCTCCAACAAGAAATATGAACATGATTTACACTATTAAGTGATCTTAATTATACCCTATACCACTATGTGGTTTGGGTATAATGACTTTGTGCTGCTGTTTGTAACAACCAAAAATATTTGACCTAGACCCATCTTTAATTATACCGATCGAATCAGAATCACTTTCTGAGTTGATTTAACAATGTCCGTCCGTCCGTCTGTGTGTCCATGTAAAGCTTGTAATCAAACTGCAGGTCGCAAATATCAATATATTTTGATGATATTTGGTATATAAGCTTCTATCGGCCATGGGATGAACGCTATTGAAATTGGTGAGAATCGGTCCATGTTCAGACCTAGCCCCCATACAAATTACCCATATTAAATCGACATAAATTGCCATAAGATCCAAATTGTCATATAGATCTTACTCAAATTGGGTTTGTATGCGTTCATTACATCCACTAATGAGTAGTCCAAAAATGATCCCTTTTACCCCATATAGGCTGCTTCCCGATCTTCACTTAAATCTATTTAAAAAACAAAAATATTGCACTGATTCTTCTCAAATTTTGTTTGTACATATTTTTGCAAAATACAAAAGACTTTACCAAACATGATTAGGATCGGTCCATTTTTGGACCTAGTCCCTTTATAGATATAGCATCCGATATGAACTTTTTCATATCTGCAGCCAAAAAAATTAATAAAAATCCCACTCAAATTTGGTTTATGCTTATTTCCTATATCGAAGTAGTTGGACCGAAAGATAGGGTCTCTAAACCATGGTATAGGGTATCATATAGTCGGTCTAGACCGACTATAATTTTTCTTACTTGTTTAAATTTGAATTTCTACTAAACAAGGATAATGTTGATAACGACCATGAAAAAAATTGTAAAACTTTGGGTGAATTTTATAACACAGATTTCAATGGAATAGAACTCTTTATCGAAATATGTGACTGCAAAATGTTACTCCGCAATAGAAAAGAAATTTGAACATAAAACTTCATTAGAATTTCTTACTTTTATAATCTCGTTTGGAGAAGATGTTTTTCCAAACCTGAGAGTGGCACTTTCAAATACTCCTGACTATCTCAGTATCAATTGCGAAGGTTCATTCAGGAAATTAAAATTAATTTTGACATATATACGATCAACGATGGGACAAGACGCTAAGTGACCTATCATTTTTAAGTATGGAAAGAGAAAAACTTGAAATGATCAGTTTTGATGATATTATTGATAAATTTGCTTCATCAAAAGCAAGGAAAATTTATACATAGTAATTAGTTTTATTAATGTATTATAATCATATTTTTATTAAGATATATTTCCCCTTAGAGATAATAAATATTTACTTTTTAATGTTTTAAAGCTACGTGTTTTTAAAATATTTCTTTATAAATATTTAAAATAAATAATAGGTATCTTCTGAACTAATTCTAGATGTTCATATACATTTCAAAATTTATTCTTGTTTTCTCAGTTACATTTTTTGTCTCAAATTTAAAGCCTTGCTTAAGCAAATGACTTTAATTTGTTTACTATATTTATCTATTAATTTGCGAGTATATTTTACATATAATATTATAGTTTTCGAAAGGGGTGGGGGCGCTAAAAATGCATTGTACCCCGGGTGTGAGTTAAGCTTGCTACGCCACTGACGGAGCACAATAGTTTTCCTCATACCGTACCATACCGGGAATAAGGGTTTGGACTCTAAACTCACTTGGGCGAGTAACGCAGAGGAAAGGACTAAGAAGGCGTTATGTGCCTTCTACACCTGCAGGAGGACGTTAGGCAGAAGATGGGGTCTCAAAACGCAGATCATTCACAGGATGTATTGTGTGATAATTAGACCTATTTTGACATAAGGTAAGGTAGTGTAGTGGAAAGCTGTGAACGTAGGTGCCAGACTTTATAGACTCGTGAAGGCACAGAGATTTGCCTGTCTGCGCACCACTGGAGCAATTAGCTCGACACTACAGGTGGGACTGGAGGTAATACTGAAGATCATGCCTATTGATATTTTCATCAAGAGCACGGCAGCGAAGGTGGTTATCCACTTAAGGCAGCCATATAAGCTGGAACAAAGCTCTTGGGGACACAGCACAATCTTGCGGACAGTAGGCGGGACACAAATTGTTCGGGAAACCGATTATATGTTACCGGTGATGACTTTGGGCGTAATTTTACGATCCAAATACCGACTAGGGAAGACTGGGACGCAGACTCTGTCATAGACAGGACTGCGATCTCAGAACATATCAACGGTTCTAGGATGGAAGAAGGTACAGGGTCAGGGATCTACTCTGAGCAACTTAACATTAAGGTATCTCAGAGAATCCTTGAGATTCACGCAATTCTCATAACAACGAAAGTAATTCTGGAGAGGCATCTGGATCCAACGACCATATATATTTTCGTGGACAGTCTTGCTGCTCTCAAGTATAGTTAGATCGAAATATGTGGAGGAATGTATTAGGTCTCTCGAGCAAATTCGACAACACACCATGAGGCTAATATGGGTTCCAGGACATAGTGGGGTCAAAGAAAATGAACAGGCTGCCGAGTGTGCGCGGAAGGGCTTAGAATCTTTGAGCGGGACGATGGACACTGATATAAGAATCTCTCTATCCGAGCTGTCTAATCTAATTGAAGAGGCAGCTGATCTTGAATTAACGACAAGGTGGAGGCAACTGACCTCTTGCAGAATATCCCAGATGCTATGGCCCTTGCCTAACCCAAGGAGAACTAAGGCACTCCTTATAAAAATGATTATTTTTGGGCATATAAACTTTTTCGTATTTTATTTTTCCAGATATTTAGATATACGCCTTTTACTCTTGGCAATTTTCTGGAGAATAGAACTCATAAATTTTCGTTTTTATACCCTATACCACTATGTGGTTTGGGTATAATGACTTTGTGCTGCTGTTTGTAACAACCAAAAATATTTTACCTAGACCCATCTTTAATTATACCGATCGAATCAGAATCACTTTCTGAGTTGATTAACAATGTCCGTCCGTCCGTCCGTCCGTCTGTGTGTCCATGTAAAGCTTGTAATCAAACTGCAGGTCGCAAATATGAATATATTTTGATGAAATTTGGTATATAAGCTTTTATCGGCCATGGGATGAACGCTATTGAAATTGGTGAGGAATCGGTCCATGTTCAGACCTAGCCCCCATACAAATTACCCATATGAAATCGACATAAATTGCCATAAGATCCAAATTGTCATATAGATCTTACTCAAATTAGGTTTTCATGCATTCATTACATCCACTAATGAGTAGTCCAAAAATGATCCCTTTGACCCCATATAGAGCTGCTTCCCGATCTTCACTTAAATCTATTAAAAAACAAAATATTGCACTGATTCTTCTCAAAATTTTGTTTGTACATATTTTTGCAAAATACAAGAGACTTTACCAAACATGATCAGGATCGGTCCATTTTTGGACCTAGTCCCTTTATAGATATAGCATCCGATATGAACTTTTTCATATCTGCAGCCAAAAAAATTAATAAAAATCCCACTCAAATTTGGTTTATGCTTATTTTCTATATCGAAGTAGTTGGACCGAAAGATAGGGTCTCTAAACCATGGTATAGGGTATCATATAGTCGGTCTAGACCGACTATAATTTTCTTACTTGTTAAATATATAATAAAATATCTCGAAGTTATACATTACTTGAAGTTACTACTACGAAGAAAAAACTAAATTATAGTCTACACCGACTATACAATATGCTATACCAGCGCTGTCCAACTTTTCGGCACATGTGTGCCAATTTTATCTTTTTGTAGGTTTGCGGGCCAGTATACTTTAAATTTTAATTTGAAGTCATTTATAATTTTTTTATTATTTTATTAGTTCATAGTTCAAGAAAATAAAGAAAAAAAATATTAACATAATTATTTTTAATGTGAAAACTGCTTATTTATATGGGCAGCTGCAAGAACTTCGATATTTATATCAATTTCAATTGAAGAAATTCTTAAAATTTCTTCTAGTGTTTTGTCGGCCATTGAATTTCTATATTTAGATTTGATATATTTCATGTCATTAAAACTGGCTATAAATGACGAATCCAATTCTGTTTCCATAAGAAAAAGTTTAATTTCTTTACGAA
Source organism: Cordilura impudica (assembly GCA_963682025.1). Lineage (NCBI taxonomy): Eukaryota > Metazoa > Arthropoda > Insecta > Diptera > Scathophagidae > Cordilura > Cordilura impudica. The sequence continues at coordinate 89,376,404 of OY821521.1, forward strand.
GTTGAAAAAATCTTTTAAGGCATTTCCCTGCACTTAACCAGCGAACTTGGCTATGCAAAAGTAGATCACCATATCCGGCATCAAGTTCTTCAAGAAATTGTTTAAATTTACGATGGGTGAGTGCACGGTTTCCGCCTTTTATTGCATTTGTTATTTTAATAACTGTACTCATCGTGCAACTTAATCCCATAATGTTTCCACATAAAGTTTGCTGGTGAATAATGCAATGCAACATTTGACAATTAATGCCATTTTGTTTTTTTGTTTTAGCAGTCCAGCGAGTCCTATATTTTTCCCAACCATTGATTTTGCTCCATCAGTTACAATGGCGGTGCATTTTTCAAAACCACCATACATGCAAACAACATTTTTGAGTTCCTCATAAATATCTACACCTTTTGTTGTTGAATATAGGGAAGCCTTACTGAAATTGGCTCCTCCGAAACATTAAAATCTACATCCACTGTTCGTACAAAAATCAACATTTAACTGGTATGGGATATGTCGGTGCTTTCATCAAGCGCAATTGAAAAATATATACAATTTTTTACTATGTCGGCTAATTTTTCAACTAAGAAGGAGTCCATTTTTAAGATTCGTCTTGCAACAGTTTGGTGAGAAAGAGAAATTGACTCCAATTGTTTTGCCATTTTATCATCTACAAATGCTTGAGCTATTTTGATTGCACACTTCTTAATAATTTCACCATCATTAAATGGCTTTTTGGCTTTGCCAATTTATTTTGCAACTGCATAAGAAGCATAAACAGATGCATCCTGAGCCTTACATGCGAAGGTGATAATTGATATTTACTGCTTAAATTGTTTTTTTAAATTTACAAGTATGACGATTCTCGACTCACCATTATATTGCGAATATTTGTCTGCATGCTGTGATTGATAATGACGCTTCAAATTATATTCTTTACATATAGTAGTATTCATCCGGCATATCAAACACACATAACTTTCTTTCTGCTTCACAAACATATAATAAATTTCCCATCGTTCTTTAAATTCCCGATTCTCACTCGTAATTTTTCGTATTTTTTTTGCACTCATTTTATGATTTTAATAAAATAAGTTCACTTGAAATAATAACAAACGAAAAAATTAAAAAAAAAAAAAACTAAATACCAAATTTTTTTAATGCACTTACCTAATTTTCTGTGTATGTTAAGCAAAATAAAAACGTTTACAAACTTTAAATACATATGTATTTCACTGTACGTTAAGCATAAATAATTTCACAAGAATAAAATTGAACAACGTTTACAATTTGAAATAAACTATAGCACTTGTCGGTATAGTTTCATGGCATACTAGACTGGAAAAAAGTAATACAAAATAGTTCAAAATAGTATTAGCTTTGCGTGTGTCCTATAGTTGACAAAAACTAGATTAGAAAGAAAAATAAGACAAATAAATATTACTGATAAATTGCTGGTCATTTTTAAAATTGACAAAATTAAAAAAAAAAAAAACCATTATACAGATATTTTTATTTTGTTAATAGGCCACAGAATATGATTATTTTTATTTTGTTAATGGGCCACAGAATATGATGAGCTAGGCCGCATACGGCCCATGGGCCGCCAGTTGTACAGCGCTGTGCTATACCATGCGTTTAGAGATCCTTTCTCTTAGGTCCAACTAATTGGATATAGAGAAGAGGCATAAACAAATTTTGAGTGGCATTGTTCTTAATTGTTTTGCCTTCGGATATGAAAGAGTTCATATCGGATGCTGCGAAAAATGGAAAAATCAGTTATTTTTTGCAAAAACATATACAAACCAAATTTGAGAAAAGTTTGTGCAATATTTTTGTTTTTTATAGATTCAAGTGAGGAAGAAGAGCAGCTTTATGTGATTAAGAATTATCCTATAGAGTTTATTTTTGGACTACTAATTAATGTAATAAGCCCACACAAACCCAATTTGTACCAAGCCTTAGGTACAAAAATTGTTTCAAAAATTTATTTTTTTTTTCCAAATTATTTCAAAATTCATATAATTTTTATTCGAATGTTAATTTAAATGTTATTTGTATAATCAAGTTTCCTACATTTAATTTTCAAGTGGTACATGATCTAGATATGTTGATTCTCATTCTGCAACATGTTTTCAATTTTATGGTCAAAAAATTAAAAAAAAAGATTTAAAAAAATTTGAAAAAAAGTTTGGATAAAAGTGGTGATTTTGTTCATATTTATACGTGTACATATTAGTATGCCCTGTCGTGCCTCGCTACTACTTAACGACATTTATTGAGATGTATGTATGTTTGCATTGTGCAATTAAAACATTTCATTTTGCTTATATACAATATTCTTTGTTTTTTCATTCGGTGCAATAATTATCAAATTTCCCGGCGTTCCTTTTCTGGAGCTACCTATAGCTACCCATGAGAAAAACATGGATTTTCAAAATAAATTCCGGTGACACTTGACGATGGGCCTGCAATTTAGAATATCAGTTGATAATTTTTTATTTTAGCGACTTTTGTTTTTGGAAATATTTGATTGGTGATTTTTGATTATGAAGATTTTGTTTTCGATGATTTTTGTTATTCTCGATTTTCGGTTTTGGCGACTTTTGTTTTTGGCGATTTTTGAATTTGGCGATTCGGCCCATATCTCTCCACTCACATTAATATATGATGGACTCGTACAACATTTGCAAAGCTGTCTCTGACATAGTACTCGAGATATATGATATTGAATAATTTCTTTGTATAGGAGGTGCCACGCCCATTTATCCGATCCTGCCCATTTTCGACGTGACTACTAAAATTAATAATATATGTCCTCTCGCAAATTTGCGATGCTCTATCTGTCTTAGTACTCAATGTATGTATATGATATTAAATGTTTACTTTGTTTGGAAGGTGCCACGCCCATAAAAAATATCAAAAAAATTTATGTTTATATAAAGTACCAACAAACAAGCAAACAAACATGCATCCTTTCTCTTTTTTATATATACATATATTAAGAACGAAAGCCAATGTAATTCATACTTTGTATGTAAAAATTTGTTTCTGTGTAGCTCTCAAGAAATACCAGAGCTTGTGAGTTCAAGTTTTGCATGTACTCCAAAACTTTTATATTTACTTAAGCCCTTGAAATATTTTCTAGACCAGATTGGGCGTGTAAGGATGAAATCGTACTAAATACCAATATTAATGTGACTGATTCCTTTCAATACTTTCCACTTAAGTCCCTTAGTATTTTTTTGGCCCATTTCATAATGCTCATATGAGGGTTGTCCAATTTCTTAAAGGGTTAACTTTAGCATTATATTCTTTTTAACTTAACCAAAAATGTTGTAGAAAATAAACTTACTTCAAATATGCACGCTGTTCTCTTACACTCGTATTTTGTTTTATGCCAACAGTGTGTTGCATTGTGTGGAGGAGGTGCTGCATATGAACCCAACGTGGCAATAAAAAATTTTGCTAAGTGCTAAATAAATTCAAGTAATGAGCTAAACGTCCTTTTTTATAACTTGCCATAGAGGTTTTCATTTGCCAAAAATGAAAAAAAAAAAAAAAATATATATCAAATAAAAAACAAGTGTACGAATGGAATAATAAAACTATTAACGAAACTTTAAATAAGATGTGAGAATTTTTAATAGTATTTAAAATTAGTGAGAATATTAAATTTGACTGATACTCTTTAATTTGTATAGCAAAAACAAAATATATATGTATATATTTAAGTTACTTTTCTTTTTTTTAAAGGGGAAAACAAATATTTTACCTTAAACAAGTAAGAAAATTATAATCTTGGCTGTAGGCAAAATTTTAAGGTTCCACGAGCTCTTCTTGTACTTGTTACCAAGAAATGTATGAAGCGATCCCACGGTGCGTTGTTAGCACAATTAGTATATTACATATTTAACTCATAATAATAGTTAAAAAAAAATAAGAAATATAGTGTGAGTGATAATACAAAATATACTTTTAATGACTTGGATGGTCAATATAAAAAAAATTTGATCATAAAATTAAAAACTCTTTTATTAATTTAAACATTTGTGTTTTATTTATTTAACAAAGAAGAACTATTAACATAACTTCAGAAAAAATAACAAAACTTAAAATTATTAAGTTTTATGCTGTTTACAAAACAATGGAAACCTTTACTAAATAATACAGCAAAATGGTGGTCATTATCTTGGGGATGGACGATTCCTATACCGAACGATTGTACTAAGTTATTATAGTAAAACCCCCAAGGCGCGTGGTCATGCGTGGGTACAGGCAAATTTTATGGCCGTTTAAAGTTTTAATTTTTTGCTAACACTATTCGCCAACAGTATTCTAATTCCAGAATACTGATATCAGTGGTTTCCTCACAAGACGATAACAACCAAGATCAATTGCTCTTCGGGTAACAGTTCAAGCACATAGGTTTAGTTTCACATGGTTAATGACCTCTCTAAGTAGCATTTTTAGACATTTTTAAACTCTCTTGCCCTTAAATTATCCTTTCTTTTATCCGTTTTATGGGGCCTGCACCTAAATGTTGAGTAGTCACCGTACTTCTTTCACGATGTTTCTTGATAACATTTTGAATTATGGATTTATTCATATAATCTATTAATCTATTGTTCCGATTTTATCTTTTCACAAAACTTTATTCTTGCCATTATTTCATAATAATTGAAAGAAAATGTTAGAAACTATAATTATTTAAATAACTGTTACTTTTTATTTCACACCTTCTTCTATTTTTATTGTTTCATTTTCTGGTAACGAAGTTTAAAAGTTTCCATTCTTTTGGCATCACTAATTTTTTTTTTTCATTTTTCTATTTTTTTTGTAACAAATTTTGTAATCTTTCGAAAGAGAACACACCAAAGAGTGATTTCGGAAAAAAATAAATAATTTTAGGGCTTAACCCAAAATCATTAAAAAACGAAATTGGCAAATTTAGAATTTTGTAAAAGTTACCAATGTGTTGCCACTCTATTACGACTCTACAGTGCGTTCACAAATGATAGCACATTTGGTAATCTGAAAATCAATGCTAAATAAAATTTTAACTATGCATGTTATAATTATCATCTCTATGTGGAACGTGTGTTAATATGTTCTCTTTCCAAAACTCAACTTATATTACACAAATCTTTCATTAATTAGAAATACTGTTATTAAAATCTCTTACATCCCAATAGTTACCATATTAAAGCGTTCAAATAGTATAGCACAAATACAACAAAGTCTTTGTTTGACAAAAAGTACCGTTTTAGTACAACATATTCTATTTAATTTTATTAAAAACATTAGTAATAAGCAAAATGCTACGAGGAAATGTGTTAAGTGAATTTGAAAAAGGTCAAATTTTAATGTTGTTCGAAAATGGTGTATCAAAAGCAGAAATTGCAAGTGAAATCTGCCGAAAGATTATTTATAACTACTAGCAGATTCAAGCCCTCCAAATTCGAGTACAAATTCTACTAAATTTTATATTTTCATTAAATAAAGACCCTAAAGGTATGCTAATCAATTTTAGCTAATTCACAAATCAACACAAAAACAAACTCATTTTTATTACAAACACATTAACAAATTTAATAAACACACACATAGCATTGTATAATTTTGTATATGTGTTAGTAGCAACTTTAAATGTAATTTACTCAAAATAAAGGAAAAAATTTTAAAATCTGTAAATCTGCAAAACGGCCAAAAAGAAATACCTTTCAAATAACATACATTTGGTGAAAATCGGGATAAAACGGTAGAACAAAACATCGGTCACAAGAAATCGCCTAGCCTATTAATATTATAGATTTGAAAAATATTGAAAATTATGGCAAAAATAAAAGCAGTGGTAGAAAAAATAAGTTGAATGAACGCGAGCATCGACTTATTTTGAACACAGCAGGCAACAGCACCAAAAGCTGTGCCCAACTTGCTGGATGCGTTTCCAACAAAGTGTGCAAAACTACCATTTGGAATGTTCTTAAATCTTTCAAACATATTCGAAGAAAAAGAATGAAGAAAATTCCTCGTCTTTTGAAACGTCATATTAATGGACGTTTGGAGTTTTGCAAAAATAATATGTGTACAAATTGGTCATATGTAAGTTGTTTAATGTTATGTTAGAAAATAATAAATTAATTTGTTTTCTTTTAAAAGATAATTTTTTCAGATGAAAAAAATTTAATTTGGATGGTCCTGATGGCAGTTTTAGTTACTGGCGTTACGAAAAGAACCCCAATGTTTCTCTCAAAGAAACTTTGGAGGCGGTTCTGCTATGTTTGGGGTGCGTTTACTGAATATTGTTGTCTGGAGTTGTAAATCGTGGCCACCAAAAGAGCAGCGAAAAATATTGTAAATCGCTTCAATGCAGTTTGTTGCCATTTCTACATGCCAATATAGAAAATAAATATATTTTTCAGCAAGACAATGCAGACTGCCATGCCAGCAAATTCACAAAAGAATGGTTAAGCTCTCCCATAGAAAACATATGGGGAATTCTCGTCAGACGAATTTATGCTGACAATCGTCAATACATGAATGTAAATGAACTAAAAATTTAAATTTTCAATGAATGGGAAGCACTTAATCAAGGTCCTTTGAATAAACTAATAAATTCTGTGAAAAATAGAATATTTGATTGCATTAAAGCAAAAGGTGGTGTCATAAATTATTAAGATGATGTTACTTTTTTTATTTTTGTTATTTTTGTTATATAAAGGAATTAATTAATTATTTTTGTTAAACAAAGACTTTGCTGCATTTGTGCTATACTATTTGAACGCTTTAATATGCTAAGTATTGGGATGTAAGAGATTTTAATAACGGTATTTCTAATTAATGGGAGTTTTGGGTAATATACGTTTATTTTTGGAAAGAAAACATATTAGTGTAAGTCCAGCAAAGAAATAATAATTATAGCATGCATAGTTAAAATTTTATATAACATTGATTCACAGATTACCAAATGTGCTATCATTTATGAACGCACTGTATTTAAGTACAAATTTTTTATTCATATTAGGTTCGAAAATTATTCAAATTATATCCGTAAACAAATGCGTCTAAAATAGATTGCATTATATTTTAAATAATGATATACATATCTGTGGTCACAAGCATTAACCGCCTAAGTCGAAAATCATGCTTTTGAGAAAAACAACTTTTTATATAAATGTAATGAGACATCATTACGACTTAGGTCAGTATGTTTTTATTAATAACTATTTATTAAACAGTGTTAGAGAAATGGGGATTTCACGATATATAAAGTAGAACATGATAGCAAAGATAACCCAAGTCGTCGAATACCATGCTTTCGAGAAAAATTGTATTTGTATAAATGTAATGGGGCTTATTAACGACTTAGGTCAGTATATTTTCATTAATAACTTTTTATTAAACAGTGATAGAGAAATGGGGATTTCACGTAAATATAAAGCGTTTTTAGTAGAATGTGATAGCATACATAACTCAAATCATTCTTAAGTCAACTTAGGGGTTATCGCTTGTGTATATCATATAAAATTTGATTTTGAAAAGAACTGCAGATATAAATATCTTAATATTCTGAAGATGGGTTTTCTATAATTTATTATTATTCAAAAAAAAAGCAATATTTTCTGGTCTTATTTTGTAGCTCCTGCATTTGATGCAGAACAATTTTAGTTTTAGAAATTCATCTTAAATTTTGTTTGCATAATTTTTATAGATAAAGTTTGAAGGAAGCTATAATTTCATCCTAGCAATAAAATGACATAGGTAAACCGGAATCAATATTTTTATGTTTTATATCATAATCAATAATAGAGGCTTAAACAATTAAAAATTAAATAAGATAAGTTAGTTCCAATTTGTTATGTAAAAAGTGCGGATGGTTCCCAGAAATATAAAAATCTCTATTTGTATATATATCGAAGGCTTAATATGGAATGAATGTAACTTAAATTTACGTTTCTTTACATGGGAAGAAAAAAATTTATTAAACTTAAAATTTTGGACACGCCAACTATTCATGACCATTTTTTTTGGCCATTTTTACCCCCCAAAGGCTCGAGTTAAAAAAAAAGGTATTTTTGGCCGATGTTTGTTTCTCTGGTACAATCTACGTATAACATATCAAATTCCTAAATTACTTTGTAAAGAAGATACAAAAAGGTACCCTTTTACATTTACATCCGAATTTTCAACATGTTTCTATCACTAGTGGAATCCACATACTATATTTCATATTCCTGGATTCATTTGTTTAGAAGATACCAAATGTAAAATTTTTCCTCTTTTTGGCTGATTTTCCTGCCCTAGATGTTAGAGTTAGCAATAAATTCATTATTGACTGATTTCCATGTATTCGAGTCTTTATACCATAATTTATTTATATAGATTAATATGTTAAGAAGATGCGAAAAGGACAAGTTTTTACCCGTTTTGACCGTTTTCCCCCATAAATGGCGGAAATCCGAAAAAATTAATCCTGAGCCCATTTTTGTTTCTCGGATGGAATCTGCACACCAAATTTTATATTCCTAAATTCATCTGTTATGTTTTTCCCCCTTTTGTGCTGTTTTTATCGTCTTAATGGAGTTATGTGGAGGCTAAATTAGCCGAAGTGTTCTTCACCGTCCTTGAGGACATGCCAGGTCCACCCCCAACCTGTCGCGACGCAGGCTGGTATCAAGGCCGCGCAAAGTTGATAGCTTTTGCTGATCAACGATCAATAGACCTATATAAGGCTGCCGTCAGCAAACTTGGAGAGCTATGGCCGGGAGCAAAACTGGATGTCGTGCAAAAGCATGACATCCCGTCCCGACCTAGAGCGCATGCTTGGATTCCGGCAACTCCCGGGGACGCTGAATCCGTGTTAAGGATGCTGAAGGTCTGCAATCCCAACCTTCCAACACACAATTGGAAGATTGGTAGATTTGGTGATGCGGAGGGGAATCGGAGACAGGTAGTACTACTACTCAATGTCGAATCCCTCCCGCATTTAACCGGGACAAACGGCATAGTTTCCTACGGCTTTGGGCAGATACAAGTAAAAGTCTACAAGGGCGACCAAGGACCAATCACGGAGATTGCCAAACCAGTAGAAAAATCTGCTGGGGAGGGGACCACAGGTGGGGTCCAGGCTGAGGAGAGCTCCCAAACAGCCATGGAGGAAGGATACTTAACATCCGACTCCGAACTGCTGGGGGACGCTTCTGGCCTATTTGGTGGCGAAGATGACCTCCTTGATAGCACGGAGGACGAGGCCGAAATCACGGTGATGGAGATGGATGTGCAGGCAGCTTCAGATGATGCGGCTCCTACAGATAAATCTCCATCACTGTAAAGCCGCCACGGCTGCACTTCTACTTCGCCTGACGACAGGTGAAGTAGACATAGTTTTCATCCAAGAGCCCTGGGTTTGTGGAGGCAGGGTTTGCGGACTGAAGACGTCTGATTACAAGCTGTTCGTCGCTAAAGATAAAGGTACACCAAGGACATGTATTTTGGCGAGGAACAGCCTTAATATTTTCTTGTTATCTAATTTCAGTGACAGGGATGTAACAGCGGCCAGCCTGGAGCTAGATGGGATATCAATCTGGCTCTCCTCCGCCTATTTTTGTGATCGTGGGCCTATCCCGCCAGTCAATGTGGCAAAGCTAATCCGGGAAGCCGAAAGGACTACACATCAACTAGTGCTGTGCTGTGACGTCAATGCACATCATCCGATCTGGGGAAGTACCAATGTGAACGAAAGAGGTGAGTTACTTTTGGAGTTTTTATTTAGTACTAACCTATATATATGTAACAAGGGAAATGAACCGATTTTTGTAACTAGCAATCGTAGGGAGGTTCTTGACGTTACCTTTGTATCGGACACATTATTTGATAAAATTGATAGTTGGAGGGTGTTGGACGACCACTCCTTTTCTGACCATCGATACATTGAATTTTTGCTTAGAGAAAACGACCCGGTGGAAAGTGTCCCCAGAAATCTGAAGAGGACAAATTGGGTTAAGTATAGGAAAACCTTTGCCGGGTTATTGGCGAAAATACCCTTATCTGAACCGCGTAATTCCGAGGACATAGATGGTCTAGTGGATCACATTACGACGGTTTTTAACAAATCTTTGGATGTTTCTTGCCCCGCGGCAAGGCCAAAGGGCAAGAAGAAACCACCATGGTGGTCTAGCGAGCTGCAACAGGGCAGAGACTCCTGCAGGAAACTCTTTAACAAGGCAAAGTCTTCAAGAGCGGACGAGGATTGCTTGGCCTACAAGCTGCAGCTTAAGACCTACAAGAAGAAGATTAGAACGGCAAAATGTGATTCTTGGAAAAAATTCTGTGATAATACAGAAGACGTTTCCGAAGCATCCAGGTTGCGAAAGTTTCTGGCTTCTACCCCTCACACATTAGGTTATCTGAAAGATCCATTGGGGGTGTGGACTACCTCTAGTGGGGAATCACTTAGCCTGTTACTGGATACCCATTTTCCGGGCAACTCCCCTACGTCGCTTCAGGCGTCAGGATACTCAGACGCTAGTACGACGGATATTGCTTCGGAGATAGTCAACATACCAGCACTGAACTGGGCGATTTCCCCTTGGCTCTGTAGGCTTTTCACTCGCTGTATCAACTTAGCTTATATACCCCTGAAGTGGAGGGAGACGATAGTGGTGTTCATTCCAAAAGCTGGAAAAAGTTCACACAGCGTCCCAAAAGACTTCAGACCAATAAGTCTATCATCGTTCTTATTGAAGACAATGGAGCGCTTGATAGATTCTTACTTACGAAGAGTTATTGATCCTAAACTGCTGTCGACGCGACAACACGCTTACAGCAAGGGAAGGTCAACCGAAACAGCTCTTCACGAGCTTGTGAGTACCATCGAGAAATCGCTCTCGGTAGGAGAATACACCATGACAGCCTTTTTGGATATAGAAGGGGCTTTTAACAATGTCACACCGGACTCGATATTAGCGGTACTATCTGGTCTAGGAGTGAATTCCGTGATCATCTCATTGATTGGAAATCTGCTTGCCAACAGGCGGATAACAGCTAAATTGGGAACGACTCTAATATCCCGATTCGTGAACAGGGGAACGCCACAAGGAGGCGTTCTGTCACCACTTCTATGGAACTTAGCGCTGAACTCAATGCTACTTTCATTGGAGAGACAAGGCTGCAACGTGGTCGCCTATGCTGATGACGTGGCCATAGCCGTAAATGGGAAGTTTCTATCCACACTTAGAGACATTCTACAGAGGGCTCTCACTATGCTATCTAGCTGGGCAAGTAGTTGCGGTCTGGGGGTAAATCCGACCAAAACGGAACTTGTTCTTTTCACGAGGAAGTATAAGATACCTACCTTCGACCCTATTTCTCTTTACGGTGCTGATATCGCCTTCTCTGATGGAGCCATGTATCTTGGAGTATTCCTGGATTCCTGGACAGAAAGCTGAACTTCAGACGGAACTTGGAGGAAAGGGCGAAGAAGGCGGCTATAGCTTTATACTCCTGCAAAAAGGCCATCGGTAAGCGGTGGGGCTTCAGCCCGAAAATTGCTTACTGGATCTACACAGCGGTGGTTCGCCCAATACTGCTTTAAGGGGTCATCGTCTGGTGGCCTGCACTAGAGAAGGCCTCTAATACCAACCTTCTTGCAAGGGTACAGAGAATGGCTTCCATGTGTATTACTGGTTCCCTTCGTACCACACCTACGGATGCCTTGAACAGCCTCTTACACCTAATACCGTTGGACATATTAGGAAAGCAGTCGGCGGCCTCATCGGCCATTCGACTAAGAAGCATAATACAATGGCGTGGTCATAACTGTGGCCATGGAGTGATCCTGAATAGCAGGAACTTACCATTGAACGTGGATTACACCACTCCGAGGAGTGTATTCGAACGACACTACCAAACTCTGATACTGACCAGGGAATCCTGGTCAGGGGGGGTTCCAGGTAGCAGGCGTTCGATAAATTTCTATACTGACGGATCGAAACTGCGTGGTCAAGTTGGTTTCGGAGTCTATTCAAAGGAGCCTGGACTAAATCTGGCTCGCAGGTTGCCAGACCACTGCAGTGTTTATCAGGCAGAGGTACTGGCAATAAAGGAAGTTGCTGACTGGTTGGGTCGGAATATTCTGTCTACAACCGCAGTCAACATCTTCTCTGATAGTCAGGCCGCGGTAAAATCCTTGGAATCAATGTTCCTGAAAACAAGAACCACCCTTAACTGCCGCACGTCTTTAAATGAGATGGCCAAGCAGTTCGACATCAGACTCATTTGGGTCCCAGGGCACAGGAATATACCGGGAAACTGTAAAGCTGACGAGTTGGCAAGACAGGGCACTACCTTACGGGTTCCAGCGGACTTGGAATGTGTTGGTATACCCCTGGAATCTTGTAGGCTGGAACTTCGGCTTCACACCGCCGGCATAACCGACAACAGATGGGCTAATGGATCAACGTGCAGGATCACGAGACAGATCTGGCCGGCTCTAAATCATAAGCGCACTAGCGCGCCACTATCACTCCCCCGTAGGGAGATTTCAACAGTAGTTGCTGTTATCACTGGGCACTGCCTCATAGGGAGACACGCTGAACGCCTCAGGGTCTCGTCAAATGACTTCTGTCGTAGCTGCATGGATGTGGAGGAGGTGGAGAGCATAGAGCACTTCCTTTGCTATTGCCCGGCGCTCTCCAGAACGAGACTTCGAACATTGGGATCGCCGTTTCTTCACGATCTCTCTGATCTCTCAAATGTGGACATTTCACATATCAGGGGCTTCATCAGGAGCTCAAACTGGTTCTACGGTGGGGACTGAGGGGAACAGCTATTCGTCCCGTGGTATCACAATGGACCCCAGAGTCTAAGTGTGCTTTGCCTTTGGTTTAGCAGCCACTTTCAACCTAACCTAACCTATCGTCTTAATGTACGAATTTATAAAAATCACTTTTGATTTTATATTAACGCCGACATGGGAACATACAGTCCAAATTCCAAGTTTCTGGGTCGTAGGGTTTGGGTTGGACGATGATGAATCAGTCACGAAACTCTCTATATATAGATAATAAATGTTTAAGTCTGGTCTTAGAATTACTTCCTTTGAATAAAAATGGATTTGTTATAAAATTTTCTCTAAACTAAAAATAATACCATACATGATCAATATTGCATAACAATTTTTCGAGTAATTCGAAATAAAATTTTGGTTTTATAGCTTTTTCCTTTAGCGTATATACGCATTTCCTGTTAGGTTAGATAAGGTTAGGTTGATAAGAGGAGCTATGTAAATACATTGCTCATATCCGTTGTGTCCAGATATACACGTAATCCAGTAGGTCGGCTTGTTGAGTACTCTACATCTTTACGTTCATCTGGTTATCTACCCCTCTACTAACTTAGAAATTCGGTTTCATCAGCAAATTTCCTGAGTGTTTTCCAGCTTATCCCCCTAAGACCCGTCAGGCCTGGTAGGATGTCGTTGGATAGATATCTGACCCTTGTTCTCGCAAATGCAGACAATAACAGAGGTAGTGTTCCAGGGTTTCGTCATCCTCTCCGCAAGCTCTACTAGTGGCCGACTCCGCCCGTCCTATACGGTATAGGTGAGCCCTCAGCTCAGAGTGTCCAATGAGGATGCCAATTATCCTACTAAGGTTTCCCCTACTCAGATTAAGGATTTCTGCCAGTTCCAATTTGAGAGACTTGAGAGGTATTGGGTTTTCCAAATTGACTCTTTCCAGGAAAGAACCCTTCCTGACCAGTTCGTCAACAATTTTGTTTCCCATTATACCACTGTGTCCTGTCCAAACGATTTCAAGTCTGTCTCTTCCGGAGAAGTTTGCAATCTCCTCCTTACACTCGAGGATAGTCCTTGATCTACTTTTGTCCGCGGATATCGCTTTGAGGCCGCTAGACTGTCTGTAAATATTTTCACGTCTTCGGGAATTGGGGAATCCCGTGCGTTATTAGACCTAATACATTCCGTTATCGTGACCAATTCAGCCTGAAAGACAGAGTTGTGGTCCGGTAGACGGAGGTATATCCCTGTAGAACGGTCCTCATCATATAAACCTATGCCAGTCTTATCACGTAGACTACAAGCATCCGTATAGTAGTGTGACCCTGGAAGGTTTTGTAAAATATTTCCGTTCATCCAACTTTCCCTGTCTGGTATCCGTATACTGCAGGGTATATCTGTTGACACTTCCGCGATTTTATCACAGCCAATATCCACTGTGTTTGGTCCCGGAATTTGGTCTTAAATTGTCTGGTGTCTGGTCATGTGGTCGGTGATATATTCCCCTGTTACCCTTAATCATAACATGGTCAGAGCTGCCTCATATTTAATTCTAATCTCAATTGGGTGTATATATAGTATATTCTCTAAAGCCCTCGTAGATGTAGTCCTTATTGCACCACTGATCCCTATGCAACAGAGGCGCTGTGTCTTTTGGAATGGTTTAATGTAGCATTTACTGTTCATTGACGTCCATATGACTATGGATGCATAGGTTAGAATAGATCTAACGACGCTTGTGTATAGCCAATCTGTCATCCTCGGGTTTAAGCTGCATTTTTAGCATATAGCTCTTCTGCAAATGGCCCATACACGATGAGCCTTCGCAACCCTACCCTCTATATGGTTTTTCCAAGTGAGCTTTTTATCGAGAATCATCCCAAGGTATTTTACCGTTTGTGTGATTTTAAACGATGTTCATCAAAGTCGATTATTTTCGTCTTCCTAGTAAAGAGGCATATCTTAGTTTTCTCTGGTTCACATTTAAACCCCTCGGTTGTGCCCAATCGTATGCTATTTCGAGTGCATCCGATGCCCTCCTCCCTTAACAGTATCACTACGTCGTCTGCATAGCAGACAGGTTGGAAACCCTTATTGGCTAGAATCCTTATAGTGATCACCCAGAGAAGGGGGGATAAAATTCCCCCTTGAGGTGTCCCACAACAAACCTTGTCTCTTATTCTAATGCCACTAACCTCGCAACTTATCCATCTATTACCTAGCATGTGACTGATGCAGGCTTTGATATCCCGGTCAATGTCGAATTTTAAAGGGATTGAAGTACCGTACGCTACATTTCCTGTTACGTTAAAACTTTTTTTTTTTTTACTATTTTTTAGTTTTCTATATTAAATTTTATCGGAGTATCTTTCGTACGTCATTCCTCACCTATTTGGTCTAGAGCAGTGGTCGGCAAACACATACCATCACATTTTGCTTTGTGTGAGTGAGCTGCAATCTCTCTCTTACTCAATGCACTTAGAAAAACTTATATTTGAAATAAGAAAATGTGCGTAAATAAAAAAATTAATTAATCTATTTTAAGGTTCATGTTGTATAACACGATCAATATCAATATCATATGGCAACATTTTATGAGAACAAGATCCTCAATTTGAACGAGGAAAATGAAGACTCACAAATATATGTTGACCCAAACATCGAATATAATATAAGTATTTCGTTCTTTGATTTCGGATATGAAGCTTCATAAATACTTTTCCAAAACTCACTATCAATTATAAGCGGTAGATTAAAGTTATTTCTCATTTTTAATGATATCAACACTTTGCTTTTCAATATTACATAACAAAGGATTATTATGTAATTCAATTAAATTTTCTATTTGATCAAAAACTTTAAAACGCTTAGTTTCCAATATATTAACATATTCATTTAATAATCTCAAATTATATGGAAATATATTAAAATCTTCAGAAGTTCTTGTTATTTAAATCAAATTTTTTCCTATAGATGACTATAGTAGTTCACTTTTAAATTAATGAGCTGCGAAAATTAGTTCAATAATGGTTTTATGTTTACCTTGCAACTGGGTTTACTGAACAAATTCTCGCTAAACAAGAATTTTCATTCAAAATTTGCATTCATTCTCTCAGTGCATATCAAAAAAAAAAGCGTCGGATCAACGTCTTCGTTCGGATGCTCATGCGAGACTTATTGATTTTTTAATTTTGTTTAATATGTGAGCGCATGTATGTGTGAGAGCAAAAACGCCGCGTAGTGGTTTTGCCGCCCACTGGTCTAGAGACCCAAAATTTATGTTAAGTCTAAGTTGTACAACCCATTCGAGCTCTTGTGGATAGCAGAATTTTTTCGACAGACAGACCGACAGAAGGACATCGACTTCTTCTTTTATAAGGATCAAGCATATATATGTATAGTCTGAAAGAAATATTTTGTAAAGACTAATTTGAAAAAAATATTTAAATTTTTGATAGCTCTTCTGTGGTGTCTTACTTAGTTTAAGCTTATGCTTTATAAAAATCCAACAAAATTCTGCAATTTACCTTCTGATTTCTGAGAAGGTTTGAATTCTTCTTTAATCTTAAACTCTATCAAAGTTCATTGTTAGTTTCACACCCCTGCAAAAAAAGCAAAAAAAAAAATCATCAAAAACTTGATGTTTTTTGTTTAAATATGCCTAAAGGAAATCTTTTGAATTTTGCCAGCCAGTACGAAACATTAACCAAGAAATCCATTAAAACACTTAAAGCCCGCTCTAGCCCAAGACATACATTAAATAATAATAAAAAAAAAAGAAAATACAAAAATTGTACGTTTGTACACAATTGGTACAAAAATAAGAACTAAAGCGACATAAGCAAGGACACTTCATTTGTTTGTTTAAACATGAACATAGACATACTCATACTAACGGTAATTTTAGCAAATCTCCCTCCCTCAGCTTTCAAAGATTTTTTTTAATAAAACCAAAAAAAACAAGAATTCACTTGAAAATGCATTTCCTTACTTAATGGTGACATACTGGTTGGTGCTAGCAGATGAAGAACAAGGCAGGAGCCAAAGAATGCATAATAATATTTCTCTACTTTAAATTGTTATTGATATTGAAATTGCACATATTTTGTTAAAAGCCACATATATTTCCAGCACATCACATCCTCAGCACAGAAAGTCAGCATAAAAAAGGGTGCTGGAGAGTTGTAAATGTTATAACTGCATTAGTTGTTGAAGCAAACGAAAAACAAAAAAATTAGGGTGGATCGGTCGGTTGCTTGGTTTAACACATTTGTCTAGAAAATTCACTGTTATGATATACATATATGAAAAAAAAAAAAAACAAAAACGAAAACCAAAAACCGAGCACGAAGATGTTCATTTTTTGTTAGCAAATATTTACACTAAAACGACTTTGTCATGAAATTGATGATTTTTGATATTTTATAGACTCAAAACATGAATAACTTATGAACAGAAATGTTAAGGGGGAGAAAAAAAAATACAGAAAAAAAAACAAATTTTTTTTGTTATTCTCAGTCAGTAAATTAATATTACACAGACATATATGTATATATACATACTTGCCAGAAAAACTATCCCTACACCTAAAATAAACTAAGCTTAAGTTTTTTTTTTTCTAATAAATTATTAAGCTATTTATTAGTTTATTTTTAAATTTATTTATTTATTGCCTTTAACAAATTTTATGCAGACAACAAAATAAAGTCATAAGATAAAGTACTCGTACATTTGAAATATTCTTTGCGCTTTACGACGTCTGTGAGCTAATTTGGCTTCGACTTAATCAACTTTAAAGTATTCTCTTTACTTATACTACCCCACTCATCCAAAATGTCGTTTTTAAATATTTCCTTTGAAGTTATTTTATGATTACGGATTAAGAAAGTGCTCTTTGTAATTAAGATCGGGTGATTGGAATGGTAATATCAATTGATTTTTAGTATTTTAGAGCTTTATGCGCCCCACTGTGGACCATATTTTGAGAAGGCGGCCAAAATTTTTTTTTTATGGTTTCCGATTTATAGTTATGTTATTCATTTGAAATTAAGTACCAGTGAACCTCAGGAGCTAAAAATTGCGACTCTACTTCAACTATATTACAGCGAATAGGGTCTTCGAAAATCGACTTTCTCAGTATTTTGCT
Source organism: Cordilura impudica (assembly GCA_963682025.1). Taxonomy (NCBI): domain Eukaryota; kingdom Metazoa; phylum Arthropoda; class Insecta; order Diptera; family Scathophagidae; genus Cordilura; species Cordilura impudica. The sequence goes on from OY821521.1 coordinate 89,394,337, forward strand.
AAAATTAAAAATTTCTTTGTAAATTTTAATTTTTAATAGATTTTAAAGTAGAATAAACTCTGTATAACTTTGTAACTTCCAAGCTATTAATGTGAGAAATATAAAGTCACGGAGTCGTTTAGAAATTAAAACAAAATTTTTGTAAAAAGGTCCAAATTTCCCGAAAATCTACTATTTAATAGAGCATAACTCCTGCCTATCAAAAGCCATCAAAAAAATCTTGCACTCTTCTGTAGTCCGAACCCTCCCCTTTACTTTTGTACCCCATTGTATATCCGTCAGTTTCCGCCCGTGTGAACCAAAGGTCAGATATTTTGTAAAAAATTTATGAACAAAAAAGTTTTCCATTATATGGTTAGGGTATAATGAGTTTGCTTTGATGTTTGTAATTACCAAAAACATTGGACCTAAACCCATCTTTTATTACACGGATCAACTCAAAATCACTTTCTGAGTCGATTTAACGATATCCGTCCGTCCGTCTGTGTGTTATGAATACAACAGTTGGTCGTACCGGTGTATTTTCTTTGCATGAGTTTATTTGATTTGTATACTGACAAAAAAAGGAAACAGTAGAGTTGACACGAGTTGTTATGTACTTGTAAAAAAGAGTTGAGATATAATGCGCTTATTTGTTAAATTATATTAATTGGTAAAATTTTTTTATTTTGAAGGTACATTTACATAGGTATTTTTCAAAAACATCAATAGTCGGAACTTGAGTTATATAGTTTAAGTACCTGTCAAAATGGAAAAAAAAAATTTAAATAACAGGTAAATGGTAAAAAGATATTGCTACACACCCTTTTAAGATATGAGCAGGTATTCTTTACCTTCTAAAAGGCGTTAGGGTTTGGGTTTTTATGCTTCAAAAAGTGGTAATAAAAGATAAACAAGTAAGAAAATTATAGTCGGTCTAGACCGACTATATGATACCCTATATCATGCGTTTAGAGACCCTTCTTATAGGCCCAACTAACTGGACATAGAAAATAAGCATAAACCAAATTTGTGTGGGATTTTTATAAATTTTTTTGGCTGCAGATGTGAAAAAGTTCATATCGGATGCTATATCTATATGGGGACTAGGCCCAAAAATGGACCGACCCTGACCATGTTTGGTAGAGTCTCTTGTATTTTGCAAAAATATATAAAAACAGAATTTGAAAGGAATCCGTGCAATAGTTTTGTTTTTTGATAGATTTAAGTGAAGATCGGGAAGCAGCTCTATATGTGGCCTATGACTAAGAGTTGTCCCATAGGGATCATTTATGGACTACTGATTAATGGATGTAATATACACATACAAACCCAATTTGACAAAGATTTATATGATAATTTGGGTCTTATGGCAATTTATGTTGATTTCATAGGGGTCATTTGTATGGGGGCTAGGTCTGAACATGGACCAATTCTCACCAATTTCAATAGTGTTCATCCCATGGCCGATGAAAGCTTAAATACCAAATTTCATCAAAATATATTCATATTTGCGACCTGCAGTTTGATTAAAAGCTTTACATGGACACACAGACGGACGGACGGACATCGTTAAATCGAATCAGAAAGTATTCGAATCAGAAAGTGATTCTGATTCGATCGGTACAATAAAAGATGGGTCTAGGTTAAATATTTTTGGTAGTTACAAACAGCAGCACAAAGTCATTATACCCAAACCACATATTGGTATAGGGTATAAAAATTGTATTTTACATATGTTCAATAATTATTTATTTTTTTTTTTATTATAAAATTTAATATCAATTAGTTAACATAAAAATTTTCTTATCGATAACTTCCGGAGACCGCAAAACCATATATTTTCTTGATCCTAACAACGGAAGTTGATTTAGCGAAACCGTATGTCCGTCTGTCTGTAGCAATCACGATTACACCCTCAATAACTAAGCTAGACTATTCGGTTTTGCAGAATATCGTTTAGTATCATCCCAGAGGAGTTGCCATTTAAAATCATCAAAACTGGTGCAAGGGGCCACGAGATATGATTCAAAATGTTAAAAAAATATTCAATGTGTTTTTTGTTCTTCCTAATATCTGTGGTCACAAGCGATAACCGCCTCAGTCGACTTAAAAACGATTTGAGTTATGTATGCTATCATATTTTACTAAAAACGCTTTGTATTTACGTGAAATCCCCATTTCTCTAACAATGTTTAAAAAAAAGTTATTAATGAAAACATACTGACCTAAGTCGTTATGAAGCCCTATTATATTTATATAAAAAGTCACTTTCCTCGAAAGCATGGTATTCGACGATTTGAGTTATCTTTGCTATCATGTTCTACTTAAAACGCTTTATATTTACGTGAAATCCCCATTTCTCTAACACTATTTGTTTAAAAGTTATTAATGAAAACAATCTGACCTACGTCGTAATTTATATAAAAAGTTATTTTTCTCAAAAGCATGATTTTCGACTTAGGCGGTTAATGCTTGTGACCACAGATATATAGTATGTATATTAGAGCGACTCGGAAAAAAGAAAAAAGTGAAAAAAGTGCCACCCTATAAATCTGCCTTGGTTTGTTCTATAACGATTCCCAAAAAAAAAATTTCTGGTCTAGCGTTAACCCATTCAGAGCTGGCACGTTTTTAAAAAAGGTATATTTTTTAGTTTTTGAAAATATTTTCATTTTTTTCAGATCAACATATCCAATGTGGGTATGACATGATAGGTTTTTTCAAGACGCGTTCAACGGTACATAGGACATGTCCAAGCATGTCCTAACTCGTGTGATATTCAATAAAATATATAATTTTTGATGGGTTTTGTATTAAAATGCGTCAATTACAAAAACAAATGAACATATTTTTAAACATTACTCGATTGAAAATAACATTAATTTATTTATTTTTCCTTAATATATACTAGTTCGCGATTTAACTAAAATCTAATGGCGTGGAAACGATGTGGTTAAACATAGGCAATATGTTTAACTGAAGTATATTTCAGTTCTGTGAAATTTAGAAATTTTGTTTAAAACTGGAATTTGAGCTTTATTCCATATTTCGAAAATCTCATTTAGTGTTATTTTAAAATAATTGGATAGGCCAATCTTTTTATTTTGTGCTTTCATAAAAAACAAGTGCTTTATTATTGCGCACTGCGTTGGTAGTTTAGTTTTATCTAATTTTTGAGAAGAAACATTTTTTGTAGCCATTTTTATACCCTCCACACGTCAGTGGCAGAGGGTATATATAGGTTTGTCATTCCGTTTGTAACGCATCGAAAAACTAATTTCCGCCCCCATAAAGTATATATATTCCTGATCCTTATCACAGCTCGAGTCGATATAGCGATGTCCGTCTGTCCGTCTGTCTGTTGAAATCACGCTCATTCACAAAAAAAGCCATCTAACTGGATAAAGCTACAATAATATCTTTTGCCATAATTCCCAGCAGGTTGGTATTGAAACCTGGCTAAATCGGGCATCATCGTGTTTAGATACGAGCAAAAAAATGTAGATACCTCTAAAAAAACAGACAACCCAGTGTGTTTGTTGTAACAGTTTAGTGGTTGAACATTATAATTGTACAACAACATAAAAAAATGCCACAAAAAATTATGCATATACAATGTATATGCATAATTTTGCATAATTTTGCATAATTTTGCATAATGTATATTATACATATATTAACAATACCAAGAACACAATAACATAGCTCATGTTAGTAGTATTGCCACATATTTTTTATCGTTATCACGTTATAATAAAAAAAATCGCCAATATGAAAGAAAAACAAGTAAGAAAATTATAGTCGGTCTAGACCGACTATATGATACCCTATACCATGCGTTTAGAGACCCTATCTCTCAGACCCAACTAACTGGATATAGAAAATAAGCATAAACCAAATTTGAGTGGGGTTTTTTTATTAATTTTTTTGGCTGCAGATATAAAAAGCTCATATCGGATGATATATCTATATGGGGACTAGGCTCAAAAATGGACCGATCCTGACCATGTTTGGTAAAGTCTCTTATATGTTGCAAAAATATATACAAACAAAATTTGAGAAGAATCAGTGCAATATTTTTGTTTTTAGATAGATTTAAGTGAAGATCGGGAAGCAGCTCTATATGGGGCCTATGACTAAGATTAATGCAATAGGTATAATTTTTCGACTACTGATTAATGGATGTAATATATACATACCCAATTTGACTAAGATTTGTATGATAATTTGGATCTTATGGCAATATATGTTGATTTCATAGGGGCCATTTGTATGGGGGCTAGGTCGGAACATGGACCGATTCTCACCAATTTCTATAGCGTTCATCCCATGGCCAATAAAAGATCAATGCCAATTTTCATCAAAATATATTCATATTTGCTACCTGCAGTTTGATTAAAAGCTTTACATGGACACACAGACGGACGGACGGACGGACGGACGGACATCGTTAAATCGAATCATATAGTGATTCTGATTGGATCGGTATAATTAAAGATGGGTGTAGGTCAAATATTTTTGGATGTTACAAACAGCAGCACAAAGTCATTATACCCAAACCACATAGTGGTATAGGGTATAAAAAACGGAAAATGGAAAATGTAAAATAGAAAATGAAAAATGGAGAATAGAAAATGGAAAATGAAAAATGGAAAGTGCAAAAAGAAAATTGAGAAATGAAAAATGGAAAATTGAAAATGAAAAATGGAAAATAGAAAATGAAAAATAGAGAATGGAAAATGAAAAATGGAAAATGGAAAATAAAAACCGGAAAATGAAAAATGTAAAATAGAAAACAGAAAACGAAAAATGGAGAATGGAAAATGGAAAATGGAAAATGAAAATGGGAAAATGAAAAAAGAAAATTGAAAAATGAAAAATGAAAAATGGAAAATGCAAAATGCAAAATGGAAAATGAAAATTGAAAAATGAAAATTGCAAAAAGAAAAATGGAAAATGAAAATTGAAAAATGGAATATGGAAAGTGAAAAATGGAAAACGAAAACTGAAATATGGAAAATGGTAAATGAAAAATGGATAACGGAAAATGAAAATTGCAATGTGAAAAATGGAAAATGGGAAAAGAAAATTGAAAAATGGAAAATGAATTTGAAAAATGGAAAATGGAAAATGAAAAATGAAAAATGAAAAATGAAAATTGAAAAATTAAAAATGAGTAATGGAAAATGGAGACTGAAAATTGAAAAATTAAAAATGATAAATGGAAAATAAAAATTGAAAAATGGAAAATGGGAAATGAAAAATGGAAATTGAAAAATGAAAAATGAAATATGGAAAATGCAAAATGGAAAATGAAAACTGAAAATTGAATAATTAATATGGAAAATGAAAAATGGAAAATTAAAAATGAAATATGAAAAATGGAAAACGCAAAACGGAAAATGAAAAATGGAAAATTTAAAAATGGAAAATGGAAAACGGAAAATGGAAAACGGAAAATGGAAAATGAAAATTGAAAAATTAATAATGGAAAATGGAAAATGGAAAATGAAAACTGAAAAATGGAAAATGAAAATTGAAAAATGAAAAATGGGTGTAATATTGATGTACGATGAAATCAAGAAAAAAAGTGATTTTTGCAGTTGTCTGGCCTGCACCGAGTTCATTCTTTTTTGATATTACCAAAATAGCGACACATTTGAAAAATCAAAGCACAAATTTGTTAGTGGTGTTTTTTCATACTGTGTTCACTTTTTAACATCTATGATCCGTATACTTTAGAAACACGCTACGAAATTATCCAAGCTTGCGTTGAAAGTCAGTCATCGATTTGCGCAACTTATATACGACATCGTGATTTTTATGGCGTACAAAATTGTCCATCTGAGCAAGCCATCCATCGAAATGTGGATAGATTTCATACCACTTATTCTCTTAGTGATGCAAAAACACCAACACATCGAAGGAATGGGCGTGCTAAAGAGAATATCGCCGCTGTAAACGAAAGCGTGGAAGCAGATTCCAATTTATCGTTGGTCGCAGGAGTTCTAAGCCACGAGACCTTTTATGTGTCGTTCTTTTGCCGATTGGGCTGTAGAGCAGTTTCAAACTAACCCGATGTTTTATCACAAAATTGTGTTCAGTGATGAGGCAAATTTTTGGCTTAGTATGGAGTGAAACTAATACACAACGGATCCAACAGACTTCACTGCATGCAGAAAGTGCATTCGCTGGTGGCATAATTGGTTCTAAATATTCGAAAGTGATGCCGGAGCTCGCGGTACCGTCAATGGAGATCGTTATCGCACCATGATCAATGATTTCTTGTTTTAAAATACAGGATGGCGCTAAATGCCATGCGGCGACCGCAACCATCGACTTATTGAGATCAAAATTTGGCTAGAAGTTGATTTCGAAAAATGGACCTGTCAGTTGGCCTTCAAGGTCGTGTAGTTTGACACCGCTCAATTAGTTCCTGTGGGGTAACATAAAGTCACTGGTTTACGCTGATAAACCACCAACACTGTTCGTGGTATTCGTGACATACGTGAATGCTTTTCGTCAAAAATAACAGCAATGGAATATGCCCGAATCATTTTCGACAGTTAATTTTTCGAATAAAAGAATTGTTTTGATTAAAATTTTGATCCATATCCGTAGCCTGATTACAATCTTTAAGAATAGTTATTTGATAATTACTTTTAATTGTCATACAACACTATCTCTCTTTGTCTTAAATTAATGAGGATGTTTATAAACACTGTTCGTGGTATTTGTGACATACGTGAATGCTTTTCGTCAAAAATATCCACAGTGGCATATACCCGAAATAATTTTCAAGCGTTAATGCCATGTATTGACTTTCGAATAAATAAGTAGTTTTGATTAAAATTTTGATCCATTTTAATCCATCTCCGCAACCTGATTACAATCTTTAAGAATAGTTATTTATTATTGAGGATATTTATTTGGCAATTGTACTTGCAAACTTTTGTTTTTGGTACTAAAAGATACTTTGAGAATTAGTTTGATTGTTTGTAGATATTTAATGAATTTAATTTTGTCAATTTTCATTATTTTTTAATTTAAATTTTCTAAATATTTTTTTCTTTAGAGTTTATAATTTGGCGCAAAAATGTTCCAAGCATATCCTAATCTTGTTTACATATAAGCTCTACAATATAAAATTTTCGAAATGTTTTCCCCTCTAAAATTTGTCGTCCTTTATTTTTCCCAAACAATTGTTTTATCCCTCCCACCATTGTGCCGAAGAAAATTCTGCTTATCAAAGATTTGACATCAATGATTTTAACTCTTTTACAGTTTTGAACTTAAATTATTTTGTACATTATTAAAATCCTCCTATTGTAGTTATTTACATCGTCAAAACTAATTCAATTATAATTAGTATATAAGAGTATAATAATAACTCATAAATAATAATTAAATGAATAACAAATGCTGCCAACTCTTTTAACCATTCTCAACAGCACAAAAATAAAGAGTTAAAGTAATAATATTTTGAAAATATTATAACAACAAGCTGTTTTGACTAGTAGTTAAAAAATATTACGACATTTAATGTTTTACCAAAAAAGGGATGGATGATGTGTGAGGAAATAACAAAAAAAAAAAAAAAAAAATCGGTTGTGATACTAAGCACAAAAGAACTACAGGCGACAACTACATTGACAGTTTTGTTGGACTTCATTTGAAAATTTTATTTTTCAAAAAAATATACCAGATTTTGTAAATAATTTTCTGAGAAATGCATAAAATTATTTTCAAAGCAATTTCTAAAGAATTTGTTTGTTGATTCACCCTAAACAAAGTCTCCGCAGCTGCTGCAATCATGGAATTTATAGGTTTATTTGATAAAACTAAACGTTGGAGTTTAAGGTTTCTATTTAAAAATTTTACATACAAACCTTAAACTAGTCGGTATGTCTGTCTTTATATATTATATTTTGCATGAATTTTTTTAACCACAAAACAACTAAAAATTATTTATAGTAAATGATGAAAAATAAAGTGTAGTCGCCATACTACATATCATTTAAATAAAAAAAAATGTAGCTGAAGCCAGAAGTCCCAATTGTAACAATAAAGTTTATATTTAAAGCAATAGAGTTTATATTTATTAATGACTAGGAAATACTTGCTACATATTTTAAAAGCTAAAAAGGATATTAATGCCAATAGGCACATTTAAAATTAAGTTCATAGGGCGAAGAAATATATTTATGTAGACAAATTATTTAAGACAAATGAATGGAAATGGCAAAATTTTATAACAAAAGGGAAGAAAATTAAGCAATGTATTGGTAGAAGCAATGGTAGAGGAAGTAAAGAATTTATAATTAAATTATTTAAATTAAAAAACTTTAAACTTTAGCTTAAATCCAGTCCATAAAATTATATGTGTTTCCAAACTTTATTGAGCAAAAAAAAAAAAAAAAAAAAAATGAAAACTACATCAAAACACAAGTTTAATCTACTTAAGCATAAATCTTGAATAGAACAGGGATAGAAACATCAGCATAAATCCTGATTTTTGAGTAAGAGGGTACTTTTTGACATTTTTAATGAAAAAAGTGTAATATGAAAATATTATGATATGGCACATAATTCTTTTAAAGATCAGAATTTTAACAGTTTTTATACCCTATACCACTATGTGATTTGGGTATAATGACTTTGCGCTGCTGTTTGTAACTACCAAAAATAGACCCATCTTTTATTATACCGATCGACTCAGAATCACTTTCTGAGTCGATTTAGCAATGTCCGTCCGTCCGTCCGTCGGCGTGTCCATGTAAACCTTGTAATCAAACTACAGGTCGCAAATATGAATATATTTTGAATATATTTATCGGTCATAGGATGAACGCTATTGAAAGTGGTGAAATTCGGTCCATGTTCAGACCTAGCCCCATACAAATAACCCATATGAAAACGACATGAAGTGCCATAAGATCCAAATTATAATATTGATCTCAGTCAAATTAGGTTGGTATGTGTTTATTATATCCATTAATCAGTAGTCCAAAAATAATACCTATGGCACAATTCTTAGTCATAGGTCCCATATAAGCTGCTTCCTGATCTTCACTTAAATCTATCAAAAAACAAAAATATTGCACAGATTTTTCCCACATTTGGTTTGTATATATTTTTTCAAAATATAAGTGAATTTACCAAATATGGTCAAGATCGGTCCATGTTTCGACCTAGTCCCCATATAAATATAGCACCCGATATGAAGTTTTTCAAATTTGCAGCAAAAAAATTAAGAACAATGCCACTCAAATTTGGTTTATGCCTATTCTCTATATCAAATTAGTTGGACCGAAAAATAGGGTCTATAAACCATGGTATAGGGTATCGTATGGTCGGTCTAGACCGATTATAATTTTCTTACTTGTTTTGATTAGTAGAACATTTATTATGTTACTTAACTTAGTAAGTTATTACGCCTCAAATAGATAATGTAGCCACAAGGCAGCAAACCGTTTTTTAAATAAAACAAGCAGGAAAATTATAGGCGGTTAAGACCGACTTCACGATACCATATACCATGAGTTTAGATATAGAAAATATGAATAAAACACGATTGAGTAGCATTGTTATTAATTTTCGCTTGCAGACATCAAGAAGTTCATACCGAATTCTGTTTATTATCTAGGGGTATCAGGTCAACAAACCGACTTTTTATTACCATATTTAGTGAATTCACTTAATTGACTCCAAGAAATATACAAACAAAATTTAAGATAGATCTTTCGAATATATTTATTTTTTTCATAGATTTTTAAATCAAGCTTTATATGTGAACTATGACTATCTGTGACGTATGTGTGTAAGAATCAGACATGAACCAAATTTGAATTGACATCTATAGGATAATCTAAATCTTACGGCAATTTAAGTCAATCTCGTAGAGGTAATAAGTATGGCCGATGGACCAATTTTCAACAGTTTCAAAAGAGAGCGTTCTCTGAACAACGAAATTTTATCAAAATATATACATATATATTTTTGACCTATAGTTTTATTACAATGTTTACAGACAGAAAGACGGGCGGACAGTTAGACAGACGGATGGGAGCACATCACTAAATCGACTTAGAATCGAATCAGTATAATAAAAGGTAGGTCAAATATTGTTGGTAATTCCAAAATCAGCACCAACGTATTCTATCCTCACCACATAGTCGTACAGGATATAAAAACTTTTGAAATACAATATCGCTTGACAGCATATTTGACAGCATAAGCGCACTAATTGGGGGATACTTTCCAGCCATGTCACAGAGATCCATGCATATCATAACGACATGGTTTTCTCGCGGATATGTGGGACTAACTTACATTCGCATGAAATGAAGACAGAAGAGAGTGGTCTTTATCGCCAAAGCGTGAAAAGCAAAGGACTGCACTGTAAAATTTAATAGACTAATAAGTCCAGTAAATGACCTAATTTTTCGATATTTTCGATGTCCATTTTGCACAAATGTGGCGAAATTTCAGTGATGCAAAATTTCGTTTTCGAAAATGTATTGTCCACTGGAGTCGTCAGCCCAAAATACGCATTAAACAGTGAAACGTTGTTTATGCATTTATTTCTCGACAGAGACACGTGGGTTCTTTGAATCCCAAAATCGTCAATTTTGATGATTAACGACGCCGCATCATATTTTGAGAGGGCGGCCAAAAATATTTTTTTTTATGGTTACCGACTTTAAAGTTATGTCAATCATTTGGAAGTAAATGCCAGTGAACTTTGGGAGCCAAAAAATTGCGACTCTATTTCAACTATATCATAGCGAAGAGGGTCTTCGAAAATGGACTTTCTCAGTATTTTGCTAAAATTAAAAATTTCTTCGTAAATTTTAATTTTTCAAGGACTGTAACTTTTTTGTTCGAAAAGATTTTAAAGTGGAACAAATTCCGTATAACTTTGTAACTTCTAAGCTATTAATGTTAGAAATATAGAGTCATTGAGTCGTTTAGATATTAAAAAAAAAATCTTTAAAAAGTTCAAAATTTCCCGAAAATCTCCTACTTAATAGAGCATAACTCCTGCCCATCAAAAGCCATCAAAAAATCTTACACTTTTCTATAGTCCACACCCTCCGCTACACTTCTGTACCGCATTATATACCCGCGAGTTTCCGCCCGTGTGCACTAGAACAATTTTTCTGACTCAAGGTCAGGTATTTTGTGCAAAATTTATGAATACAAAAGTTTTCCACTATGTGGTTATGGTATAATCTGTTTGCGCTGATATTTGTAACTTCCCAAAATATTAGACTTATTCCCATCTTTTATTATACGGATCGACTCAAAATCACTTTCTGAGTCGATTTAACGATGTCCGTCCGTCCATCTGTGTGTTATGAATACAAAAGTTGTTCGTACCTGTGTATTTTTTTTGCGTGAGTTTATTTATTTTTTATACTGACATAAAAAGGAAACGGTAGAGTTGACACGAGTTGTTATATAGTTTCAAGGAAGCCTACGCCTCTCCTCTTCATGCTAGAATACGTTTTATGGAACATATTCTTAAATTGGGTTATGATTTGGAATTTGGTCCGTTAGGCGAAACAGTGAGAAAAAACAAAGAAAAAATATATCTACAGCTAGGCCTCATAATCGGCCAACCAAAACAAAGAGAAGGACACTCAAATGATGGAAATACTGCAAGGAGATTTTTTTCGATCCAGAAACTGCAGCATCTATCACAGATGTCGATCATGAATTAATAAGAGTATTCAAAATCATATTACAAGTTCTAGCATGCAGCAGAAAGATAATTGCAAAAAAATTTGGAGAGTACGCCAATAAAGCTTTATAACGAAAAATACTCTTGGAGATATATTGCCATGCACAGTTCATAAAATTTTGTACTATGGGGAACAAATAATCCAAAACAATATGCTACCAATAGGAGGTCTACCTGAAGATGCACAAGAAAAAAGGAACAAAGACTACAGATTCCTTCGCGAGCACAACACAAGAAAAATGTCCCGATGTTGCACTAATGAAGACCTTATCACTATATTGTTGTGCATTTCAGATCCATATATGTCCAACATTCGACAGAAATGGAAAACTACCTCTATTGAATTAGACCAAGAAGCTAAACAACTTCTAGGAGATGGAAATCAAGGCTATTTAGAACAAATATTTACTAAAATTGTTTAATTTAAAGTAGTTTTTCAGTACACTAACAATAAGTTATACTCTCATTATATTGTGATATATCAATGTAGTTTCGGGGTCTCAGGGTATTAGGATAACAGTATATGCAGACGATGTAATTATCTTGCTACATCGGAAATTCTTCCTGATGAGAAGTGATACTATGGAATCGGCACTTAAAATATTATGGAATTGAAATACAAAAGGTTTCGGAGCTAATGTTTCGAAAAATAAACTTGTGTCCCGTTTCACAAGGAAGACTGAGGCTCCGATACATAGATCTCCCATGTTACATGTGTACAAAAACTTTGTAAAGAAATGGAATACATTAAACGCAGTTTGGATACAGCGGTGATTCGCCCGATGCTCACCTGCGGGACCTCATATCGGGGCCTATAAGTCTATTCATCTCAAATATACCTCCTCTGGACATATTCCCTTTCTTTTAAGGGAAACTGGAGCGCAGTCGTTGAATGTGTTCTGGAACAGATTAATATACCAGAAGGGGAAAGCATGTTTTTTAATAACCAATGAACAGAATCTTATGCTATTCAATAAAGAAAATTTCTCAGTTTTTTGTTGATAGAGTTTTGCGATAGAAAAAAAGTCCAAACCCGTGTTGAGTTATATAAAAAATAAAAAATATTACTCAATATCACACGCAGAGTGGTTCCAGACAAAAAAGCAGCATTAAACAAACAACATGTAAAATTTTAGTCAGATAGAAACACTAGCGCCCCAAAATATTAAACTTGGGCCAAAGTTGACGGCCTCGAGAAATGAAAAGGCTTTCATAGCCTGTAGTTTTCGTACAATATTGTGTTCGCTTATGTTTTAGGAGGTATTTGATTTTAAAAATAAAATTTGAGTTTTTATCCAAAACTTTTGTTAAATAGCTTCTTAAAATTTGTGATAAGTGCCTATGCTCTTAGACAGAATTCATTGAAATAATTTCTGAAGTATCTCAAACCATTTACTGCGGAGAAATTGGTAATTTTTCCCAAAATTAATTTATTAATTAAGAAAATCTGTTTCCAGAATTAATAAAAGTGACGTGGAAACACAGTGTTAAATGTACAAATATTTTAAATTATCTTTTGACATCACATAAACGTGGTCAGGGGTCCATTTTTGTTAAATCTTTAAAAAAAAATTCGTATGAATTTTTTTTGTTTATATAAAAAACGGGTAATTAAAGTGCTTTCACTAAAATTATTTTAGTTAGATTTAAGGCATTGAGTACTTGAAAAAATTCAAAAAAAAACTTATTCCCCAAAAATTTTTATGGAATTGGGAAACTTTTTCATAGTGAAAAAATTCCTTAATTTTTAAGTGTTTTGGGGAATTTTAACATATTTTAATTTAGAAGTTTGGGGACTCAATTCATTTTTTTATAAGGCGCTACAGCAAAAATTCTGCAAAACTAAGCTGCGAAACCGGTTTGTTTTGTAGTTTATTTATTTCGTAAACATCTAAATAACGGAATCGTTTGCAAATTAAAGGAATCAGAACTCTTAAAAATCAAATTACTTCACGCAATAAGTGATCGTGATTGAGCAGAGACTTCAAATTTAGAGAGGTTTCAATAATGGAAAATATTGAACCTGCTGAACGAAATCATTTGATGGATGCGACGTTTAAAATTGTGCCGCAGGTTGCTTTAAGCAACTGCTTATAGATATCATTATGTCATAACACTATTTTTTTTTTGTATATGTGTGGCCTATTTGGATCAACAGGTAATTATTCCACATAAAAAGGTAAAAGTTATCTGAGCTGAGCTGAGTTCCGCGAGCGCGTCGTGTCCGCGTAGTTGTCGTCAACTTGTTTTAATCGTCAAAGTATATTTTTCTCAGATCATTCCGATATTTTTCATTTTGATGGATAAGAAAACGCAAACTGCTATTAATGCAATCGTGCGTTCTTTTTTTATAACCATGCAAACACTGTAAGATATGTTATGGTTGTGAGATAATGCACCGAAATGATGTATTGAAAAGAATACAGATTTTAAATGCGTTTATTGGAGGATAAATATTGATAGCAGTATGAAAGTTTTTACTTAAATAAATATTTACCATAATTCATTCGTAAAATATTGCATTAAATAAAAATATGTATAAATTGAAGTAAGTTCATTTTTATTTCGTTTTTAGATAAATTGGGCAATTTGTTAATTTATTTTGGGGACTTTTTATACCCTATACCACTATGTGGTTAGGGTATAATGACTTTGTGCTGCTGTTTGTAACAACCAATAATATTTGACCTACACCCATCTTTAATTATACCGATCGAATCAGAATCACTATATGATTCGATTAAATGATGTCCGTCCGTCCGTCCGTCCGTCCGTCCGTCTGTGTGTCCATGTAAAGCTTGTAATCAAACTGCAGGTCGCAAATATGAATATATTTTGATGAAATTTGGTATTTGATCTTTTATCGGCCATGGGATGAACGCTAATGAAATTGGTGAGAATCGGTCCATGTTCAGACCTAGCCCCCATACAAATGACCCCTATGAAATCGACATAAATTGCCATAAGATCCAAATTGTCATATAGATCTTACTCAAATTGGGCTTGTTTGCGTTTATTTCATCCATTAATGAGTAGTCTAAAAATGATCCCTGGGACAACTGTTAGTCATAGGCCCCACATAGAGCTGCTTCCCGATCTACACTTAAATCTATCAAAAACAAAAATATTGCACTGATTCTTCTCAAATTTTGTTTGTATATATTTTGGCAAAATATAAGAGAATTTACCAAACATGGTCAGGATCGGTCCATTTTTCGGCCTAGTCCCCATATAGGTATAGCATCAGATATGAACTTTTTCAGGCTCTCTAAACGCATGGTATAGGGTATCATATAGTCGGTCTCGACCGGCTATAATTTTCTTACTTGTTTTAATTTAGGGAATTTGTGCATCATGAACTTATTTCACAACTTTTTGGGGAATAAGTTATTTTTTTTTTTTTTGAATTTGTTCATTGGGGAATAAACCTCAACGCCCAGATTTAAACCTCCTTTAGACAACTTTAGTACTTACCAAGATATTAAGAGCCAATTAAAAAAAAAATAAATAAAAAATAATTTATAAATAATCTAACCCATAAAAACAAAGTTTTATTAAAACTCTTTACTTATGCATATGAGTTTCGAATCTCTCCGTGACTTTGCGTGACTGTTTTGAAATCAATCTTTGGTCACAACAAGTCTATGCCCAAAGTTTCAAATCGATCGGATGAGGGGAAATGGGGCTTAAATCACTCTGTGACTGTGCGTTACTATGCGTGACTGTGCGCGACTATGTCAAAGTTAATCTTTTTTCACAGCAAGTCTATCGATCAAGTTTCAGATCGATCTGATAAGGGGAAATGGGTTTGAAGATAGTGGGCGAAGTTAATCTTTCTTTACAGCAAGTGTATCGACCAAGTTTAAGATTGATTGGATGAAGGTAAGTCTGTTTTAAGTCTATCCGTGACTGTGCGTGACCATGCGTGACTGTGCGTGACTAAGTCAAAGTTAATCTTCTTTCACAGCAAGTGTATGGACCAAGTTTCAGATCGATCGGATAAGGGTAAAATACATTTATATCACTCCGTGACTGTGCGTGACTCTGCGTGACTACCCCAAAATTAGTCTGTAATCACAACAAGACTATGGACCAAGTTTTAGATTAATTGGATAAGCGGGAATTCGAGTTGACCCACGACAGAGAGACAGACAGACAGAGAGCATGAGTTAAAATAAAGAGTATAAAAATATATTTTTTTTAGTTAATTAAAAATCTTTCCGAAGGTCCTAAGCTGGTTGCCCCACAAAATAATGGCTTGTATCTTGTTCTAAATTTATTTAAAAAATAAATTTAAGTGTGGTTTATGAGTAGGGGAAAATTGTGTTGTAATTTAACTTCTTAAAATTTAATTCTTTAAATAAAGAAAGTCGGGGTCTTAATGATAGTTTTCATAATGTCTAATAATTTTTTTTAAACATGTGTTTATTTTTTAATTTTTTAGTTTTAGAATTTGTAGTGCATTTTCCATTTTATTGTTATTGTAGTTGTTGTTGCTGTTATTGTTATTGTTTTAAATATTAGTACAAGGATGTCATTGTTATGGTTTTTGTGGCCACAAAATTCTAACCAAAGAACCAACCAAACATTAGACTTATAAAACTCCAATGAAAGTGGAAGCACGGCAGGACAGGCCGACACACCAAACAGACAATCAACATAACACCACAATCTACACACAATGGAAATTTAGTACAACAATACCAACAAGTGAATGCAAATGAAAATAATATAGAGTTTTTTTGTTGTTATTTTTTCTTTGCTGTAATACAGAGATTGAATTCATGCAAAACATTACAATGGGTCAGCTGGCCGCAATATAGCTGCAGAGTACTATATTACTGTACTTCCCTTTCAAAAGTTGTTTAAATTTTTTTATGGAAAATGAATTGTTTCTTTTGCCAAACTTTTATGAAAATATTTAATGAAATTAACAGATAATAAAAAAAAATTAAAACTAATTTTAACATAGCATGTTTATACAAAACTGTGAAGATCAAAAAGGAACCTTTTAAAATGCATGGCATTGCTTATGAATAGTATGTTCCCAGGTGAAGAGTATATACAAATGCCATTCAAATTTTGTAGTTCGATGTATAATTGGAGTCAGATCATCATAGACATACATAGATGAAGCGATAGTTTTTGAATAATTGGGATCTAAGGGCAATTAAGGGCATTTGTATGGGGACTACGTCTGAAAATTTACCGATTTTCAACACAGATCATCCTATGGCCATCAGAATCTTTTCGATATATATTTATACTTGCGACCCGTAGTTGTGTTAAAGGGTTCGCGTGGACACACCGACAGGTAGACAGATGAAAGGACTTCGCCAAATCGACTAAGAATCGGTCTGATAAAAGGTGAGTCTAGATTATATATTTTCAGCAATTACAAATCTTAGCAAATCTTTTATTACAATTTGTTTTTTTTAATCTATATTATTAACGGGTTAGGCGACTTCTTGTGACCGATGTTTTGTTTTACCGTTTTATCCCGATTTTTACCAAACGTATATTATTTGAAAGGTATTTCTTTTTAGCCGTTGTGCAGATTTACAAATTTTTAAATTTTTTCCTTTATTTTGAGTAAATTGCATTTAAAGTTGCCACTAACACATATATAAAATTATACATATCGCACCTGTACCTCTAAACTGAGTCAACTCAGAATTTACAAAATTTCAGTAGAGGCAACAAAAGTTTTTTTATATTTACTATAAAATTTAAAAACAGCCGTTTCATCGTAAAGAATTGGGAATATTAAGTATACAACAGTAGTTGTTTTTGTGATTTTTTCAGTGATCATCAAAAATAAAATTTTCTTTGGGTGTGAAATCAAAATATGTCTTTTTAGTGGATTCTAAAGAAGTTAATCTTAGAACACAAAGAGAGTTACAACTGTATTTTTTTTTTGCGAAAGACTAGAAAAATCGATGTAAGATTTTTACACTGGATAGATATGACCACTGTGTATCGTTTTCTTGCAAAAAGTGAAAATTGAAAAATTTTGAGTTGACTCACTTTAGAGGTACAGGTGCGATATGCTATGTGTGTTTTGTTAAATTTGTTAATGTGTTTGTTAATAAGTTTGTTATCTTCATTCACAATAATAATAAACCAAAAGTGTTGGTTTGTGAATTGGCTATATTGAAAAATAAAGCTGTTTAGAAATTGCACTCGCATTTCTAGCGCTGGAATCTGCTAGTATATTATTATTGTTTAATTTGCATTAAAATTTTAAAAGTCTATTTAAATCGATTGTTAGCCCATAGTGCATACGTTGATAAAAAAAACAATTCAAAACAAAAGAACTGAAAAAAATCACTGATATAAATATTACAAATAATATCAAAAATTTTATAAAAAAAAAAAAAACCCCCAAACCAAACCTCCTCTACTCCCTTTAAATTTTGTATCACTATATCCTAACCAAGCTGACGGCCAAGTTCTCATCATGGTGAATTGGTGGTTTATTCGTTTTTTTTTTGTATTTTACAAATTTACACCCACACAAAAAAACTTAGAGTCATTGTAGCGTATTATTACAAGCAGCATCCAAATATTTGTTTTTTTTAAAGGATGTGGTGGTGTTGGTACGAGTATGATATAGAGGTTTATATACGTATATAAAAGTATTTTTTGTTGTTGTTGTTGTTGTTGTTGTTGTATTACTGCATACGCCTAAGAGTAATTTGCACTTTATTGCATCTGGATTCAGTATAGCAAAAAAAGGTCTGAGCTTCATTTGTATGTCCTGCGGACAGTAGTGGTAGTTGTATTTCTACTACATTCTAATAACTTTACACACACTTGCATTGTTGCATAAGCATAAGCTGTCATAATATTACAAATGTGTTTTCCATGTTTGCTACCACAAAATAGAAATTAAAAAAAAAAATTAGTCATAGAAAAAAAAAATAAAAAAAAAACCAAAACATAAAGAATAGGAAACTATAGTCGGTCGCAAATAGAACGGGGATATGATACTTAATATTTGAGTGGACATATTTTAAATATATACCATCTATATACATACATATGTATAAATATATATTATATTTTTCCAACTTTTAAAGCAAAATGTGAATTCTTATAGCCACAAGATTTGCGAGAATTTTTTCTTATTTTTTTTGCAGTTCGGTCCCGGGTGGCTGAAATCGATCAAGATATATAATATATATATATATATATAGATATTACATAAAGTCACAAAAACATATAAATTACTTTTGAGGAGTGCTAGCTTTTTAACATTCAGTAGGTGATTTAATTAGTTTTTACACTAACCAATTATACCAAGCAACCAGATTTGCCCCAACTAAGGTTTCACACACACATTACAAAAAAAAAAAACAATCGTGAAAACATTATATATGACTTAGATATGATAGTTTTAATCAAGTCAAGCATATTTTGGTGCATTGGACTTATTCTGACCCAAATTTGTTTGTCATGCATTTCATATTTAGTATTACATTTCTTTGTGTTTTAGGGGATTTCCCGTTGTATAATTTATTGAAGTTGTCTCATTTTCAAATGTAAAAAGTGAAATTAGAAAACATTCTGTGAATATAATTATACCCCATAATGTATAAATATATTCTCGAGTCGATATAGCGATGTCTGTCTGAAATCACGCTCATTCACAAAAAAAAAAAAACAAGAGTGTTAAATTTTAAATTTTAAATTTTTAATTTTTAATTTTTAATTTTTATTTTTTAATTTTTAATTTTTAATTTTTAATTTTTAATTTTTAATTTTTAATTTTCAATTTTTAATTTTTAATTTTTAATTTTTAATTTTTAATTTGTAATTTTTAATTTTTAATTTTTAATTTTTAATTTTTAATTTTTAATTTTTAATTTTTAATTTTTAATTTTTAATTTTTAATTTTTAATTTTTAATTTTTAATTTTTAATTTTTAATTTTTAATTTTTAATTTTTAATTTTTAATTTTTAATTTTTAATTTTTAATTTTTAATTTTTAATTTTTAATTTTTAATCTTTAATTTTTAATTTTTAATTTTTAATTTTTAATTTTTAATTTTTAATTTTTAATTTTTAATTTTTAATTTTTAATTTTTAATTTTTAATTTTTAATTTTTAATTTTTAATTTTTAATTTTTAATTTTTTATTTTTAATTTTTAATTTTTAACTTTTAATTTTTAATTTTTAATTTTTAATTTTTAATTTTTAATTTTTAATTTTTAATTTTTAATTTTTAATTTTTAATTTTTAATTTTTAATTTTTAATTTTTAATTTTTAATTTTTAATTTTTAATTTTTAATTTTTAATTTTTAATTTTTAATTTTTAATTTTTAATTTTTAATTTTTAATTTTTAATTTTTAATTTTTAATTTTTAATTTTTAATTTTTAATTTTTAATTTTTAATTTTTAATTTTTAATTTTTAATTTTTAATTTTTAATTTTTAATTTTTAATGTTTAATTTTTAATTTTAAATTTTTGATTTTTTATTTTTATTTTTAATTTATAATTTTTAATTTTTAATTTTAAATTTTAAATTTAAAATTATTGAGTCTAGATTTAGCATGTTCGTCGTGCTGGTCAAGTATAATGTCTTGAATGTTTAAATCCTTAAGAAGGGTTGTTGCCAGTAATGCTGGTCAAGTATAATGTCTTGAATGTTTAAATCCTTAAGAAGCGTTGTTGCCAGTAATGCTCCAAAGCGATTTAATTTTCTTCACGATGATAACTCAAGGTCATCGTTTTCGATGTCGCTTGATGGTAGAGCATGTCTTGTCAATTCTCCTTCACTGCATGTACTGTCAGTTTCAATTAAAAAGTCAGTAGCACCTGAACTAGAGTCTGCATGCGGTTCATCATCTAACGATAACAATCTTTCTCCTGACTGATCCACATAAAATTTCCAAACACTCAATGACATTCTTTTTTCGGCCGGACATTCACACGGCACTTTTACTTTTCGATCGCATTTGCACGTCAAACATACGATTTTTTTACGAATTGACAGTCTGTTTATTATAGGAATATGTGCACTTTGCCATACTTTTACAATGTCATTAATTACACAGCTATAAAATTTGGAAAGACCGAATATGCGATTTTTGTTTCGAGCACGCAAAAAATAATAAATGTTGTATTACATCGCGGTTTGTCGGTAATCCTTTTCAGTTTAATTCAACTTACGCGAAAAGCATTTTAATCACGACAAAATGAACAATTATTTAAGTTTTTTTTTAGCTTAAACGCAACGATATTGGGAACTAATAAACAAAAAATTATAATTTGTTTTTATGCATGAAATTTTTCCATACAACATACTTTGATTTTATATTTTTGCATTTATATATATTATAGAGAACCGTGTAAAATGCATCTAATTTGCAAAAACCTAAGTTATTTATATACAAAGATGATGTACTCGGCAAAAGAAAACATTTGATACCCATATTGTCCTATCTAAAACGAAGGGTTACCACCCCATTGCATTTGTATCAAAACGCGAACTAGCACGAATTTCAAAAAAAGTTGAGACCCGTATTTAATTAAATCGACTAAAGATTAAAATATGTAGATTTGGCATTTTTTTTTACAAACAATCCCGAACAAAAATTTCAAAAACCGTTTTTTTTATTGTAGGTAGCAAATTCGTAATCCTTGAACGATTTCCTATAAGATGAGTTTATTTAAAATATCGGAAGCGCACACGGACGGCATTGATATTTAAAAGTGATTTTGGAAATATGTCGACCGCACCTGTTCTTGACTAAGCGCATTCAGGGCGTCCAATTTTGTGCCATTTTTTTTGAAGCATTGCTGTGCATATGTCACGAATATCCCAAAAAATGTTTGCCTTCAAGGCGTCAATTGTAGCTGTTTTATCAGCTTGAACCAGTGATTTCACGTAGCCCGATTGGAAATAATCGAAAGGTGTCAAATTACACGACTTTGGAGGCCAATTTAAAGGTCCACTTCTCGAAATCAAGTTATCGCCAAATTTAGATTTCAATAAGTCGATGATTGCGGTCGCCGTATGGCATGTAGCGCAACTCTGTTGAAACCAAATCTAACCCAGAACAATGCCATCCATATTTTCAAATAAAAAATCGTTGATCACGGTGCGGTAATGGTCTCCATTTAACGCAACGCCAACTTCAGTTTCATTGTTGAAGAGATAAGGTCCACTGATGCCGCCATCGAATAAAACACACCAAATGGTGCATTTTTTTTCGATGTAATGGAGTCTGTAGGGTCTGTTGTGGATTGGTCTTACTCTATATGTGGCAATTTTGTTTATTTACAATCCCGTTAAGCCAAAAACTGGCCTCAGCATTTTGCAACTGCTTAGCGCTCAATCGGCGAAAGAATGACGCATATGATGGTCTCGTGGGTTTAATTCATGCACTTGCTGGATTTTATATGGGCGTAGGCCAAGGCCTTTGCAGAAAATTTTTCACTAAGTGACAGACGGAGCTCCAATTTCTGCAATCAACGACGTATTGATAAATTTGACTCTGCTTCCACGCTTTCGTTTACAGCGGTAAAATTGTCTTCAGTACACACCTTTTTTCGACGTGTTGGTGTTTCTGCATTGCTTAAATAGTATGTGGTATGAAATCTATCCACAGTTCGTCGGACGGCTTGCTCAGATGGACGATTATGTATTATTATTATTTATTTCAAAATATTTATTTACAGATTTAAATTAATTTTTTTTTGCTCCAGCGCCAAAAATGGCTTTATAGAGGCCAATAAATAGTAGGCAACGTACCCTATAGTAACTTTCTACAAAAATGGTACACTTTATAGAAGAAAAAAGAACAAAAAATTTTCAAAATTAATTTTGCATGCAAGAAATATTTCAACATTTTCTAATAAATACTCTTTGAAATTAGTCTCAAAAGTGAATAAAACAACTATGTTTTTTAACCAGTCAGATAATTGATTTTACTCACTTGGTCCAGAAAAAGAGACACGTTGTTTAGTTGCCTCAAGTCGGCATCTTACCACCCTTAAATTCATCGCCTGTCTAGTGATTCGATGAGAATATGATGCATTTTGATTAAATTGTATGGTATGGGAAGCAATATCTTTAGTGCATTTAAAAACGTATACCAATAGTTGTTGTTTATATAACCGTTTTATTTATTATAACCCCAATTGTAATATACCTTAACGATAAGTTAAAAACACTTACAGTCATAGCTGTCCTAAATGTACCACCATATATCTTTGGGAGATATCATAAATAAGAGTGAATTAAGGAGTTGTAAAGTAGCATTTTAGTATCAGCATTAAGTTTATTTTTCAATTTATATAGAATACCAATTCCAGACGAAATTTTGGATTTTAAATGATTCATATGATTTTCCCACATTAAATTATGATTTAGATTTATTCCAAGGTATTTCACACTTTCCGATTCATCTATAAGATTTCCATCAATGTGCACCTTCATCACACCATCATTTCTCAAGATATACGGTTTAAATCTTATAAATTTTGTTTTATTTGAATTTTGGATTAGTTTATTTAGTCTAAGAAATTCTGACAAAATTGCAGCGTCATATTCAATTTGTGTCTGAAGGACACGAAGCGGTTTATATGTTGCGCAATCGATGACTGATTTTCAAAGTAAATTTGGATAATTTGTTCATGCGTGAATTTGTTCACGATGATTGCCAGAGTATGCTGATCATAATGGCAAAAAGAGCCTTTTCCTTTGAATGCTAACCTCTTCGTATGTTCTATCTAAACAAAAAAAAAAAAAACCGCCCTTTTCTTTATTTTTTTATTTTCTTTAATTTTCTTAATTTTACGTTAAGAACGGATTGACAAACTGATATACACCGTCTGCACAGTGGTGTGTATGGTATACAGATATATGTATAAAAAAAAATAAACCTTTTTAAAATCAAATTGCTAACAATAAATACAACCATTCTTTGAAAATTTAACAAAAAATGTTTTGAAAAAATGTTTCTGGAGCCACGACCGCGAAAGTAGCTTAAGTACCAAAATCTAAATTTTTCAGGAGCAAGTTTTTTCAAAAATATATTTGCTTTAAAAATATATTTGCTTTATCTATACTCTATACTAATATTATAAAGAGGTAATGTGTGTTTGTTTGTTTGTTTGTTTGTAGGAGGTAATCTCCGTAACTACCCATCTGATATTCCTGAAATTTTCACAGAGTCTTACTGCGGATATGGGAAGTGATATAGGCTATAATTTTTTAAATATTTTAAGTGGGCGTGGCACCTCCCACACAAAGTAAATTTTTAATATCATATACATATCTTGAGTACTATGATAGGGAGAGCTTTGCAAATTTGTGTAAGGTCACCTATTGTTAATATTAGTAGTTACGCCGGAAATGGGCGGGATCGGACAAGTGGGCGTGGTACCTCCTCCCATACAAATAATAATTCAATACTATATATCTCGAGTACTGTGATAGAGAGAGCTTTTCAAATTTGTCTGATGTCACGTATTATTAATGTGAGTAGTCGGATGAAAAATGGGCAGTATCGGACCAATAGGCGTGGCACCTGCCATCCAAAGTAACTATAAAATGCCATATATCTGGAGTACTGTAATAGTGAGAGTTTTGGAACTTTGTGTGAGCCCATAAGTTATTTATGTGATTAGTTAGCCAAAAATGGGCATGATCGGAGCAGTGGGCGTGGCACCGCCCATACAAAGTAAATATATGGTATCATATAACTGGTGTACTAAAAAAGGGAAGCTTTGACACTTTACACGACTCCATCAGATCTTATTATGAGAAGTCGGACAAAAATTGGCGGATTCACACCAATGGGCGTGGCACTCCCCATGCAAAGTAACTATTTAATGTCATATATCTGGAGTACTGCAAAAGAGAGAGCTTTGCGGCTTTGCGTGAGCCCATAGGTTCTTTGTATGATTAGTCGAACAAAAAAATGGGCGTGATCGAAGCAGTGAGATATAAATGTGAGAAGTCCAATAAAAATTGGACGGGATGGGATTAGTGGGCTTGGTACCTCCTATATGAAAAGTATGAAGTACTACGAAAGCGTCTTTTAACAAGTATATTAGTTATCAATGTGATTTTTCGTGGAAAATATATCGCCAAATTCAAAAATTGTCAAAAACAAAAATCGCGAAAAATAAATATCGCCAAAAAAAATTTCTTCATAATCAGAAATGGGCAAAATCAAAAATCGCTAAAAAGAAAAATTGCCAAATGATATTCTAAGTTCAAGGCCAATATTAAGTGTTGCCAGATCTAGTATGGATAATCCATCTTCTCATGGGTAGCTACATGTACTTTGCTCCAGGCTAGGAACGCCGAAAAATCTGATAATTGTTGTACCGAATGAAAAAACAAAAAACATTTTATATCAGCATCAGCAAGCATTGAAATAAAAAATCTATACTAATAATGTTTGTTTGTTGGTTTGTTTGTTTGTAGGAGGTAATCTCCGTAAATAATCATCTGATCTTCCTGAAATTTTCACAGAGTCTTACTGCGGATTTGGGAGTGCTACAGGCTGTATTTTTTTTATCTATTTTTAGATAAATTTTTAATATCATATATATCAAGTACTATTATAGAGAAAGCTTTGCAAATTTATCTCAGGTCATCTATGATTAACGTTAGCAGTCAGACAAAAAAATGGGCGGGATTGGACAAATGCGCATGGCACCCCTAAACAAACTTAATATTAAATGTGATATATCTGAATAACTGTATTAGTGAGAAACTTGGGACTTTGCGTGAGCCCTCTCATAACGATTCGTGGTGGGGGGGGGGGGGGCAGGGGAGGGTGTAGCGAAGCACGCCGGGTTACATCTAGTCTTTAATATATGCACTTAACCTAAACTTGCTTTTGTTAAAAATTCGTAAAGGTACAGCCCACATCTATAAAATTTTGAAAGATGTTGCAAATGTTGGTAAGTTATCGGTTTTCGTCGAAGAAAGAAAACCGAATATCATACCATTTAAGTCATTTTCGCGGGCATGTTAATGTCGAACCATTTACACCTGAAGAATTAGAGGATTTGATTTAGAATGTCATTTTAGGTCGGAATTATTTGCAGAATGAAATGGAATGCGGGGATACAATGATCGGTTTTGACTGACTACCTAAGACTATACCGATTAGAGCGGGTCGATTTTAAAACTTTGCCCGAGGAACCATACCTCTAAAACAAATTCTGATGTTCCGACTTTTGACCTGTCTGTCTGTCTGTCTCACTTTGACCCATTTAGAGTGCCCCAATCGAGTCCAAATGTATGAACGACCCCCACAAACTTTGGAGGGCCGACCCACCCATTCCAGTGGCACACCCTCTAGGGGTTCCCTATAAAAACATTTCAAAAAATCACCATTTTTTGTTTAGAATTGGGCTGACTATGTTTGAGTTAATATTAAAATTAACACTCATACATACGTATACGTATCTTCTACTCTGCTAATAAATAATAATCATACGCCTTGACTGTGTTATGTTGTTCAAAAAGATGGACCGGATGAGGGTAAATAACTTTTAGATCAGTCTGTGACTACGCTTGACTCTGCGTGACTACCCCAAAATTAATCTGTAGTCACAACAAGACTATGGGCCAAGTTTCAGAACAATTGCGTGAGGGGGAATGGGGTTGCCCCATGGCAGGTAGACAGACAGACAGACGGTTCAAAAGTCGGGACATCAGAATTCGTTTTTTAGGTATAGATCCTTGGGCAAAGTCTCTTATTTTGATCCCTAGAATATGATTTTCCTTGTCACTTGATTGATTTTTGGCTCCCTACAAATCGACCCGCCCTAATACCGATCGCTCAAATATGAGTTTTGCGTTCGTATGATTGTGATTTTCATGTTCTTACAGAGCACAGGACGATTACTCTGAATGCTGGTATAGATTTTTCGAATGTGTTTAGGATTCGTCGTTCAAAATATTGGTATTATAAATTCAGTGTAGGAATGTACTGCTGAAGCTGAAGAGTCTTTCCGTGATGTATAGCTAGACCCGCTATCTGGGATATCGGACACTGAACTAGGTGATATTAACCAATAGCCTAAGTTAGCAGGTTGGATCTAGTACTCTTGTCATTATTTTCCTCATGAGAGATGGGGTTAACAAAAGCAGCTATTGAGCTCTGCTTGTTAGTTCACATGGAGTGAAACCAACCATCATCACATATACTTCTTCTAGACATTTTGAGAGCTGAAAAGTAAAATAGATTTTTTTTTACTGTCTTAGAAAATAAATCAACTTTACAGAAGTTCACTTATTAATCTCGAGACCAAACAAATCCCATGTAGTAAAGATCTTTTTGGGTTTAAACGAAAACGATGCATAATTATTTGTTAAGGGATCATTTTAAACAAATATCTGCAAGTTCTATAAGGTATTTTAAAACTTAAATTTCTTTTACTCATTGTTATATGTTATGAATGAAAAAAAGAAAAACACTGTCTTTGATTTGTCACTCCATGTAGTATTTGTATGACTGTTTTTTTTTAATTTTTAGAGAATAATCTATCTGTCCGTTTATTTAGCCGTTGGTGATTTTTTTGATGAAAACTTTACACAAAGCATTACTTTTATTTTTTATTTGTTTTTTTTTTTTTGCATTCTGCTTATTTTTTTCAGGGTGAATTACAATACAAAAAAGATTTTAATTTCTCTTACAAGTAATGAACATTTTTTTTTATACTGTCATCTTTATGAAATCATTGCCGCCATTATGAGCGTCAACATCGTCGTCATCATTAGAACTCTTCAGTAAACATTTCCAGTTTGTATTTTCCACTTGCATTGTAGTTTTTCTTTTGTACTGACAATCATCGGTGTTATAATAAAAAGATTTGGACTTTAGGCTTAGAAGGTGTTTTGATTTAAAAACATTTTTTTTTGTATATCCTTATATTAATTATGTGTAATTTAAAAAAATATATAAAATACTATAAGATGAGAAAAAACTATAGAGACACATATTATTTAGGGGTTCTGAACTTAGGCTATGGGAACTAATGTGGGTAGCTATCAAATTATAAATCATTGGGTGGCTTTAGTTAGTTATTGAATTACCAGGAACACTGTTAACATAAAAACTGGTCTCCAGAGAGAAAAAAATTTATTTTTTTATTTCTTACAAGAATGCCTTAAAAAAATACTTTTTTATTGAAAATATAAAACAAAAGTGCCTTAAAGAGTTTTATAAATAAAAACTTTTTTCCTATCAAAGAAAAAGTGACTAAAAAGGATCTTTTCTAATAAGAAAAATTTTTTTTAAATAAAAGTAACATCACTTATTTTTTATGAAAGTGCCCTTTTATTAGAAGTTAATTTTTTGACAAAATTATCCTTTTTATTAAAGATATATACAGTTTATAATAAAAATACCTTATTGAAAATAGCAACATTGTAAATAGAAGTGCATTTTTAATAAAAGTAAGTTTTTTAATAAAATTACCCTTTATAATAATAGTATTTCTTTTAATAAAAGTATTTTTTTCAATAAAAGTATTTTGTTATATAAAATCATTTTTTTAATAAAAGCAAATTTTTAAATATAAGTACTTATTACATTAGGTATATCTTTTTGTATAAAATTACCTTTTTTTAATTAAAAGTGTGTATTCTAATACAACTAATTTCATATATTTAGTATACTTTTTTGAACAGAAGTATGATTTTAATAAATGTAAATTTTTTAGTAAAAAAAGGTACTTTTTTTAATAGAAAAAACGTGTTTAATAAAATTATCTTTGTTAACATGTGCTCCTTTTTACATCCTCCTGCAGACCATTGTGTAGAGGGTAAATATCAGTTTCTCATTACGTTTGTAACACATCGAAATATTTATAACAACTCGAGCCGACATAGCGATGTCCGTCTGTCTGCCTATTGAAATCACTCTCATTCACAAAATAAACCAGTTTTCTGGGTATAATTAGGATAGTATCGTTTGGCAATATTTGCAGCAGTTTGTTATTGAAGTCGGAGACTCCAGGTCCAATAGTCGAAAAATTTTTATACTTAATAGATGTTTGCTTGCTTGTTTTTTTGTTTTGTACATGTAAACGGATGTTTATCTATGAGAGTACAAGAATAACCAAGATGTTTATACTTTTTCCCTCTTTAAACAAACAAAAATGGACTTGTATGTACATTTATGCTGATTGCATTCAATTGAAAAGTACGAAAATGCCTACAATTTTTGTTAATTATAGTATAAATTTTACAGATCGTTGTAAAAATCCAGTCAATATAATATGAAATCTAAGGATTTTCATCTCTTAGTGCTGACAACCTTGGTTATAACACTTTTAATAATAAAGTGTGTAATAAAAGTACATTTTAAATACAAGTAAGTATTTTCTTTACTAAAATTACAAATTTTAGAAAAGTTCCATTTTTTAATCTTTTAAAGTATAATTTTTAGTTAAAAAACTTTTTTTAATGGAAGCAAATTTTTTAATAAAAAATGTTACCTTTTTTTGAATAAAATATCTTTGTTATTAAGTGCATATTATTTTAAAGAGAAAGTACAGTTATTTAAAAGTACCAAAATAATACCTTCCCGAAAAGTACCTTCCTTCATCAAAGCAACGTTTTTAATAAAAAGAACTTTTATTTTTAATTGTAATTTTTTTGTAATAAAAACACCTTTTTAATAAAGGGTGTTTTTATACCCTATACCACTATGTGGTTTGGGTATAATGACTTTGTGCTGCTGTTTGTAACAACCAAAAATATCTGACCTAGACCCATCTTTAATTATACCGATCGAATCAGAATCACTTTTTGAGTTGATTTAACAATGTCCGTCCGTCCGTCTGTGTGTCCATGTAAACCTTGTAATCAAACTGCAGGTCGCAAATATGAATATATTTTGATGAAATTTGGTATATAAGCTTATATCAGCCATGGGATGAACGCTATTGAAATTGGTGAGAATCGGTCCGTGTTCAGACCTAGCCCCCATACAAATTACCCCTATGAAATCGACATAAATTGCCATAAGATCCAAATTGTTATTCAAATTGGGTTTTTTTATGCGTTCATTACGTCCGTTAATGTGTAGTCCAAAAATGATCCCTTTGGTCCCATATAGAGCTGCTTACCGATCTTCACTTAAATCTATTAAAAAACAAAAATATTGCACTGATTCTTCTCAGATTTTGTTTGTATATATTTTTGCAAAATACAAGAAACTTTACCAAACATGATCAGGATCGGTCCATTTTTGGACCTAGTCCCCATATAGATATAGCATCCGATATGAACTTTTTCATGTCTGCAGCCAAAAAAAATAATAAAAATTAGACTCAAATTTGGTTTTTGCTTATTTTCTATGTCCAGTTAGTTGGGTCTAAGAGATAGGGCATGGTATAGGGTATCGTATAGTCGGTCTAGACCGACTATAATTATCTTACTTGTTTTATTATATATATTGAGTTTTAATGAAAAATATTCTTTTATTCAAAAGAACAATACATGGC
The DNA here is from genome assembly GCA_963682025.1 of Cordilura impudica. Taxonomy (NCBI): domain Eukaryota; kingdom Metazoa; phylum Arthropoda; class Insecta; order Diptera; family Scathophagidae; genus Cordilura; species Cordilura impudica. The sequence goes on from OY821521.1 coordinate 89,424,555, forward strand.
ATTAACATTTGAAAATGAGATCGGACATATCGCCAATGCGGCCGTTCGTGACGAAGCACATTATGGACACTTTTACGAGCATTTCTGGCGATATGTCACGAATAACACGAATAATGTTGGCCTTCAAGGCGTCAATTGTTGCTGGCTGATCAGCATAAACCAGTGGCTTTACATAGTCCTACAGGAAATAATCGGGAGGTGTCACATCGCACAGACTTGGATGCCAATTGGCAGCTCCATTTCCTGAAATCAAGTTATCACTAAATTTTGATTTTAATAAGTTGATGGTTGCGGTCGCCATGGTACGTAGAGCCATCCTGTTGTGTCATTTGAATTTATCGGTTTCCGGACATTATGTTCTTCCAAGAAAGATTATGAAAGTAATCTATTAATATTGCATGCTCGAAAAATATTTTCAGAAAATTTTTTGTAAAATAATGTCACACATCTATGGTACACAAATTTTCATACATTTGTATGGAAAGCGGTCGAACTTTTTCGAGTAGAAGTTTGCCTACGTCAGTAGTAAAGTCCGATTCAAGTCGAATTGAAAGATAATGTTGCTCGTATTTGTGCAATTACAAAAAGTATACATTTGCTTCATTGAATACTTATATTTATCTTTCTAACATGAACAATTTCAGTTTCTACCACTCGAGGTAGTCGTCTGGTAGTAGTCATTGACTACTTGAGTAGCTCGAGCAGCTCGAGTAGCTCGTTTAGCCCGATTAGAGAAATGCGACGCTCCGAAAAAACACTTTTCATTTACCATACATTTTCCTAAAGTATCTTTAAGTAAAACCTAAGACATTTGTATTTAAGAGGCATTGTCCCCATAACTTTTTATGCAAACTAAAGAAAAAATTAAAATTTTTTTATCTTGTTTTTTTGTTTTTCTACAATTAATCACTTTTTAAGCCATGATAAGAAAACGTTTGGACCAATGAAGTTATCACTTTCTGCATTTAAAATAATTTTTGCATTGTTATTGTCCACAAAGTTATGTAAATCTCACTTTAGAATTATTCAGTTATTAAATTTAATTCAAAGGCACCCAAAATGAACTTGACACTTTTATTTACGTATATGAAACTCAACAGTTTCTAATTTCAAGAAACGTTTTCATTATAAATTAATCTTTGTAACAGATACGCATTTTTGAAGAAGATTTATAAATTTTTAAGAAATAACTATTTTATAAAAGTATATTTTCTCCAAACAAAATATTTTTTTTAACAACTACAACTGTTGTGAATAAGGTAATTTTTATACCCTTTACAGCAATGTGCAGAGGGTATATATAGCTTTGTCATTCCGTCTGTAACGCATCAAAATAAATTCCAGAAACTCCATATATTATCTTGATATTATCTTGATTCTCGCAATAGGGGAAGTTGATTTAGCGATGACCGTCTGTCCGTGTTTCCATCTGTCTGTGGAAATCAGTTAATCTTTGTTTTTGCACAAAATTGCTTGTTTAAAGTCGTCTAAATCGGTCCAACGAGTCACGAGATATGAATGAAAATGTGAAAAAAAACTCATGAATAAAAAATTATGTTTAATGTATTTGTTGTTTTTCTTAAGATATGTATATTAGGGCGGGTCGATTTAAAAATCGCCCAAGTGACAAGGAAAATCGTATTCTAGCGATCAAAATAAGAAACTTTGCCCGAGGAACCATACCTCTAAAACGAATTCTGATGTCCCGACTTTTGACCTGTCTGTCTGTCTGTCTGTCTGTCTAACTTTGACACATTTAGAGTGCCCCAATCGAGTCCAAATGTATGATCGACCCCCACTAACTTTGGAGGGCCGAAGCACCCATGCCAGTGGCAAACCCCCTGGAACCTTCTGGGGGGTTCCCCATACAAACATTTCAAAAAATCACAATTTTTTGTTTAGAATTGGGCTGACTATGTTTGATTTAATATTAAAATTAACACTCATACGTATACGTATCTTCTTCTATGCTAATAAATAATAGTCATACGCCTTGACTATGTTGTGTTATTCAAAAAGATCGATAGGATGAGGGTAAATAACATTTAGAACACTCCGTGACTATGCGTGACTCTGTGTGACTACCCCAAAATTAATCTGTAGTCACAACAAGACTATGAACGAAGTTTCAGATCAATTGCATGAGGGGGAATGGGGTTGCCATATGGCAGACAGACAGACAGGTCAAAAATTGAGACATCAGAATTCGTTTTAGTGGTATGGTTCCTTGGGCAAAGTTTCTTATTCTGATCCCTAGAATATGATTTTCTCTGGCACTTGAGCGATTATTTTGCCTCCTTACAAATCGACCCGTCCTAACGTATATGTTATTGTGTATGTGTGGTTATACTACACGTGTCACATTAGCTTCAGCAAGTATTTGCACATATTTTTCTTATCGTTAGCTCGATATAATGAAGCAAATAGCCAATATGAAAAAAATATAATACCTATAAAGCTAATTTTTTAAAAAAAAGTCCCTTTCCTTAAAAAGTACCTTTTCTCCAGGAGAACATTTTCTAAAAAATAAATTTTCTTACAAAAGTTCCTTTTCTTAAAAAATTACCTTTTTAAAAGAGTAAATTTTTAATATATTTTTCTAAAGTACCACTTTTTTTTAAAGTTGTTTTAAAGTACCCTTTAAAAAAAAAAAAAAAACCCTTAAAAAATACTCGTTTTTAATAAATTCCGTTTTTAAAAGAATTAAAGTTTTTAAAAAAATACACTTTTGTTAAAAAATTAACTCAAAAAAAAAAAAAAAATAAATAACCCATTAAGGTACCCTTTCTTAAAAGAAAACTTTTTTTAAAAGAAGTTGCATTTTTTAAGTACAATTATTTTCTATGGACGACACGGTTATTGTTTTTTATAAGAAGAAATTATATATAAACTGGCCAAAAGAAAAATACAAGTAACATAAAATGGAAGTGATATTGGAATTTAGAATTTCAGCATCGACAGCTTTGGTTGTAATATTGAGTTTAAAACACAGTTGGAGGGTACCAATGTTTCGGCATGACCGAATTTAACACTCTTACTTATTAAATATAATATACTTTTTTGAAAATTATAAAAACGTACTTTAAGTAAAAGTAATAGGATATTAAAATTTTGTATTTTGTTTATAATGTCAGAACGTCAGTCACTATTTAGATTTTTATTATCGTAAGGTTCACAAACGATGGTAGCACTCATCGAAAAATGAGCTTCGGCGGTTAAGCTAATTTTTTGTAAAGTGATTTTTATTGGTTAGCAACAATCCCACAAGTGCTTCAGTGCTTCCACTGCATCCACAAAAAGTGACCGTGTGGTGTGGATTTTAAGAGGCTAAGTTAAGTCGTTGGTTCATGTCAACAAGCCAACAATATTCTACGAGCTCAGAAACAATACTGAACATGAAATTTCCAACATTTCAACCGATGTGTGTTATATATGTACTCTGCGTGGAATAAAATTCAGCTCGATATCTTAATTATTCTGTGTTTTATTTAAATACAGAATTTAGTATTACGTGATATTAATTTCGTAATGCTCGAGGTATATACGCTTTTTAGAAAAGCGGTATCAGAAAAAAAATCATGTGAGTCCGATTGCAGGGGAGATGTGTAAACATCTAGTAATTAAAGATTTTTTTTAAACCACTTTCTAATATAAAAATATTTATTATTTTACTATTTTAACCGGTTAGTTTTTAATTTTTCGTTTTTTATTTTTTATTTTTAATTTTTCGTTTTTCATTTTTCATTTTTTAATTTTCATGTTTCGTTTTTCGTTTTTCGTTTTTCATTCTTTATTTTTAATTTTTATTTTTCATATTTTATTTTTAATTTTTTATTTTTCATTTCTTATTTTTAATTTTTTATTTTCCATTTTTCATTATTCATTTTTAGTTTTTCATTTTTGATTTTCTATTTTTCATTTTTGATTTTTCACGTTTCATTTTTTATTTTTCATTTTTTATTTTTAATTTTTCATTTTTAATTTTTAATTTTTCATTTTTTATTTTTCATTTTTAATTTTTTATTTTTAATTTTTAATTTTTCGTTTTTCATTTTTAATTTTTCATTTTTTTTTTCATTTTTCATCTTTCATTTTTTATTTTTAATTTTTTTTTTCATTGTTTATTTTTAATTTTTTTAATTTTCAAACAGGTTATCATAATATCATAATTTTTTCACCAATACAATCACATATTGTCTTACGACTCACATGTTACGCTGTTTTTGAAATTTACCCCCTGCGCGTATAGATATTTACACATCACAAATATATATTTAAGCCTTTAGTCTTCGTCTACAAATGTTCCAAAAGTCAAATCAGAGCGGCTCAGCTATAATGAAGTTCTCTTCTTTTGTATCTCTTTTTTTATATATGTCACATCTGTTAAACAATATATTCTTAAGTTGCTTCCTGTTTAAATATGAATAGTTATATAATACTTATATAATAATACTTATATAATTAAAAATAAATTAATAATAAGATTTTACGGCATGGTTTAAAAACCGTCTGCCGGAAGTTTAGGATTGGTTAACCAATGTATAATAAATTTAATGCTAATTAGGAATTTATATGATACATTATTAAACAGCATTTTAATTAAAATTTATATTCATTTATTAATATTTTCCTATAATTTAAGGCTTTTGTTATATAATTATATAATGGGTACCAGTTTTCATTAGGACCGCCGTTTGAGATATCAAACATTTCACAATCTCTCAATCTTGTACAAAAAAAGACATCAATCTCAGTTCTTTTAACACAGGACACCTTCCTAAGAAATGTAACAGTTTCTTCTTCCTTCATATTACATAGTGAGCACATTCTGGATTGTACTGTACTGTATGGATTTCCGTTCAGCCAAAATAGATCGCCAGTTGCCTTTATTATAATGGATACGACATGATGATTATAGAATAATATAATCTAAACACTTTAAAGTTTGTTGCTTGCAATGTAGGCAAATGGTCTAGATATGATTAAAGTCAATATCTGAACTGACAGATAAGTTTATCTTTTATATAGACGCGATGTAAGAGGTTATTACGATTCCAGTCAGTTACACCAATGGTTAGTCTAGCTTTCTCTTTAAGACATGAGGTTCTTAAAATATCATCTGTTATACGCCCATTGTATCCCAAAAGTATTCAAGCATCCGAAAATATCTATTCTGTTTCGTAATCCGCTCTTGTCGAGTAAATGACCATACAGACAATATTACGAGCATAATATAACTTAATAACCATTTACCAATTTGTAATTAACTCTGAACATAAAGTTGACTTTTGTATCCCTTATGCTTTAATTTCTCTCTCTTTTTTTCATGTTTTTCTTTGTATTTTTTTCCTTTAACTTTAAAACTTCAAATGTCACGAAATTGTTATGCCATCATAAACTCAGACATTAGACATGCTTTGTCAAGTATAAGTATATACATATGTAATTCTGTATATATGTATACGAAGGCCAGTTTAGAACATACGATGTTATAAAGTATTTAACGAAGAGAAAAAAGAATGTCTATGGACCTCATTTTATAAAATGAAATATAACAAAATGACAACAATTTTTTATGGAAACTTAAAAAATATAATTTTTTTCATAATTAGTTATTTATAGTTCGGTTCGAGATCATGTATACATTTTCTAATACTAGAAAAGATAATACTTTTATGCAATGTAAGAGAAATTTGGAAAAAATTGAAGACAGCGCTAGATGGAGTAGCTACTTTCGAACAAAGCGACTTGTTCATCTTCAGCATCCTTCTGCCTATTGCTTCAACTCATGCTTAATCAACTATTTAACTCAACATTAGAAAGAAAAGAACATGAGAAATGTTTTTTTTTCTTTCTTTTCATACGAGAGTTAGAACGAACAAGCAGAGTTTTTTCCAATTTATGAAAAAGAAAAAACAAATACATAGAATTTTATCAGCATAAATAATTATAAAATAAAATATGGCAAATAATGAAAATAACGCAAATACATCGATAAGTTTATGTATATAAAAATTAATTTTTATGTTTTTAGTATGTATTTTCTCCTTCAGTACCAACCAAAACATTTAACATTTTTTTTTTTTTCATTATAAATTAAAAAGCAAGAAGTACGTAACTAAAACTCCAGGGTATATCTCACGACCAAAAAGCAAACACTGACAAGTGTTTTCTCTTATACAAAATAGCAGAAGCGACGAAGCGATCTTTCCTCGTTGGATCGAAAATTAGTAAAGAAAGCGTTTTACAATATGAAAATACAACTGAATGTTTAGAACAAATGATTGTCTTGTGTATTTCAATACAACGTACAATATACAACACCTGTTGTGAATTGTCCAAATGTAAATTTAGCAAAAAAAAAAAATGTATGTATTAATTTATTTAAAGAGAAAAACACAAAAATAACGTTTGATGTTGTATTTTTTGTGTGTAATATTTCCATATACATACATACACATATTAAATAATACAAATAATATACATATATTATATATATGTATATATGTATGTATATTCATAGTAACTGCATGTTAGAAATAAATCAGTATATTATTTTATTTACATAAAACTCTGCAATATTTTGTTGTGGGGAAAATACATTTCTTTTGCATTAACAGAGTGTCACTTCATTTTGCTCAGCGTGACTATGCCACAGTAGATGGCGCCACAATTGTTCCTTGTTCTAATTAGCTTTGCAATAGTTATTTCTATTTTAACATGAAAGTTAATATTTTCAACTGGATATCATACAGAACAATGTTAAGAGTATACACGGGCTGGTCTTTTATTATTTCATACGTTTTTTCATTATTATGGAACATAAGTTTGGCATATTAAGTTTTTGTTGTCTTTACAAAATAGAGTTACCGAGTTCATCAATGAGTTTTTTGGTTTCAAAACAGTTCTACATAGTTATATAGAATTATTATTCTGCTTTACCTACAAAATATCTGATTGCGATTCATCTAATTTTTAAAAATTGTTTATAATTAATAAAGCATTATTATTCACATAAATACAAAATTGCACTTTTTAAATTTTCCATTCAAATTTAAGAAAATATCAATTCTTATAAAAACTGAAATTAAAATTTCCAATTATAAATTAGAAAAAATTAATTTAATTTCAGAAAATCATATCAAACCGTCGGAAATAATAATTTTAAATTTAGAAGACATCAATTGCATTTTTAATATATAAATTTTATTCGTTAAACACAAATTGAAATTCCAAAAAAAAAAAAAAAAAAAAAAAACAAAATATGTTAACATTTAAAAATGTTTACATTTAAAAAAAAATATTGCCATTCAGGAGATATTAATAACTTTTCAGTATCGCGATTCAGCAACTTCTTTTAACGATAGTCGAATCCTAAAAAAAAGAAAATTGCAAAATTATCAGTAAAATTTTTAAACGATATTCGCTATTGTTAGAGTCAGCTGTTGTTGTTACCTAAACGACAACCATTTTTGTGTTGTTTATTCAATCGATAAAAACTTAAATTTTTAAAAAAAATATTGCCATTCAGGAGATATTAATAACTTTTCAGTATCGCGATTCAGCAACTTCTTTTAACGATAGTCGAATCCTAAAAAAAAGAAAATTGCAAAATTATCAGTAAAATTTTTAAACGATATTCGCTATTGTTAAAGTCAGCTGTTGTTGTTATCTAAACGACAACCATTTTTGTGTTGTTTATTCAATCGATAAAAACTTAAATTTTTAGGTAGTGAAAAAAAATAGTGAAAATATTTTGCTTTAATTAAAAAACTTTTTTATATAAATAAAAAAATTATATAGTATATTCAATTCATTATTTCATTTTCAAATAAATAAACAGAAATATTAGTTAAAAAAAAATAAAGATATTAAACATAAACATAAAATCATCCTGTCAAACACGAAGTAATTTGTTTTTTCCTATTCTTTGTGTTTTTCGCTTATTTTGACAGAGGTGCCACTAGTTTACAATTTAAATAAATAGAAAAACAGATTTGTCGACTGTCGTTAAGATGTCTGTACTTAGTGAATCACTTAATCCTTAGTGCAAACAACAATAGCTGTCGATGTATTTTGCGATTGTCAGATCGTTGAATTTGAAATTTACAGAATCGCACTACAGAAGATATTAATTTAAATTCAATGAATCTAAGAAAACCTCAAATGATATTTAAGAATTGCTAACATAAAAATTGTTACATAAGTTAACGTAATTTGATGAGAATGTTATTTTTTTTTATTATTATATATAAATTTTCACAATTTTTTTTGGATGAAAATTTGAAGTTTTTCAGAAAATAAAGATAACATTAAATTATTTTATTTAAAATGTTTGGGACTTTTGGTTTTTTGCGTTTGGCATCCCTAATTTGGTTATTTATTATTATAAATTTATTCTCTATGTTTTCCAAATATGGCAATATTTTAATAAAAAAAGTTGAGAGAGTTTTTTTTTTTGGTTATTATTTTGTTACTCCATCCGACCTATATGGCCACAATGAAGAAATATTTGGCCAGTTAAAAGAAACTATGCAGCCATCTCCAATTAGCACGATTTAATGCATATAGCCACCCTACACAACCATTACCTTTGCAATGGAGGTTAGGGCGAGCTATTTAATTAGCAAAAACTAAATTAAACGAGAAGTTATGTCATATAACCGGAAACGCATGCATATAGGTATATAACCTAAATGCATGGCGATCAGCAACCACGATGACCAAAAAGCAAACACCGAAATAAATCCGAAATAATAGAAAAGACGAAAACCAACCCATAGAATTTTCTTACATAATTTGGTATTAAGTTTAACAAATTGTTTACTTTTTCCAATATTTTGTTTACATTTATTATCAATACTCAAACCGAGGTGGAGGGTATTAAAGATTCGGCACAGCCGAATTTAACACTCTTACTTGTTTTAAATCGAATTAGTTGGACCTAAGACCAAATCTCTAAACGCATGGTATGGGGTATCGGTCTAGACCCCGACTATCATTTTCTTACTTGGTTTCTTAAGAAAATGTACTTTTAAAGGAAAATTTACCAGTTGAAAAGTATCAGTTTTCCAATTTTTTGGCCGCTTTTACCCCCCAAATGCTCGAATTAAAACAAATTTTATTCTTCTCCGATGTTTGTGTCTCTAGTGGAATCTACATATCAAATTTCATATTCCTAAATTACTTTGTAAAGAATATACAAAAAGGTACACTTTTACACTTACGGGCCGTTTTTGCCCCCCCCCCCCCTTTATCATCCGAATTTTCAAAATATTTCGTCTCATTTGATGTTTCTATCTTTAGGGGAATCTACAAACTATATTTTATTTTCGTTTGTTTAGAAGGTATTAGATGTATAATTCCTCCCCTCTTTGGCCGTTTTTCTTCCCCTACTATTAGAATTACCGACATATTCACCCTTGACTGATATGCCCACGTATTGGGTGGGGTCTGTATACCAAAATTCATAAATATTGACTAATATGTTAAGAAGATGCAAATGTACCAGTTTTACCCCCCTTTGCATCCGAATTTCCAAAAGTTTTCCTCTCATCGGGTGTTTCTATCTCTAGTGGAATTCATAAACCATGTTTTATATTCGCTTGTTTAGAAGATGTACACTTATTCCCCATTTTTGAAACTAATTCATCCCTGACTGATACCCATGTATTCGGTTGAGTCTGTATGATAAAATTCACACACAGAAAAATAATTCACCAACCGAATCGTTCTAAAACTTAACAACTAAATTTTTGATTGTATCGACAGAAATTTTACAGAAACTAACCATTTTGTATTGTGATAAAATATTTACTGTTGAGACAATAGGATTGTAATTACAAGCACCTCAAAATTCGGTTATTAACTTCTTCACAATTCGGCTGGCAATATACTTGGTAGCCACAACAAATGCATTTTCTGTGCGCATATATATAGATTAATATGTTAAGAAGATACAAAAAGACACCAATTCCCCTTTTGGCCATTTTTATCCTCCCGCATCTGGTGTTTCTATCTCTAATGGAATCCAGATGCCAAATTTCATATTCCTAGATTCGTTTGTTTAGAAGATAAGATTTCATTCGATTTGCTAAAGCTATTTGCTGAATAATTAAATGAAAGGACCTGGAACATCAAACCCTTTGGAGGTTTTACTACACTGGCGTAGTACTTTCATGGTGACTTGAAATTTCTCACCGCCCAGAATGACTGTTGCACTGTGTTATCAGCTGTGTTTTATTTACGTAGCCGAAATGAAAATTAAATTTTCATCCAATGAAGAAACAAATCCTAAAATTAAGAGATGCCTCTCTGCTTACGGATAAAGACTGCATAAGAATTTCCTTTGAGCAAATTTCTTCTTTGGTCTCATTTCAAAAAACTTTTAGACGATTTTATTCCTGCCCTGTCATATTTTTTTTATGCTACCGTCTAAACCGACCTTAAACTGACGCAGTATGAGTGAATGAGTTTTGTTTGTAATTTTTTCAAACAAACATCATGTTATTATAAACACACATTGTTTTTGTTGTTATCCTTAGTTGTCACATGTGACATGTTTGACACTTCTTTTTAAACTATTCTACACAAAATCCTCTTAGAAGTGCATTAACATGTTGCATACATTTGTTAAAGTCGTATGTTCGTGTCTCTTTCACGTTAAGTTCCATGTAGTAGTACTCGTACCTCGTAATGTTCTTATTTTTATTGTTCTTTTCTTTGTTGCTGTGTTACTTCCTTCTTTTGTCTCTCAATTACTTCTTGGTTAGTTGTAGTGGCTGTTTTATAAATTGTTCCTTTATGGTTGTCATTGCTGCATGTCTGCAGAATATGTGTGACGACGGTGTAAGGACTTCGTTTTGTGTACGCTTAATTGGAAGTGACTATAAATTAAGTTTTGAAAACTTTTTGTTCTTAGATTCGATAAGAAAAATTAAAGTATAAATTAATTTTTTTTGTGTGAATTTTCTTAAAATGTAATTGGTGTTTTTGGCATAGTCCAAATTCAATTCACTCGAATTTGTTCCACCTTCAATATAATAATTTCAGGATAGTTGTAACTTTTTTTATTCTTTGTTTTTTGCTGGGTAGTTAAGAATTATTATATTATTTTAAAAAATTTTACACTTACAACTACTACAAAGAGATAGCTATGTAAATATCCAAAAGATATCAAACTCTTGACAGGGGTTCTAAATCTGCAACGAATCTAAAAACTGAAGATGTTGTACTAATTGATGATGACACTATTAAAGATGAACTTTTTAATCGGTATTTCCTAAATTCTGTTGGAAATTTAAAAAGCCAAATTGAATCAAACCTGAAGATAGTTGTAGCTCTTTAAGAAGTCTGCGAAATCACCATAACCGATGTAAATTTTTTTCACCAGCACAGATGAAGTTTATGATTTACTATCACATATGGAGTCCAGGAATTGACAACGTAACATCGAAATATTTATATGAATGTGAAGATATAGTGACTCCTGTTCTTGCGAATATTTTAAAATCTGAAATTTCCACCTCACTTTTTCCAGATATACTTAAAGTTCATAAAACCATTCCGATTCCAAAGGAAATTAATGCCAGTTGTGTGGAAAAGTTTAGACGGGTTGTTGTTTTGTTGGTAATTGATAAAGTTTTAGAAAAACATTTTGCATTTACAACTTTTAGCAGTTTTTGAAAGAGAATCTCTTATGTTCCTAATCAGTATGGTTTTAGGAATTGTTGTAGCACTGATGAAGCTTTGATCATTGTAGATAATTACATATGTGACTGTTCGGATAGAGAATTTACTGGTGTTGGGGGCCTTTTCTACGATTTGTCTAGGGCTTTTGATCTTGTCGATCACAAGATTTTAGTACAAAAGTTAAAATTTTATAGTATAAGAGGTACAGAATTGACTCTAATAGAAAACTATTTAGGAGGAATGAAGCAATATATTCAAATTAATATGTGGAGGAGGCGATAAGGAATTCACTTTAAATGTTTGTAAAAATGTATAAAATTAAAATTTTTCCATGTATGTATATGTCTGTTATATCAAAATTTATTGCGTTCTCTTCTGGCCTTCCACAGGGAAATAATCTGGGTCCCATACTGTCCACTTAATTTAAAAATTATCAATTATTTTACATTCAAAATTTCTAATGTGTGCAGGTGATGTCAAATTTTTATACCCTATACCACTATGTGGTTTGGGTATAATGACTTTGTGCTGCTGTTTGTAACAACCAAAAATATTTGACCTACACCCATCTTTAATTATACCGATCGAATCAGAATCACTATCTGATTCGATTTAACGATGTCCGTCCGTCCGTCCGTCCGTCCGTCCGTCTGTGTGTCCATGTAAAGCTTTTAATCAAACTGCAGGTCGCAAATATGAATATATTTTGATGAAATTTGGTATTTGATCTTTTATCGGCCATGGGATGAACGCTATTGAAATTTGTGAGAATCGGTCCATGTTCAGACCTAGCCCCCATACAAATGACCCCTATGAAATCAACATATATTGCCATAAGATCCAAATTATCATACAAATCTTAGCCAAATTGGGTTTGTATGTATATATTACATCCATTACTCAGTACTCCAAAAATGATCCCTATTGGACAACTCTTAGTCATAGGCCTCATATAGAGCTGCTTCCCAATCTTCACTTAAATCTATCAAAAAACAAAAATATTGCACTGATTCTTCTCAAATTTTGTTTGTATATATTTTTGCAAAATACAAGAGACTTTACCAAACATGGTCAGGATCGGCCCATTTTTGGGCCTAGTCCCCATATAGATATAGCATCCGATATGAACTTTGTCATATCTGCAGCCGAAAAAATTAATAAAAATCCCATTCAAATTTGGTTTATGCCTATTTTCTATATCCAGTTAGTTGGGCCTGAGAGATAGGAACCCTAAACGCATGGTATAGGGTATCATATAGTCGATCTCGACCGACTATAATTTTCTTACTTGTTTAAAACTATTAAAGGGCCTAATGACCAACTTTTACTGCATTCCGGTATTGACAAAATTTCTCAGTGGTGTAGAATAAAATTAATGGAACTAAATATTAAATAATGTAACCATATGACATTCCTCAAAATAAGAAAACTAGATTCCAGCTATTATTTTCATGACCCAACACTGGTAAAAGTTCACAATATTATTCACCTTGGAATTATGTTAGATAATAGGTTTGATTTTCGTGATCGCATAGCGTTAACTGTCAACAAAGCTAATGGTATTCTTGGTTTTGACGAAACAAAATAATTATATTTACATAAAATAATTATGTACCTCCTTAGTTCGCCCTATTCTTGAATTTGGATAAATTATATGGCATCAGTACATATTGAGTCAGTACAAGAGCAGTTTTGATATTTTGTTTACAAGGATTTGGGTGGAATTCATATGTTAATAGACTTGGTCTTATTAAGTTACCTACTTTAAAAAGTCGTCGAGTGATGGCGAGCGTCTCATTTCTACTTGGAATAATTCGAGGTGACGTTGATTCTGAGTTCCTGCTTGGTAAAATTTACTTTTGCGTTCCAACTAGACCAACTGGTAACTTCTAGCTATTAATCTAAAATATTATAGATCAGTTTATGCCAACAAGGACTCCTTTCTCCGTATGTGTGAAAATTTCAACAAATATTATCATATTATAAATATTTTTGAGAGCAGCGATGTTGTTAAAAGATAAGTTATTTTACATTTGAATACCTAATTTTTTTCTATTTCATATTTAGTCTGTAAGGATGTTTAATCTATAGACTTAGAACTAAATAAATTAATTAAAAATGTACTTACAATCATCTTTTTTTCATAATCATATTTTTTCAGGCTGAGGAACTTTTTGAATCCATCAAAGTTTTGAAAACAAACGTTGAATTATTTACTGTCAACATTCAAAATGATGCATCTTTGCGCCCAAGGGAATCGGTGGATATTTTAAGAATCCAATTCAAAATGTTTCAAGTGGTGATGAAATAAAAACTCCGGATATAAGGAGAGAAGTCGATAAATCCTTCCCTACCCTTGATAGCTATGAAAACCCAAAAAAAGGAAGCAGAATGAAGACAAACTGGATGATCTGATCGATGAATATGGAGACTTCAAAGAGAAAATATACAATTTGTTCGTAAAATGAATGAACGAGAAAATGAGATATTTAAAATAGAGTTGGAAATAATAGATCTCCAATAACTGGAACGGGAGTTGAAATCAAAAATGATTGGAGAAAATAACGCTTCACTTAAATTTTTTTTTAATTTAAAATATATATAAGTTAACATGGTCACTGTTGACAAAGAAACAGACGATAAATAAAAAAGGTAATATGACCCACCATAAACCATTGCACAACGAAAAGCGGCAAAAACAACGTCTGGAGCTGACGCTGCAGAAATTGTTTTCACACACGCAAACAAAAACAACTCAATTGGCGGTTTGGATTGATAGGAACAGTAGCTATAAGAATAATTTTAGTTTAGTTTTAAGTCAGTTAGTTCTTGAGCATAAAATAAAGAACAGCACAGCGCTGTAAATAAAAAATAAAAACACAATTAGTAAACAAACAGTGTTTAATTGGCGCCCAACGTGGGGCATGAGAAATATTTATAGTGGAGGAAAAAACTCTTTTTAAATTTGCAACGAACAACTCAAATCTGAAGAAACTTTAAAGTAATAAGTAACAGTAAAAATAAAAATTAAAAAACAACAAAATTAACAAATAAATAAAGATTTAAATAACTAAAGAAAAAACGAAAAAACAGAATCAAAAAAAAAAAACTACAATTGAATACAATCGAAGAGAAAATAATTTAAATCAAGAAACTAAAAAACTACAGCCGAAGAGAAAATAATTTATATCAAGAAAAAATTAAAAAACTTTAAAATTAAAAAGCAATAAAATTAACAAATAAATAAAAATTTAAAAAACTACAATCGAAGAAGAAATAATTTAAAGCCAGAAAAATCTAAAAAACTACAAAATTAATGCCAAACTGAATAAATATTAAAAACCAGGAATCTTAAAAAAGGAACCTTGAGGAGTAGTGAAGAGTGAGAAAGTCATTAGAGCTTCGAAATAGCCTGGGCAGCAAAGAAGCAAGAAAGTCAACAGTCAACAGCAGTCACCAGATAATTTAAGAAAATATTACACCAACAACAACTGTAAAGGCAGCCCTACAAATACAGCACAACACGTAGATTAATTATGGAAAATTGTAAGAAGAGTGCTCATTTAATAAATAAATAATAAGAAACAAAAGCTTGTAAAGTCATGAACATCTTTGCACGGGTCTCAAAATTTAAAATACGGTAGTCTTGGTAATGGTTTAATTTCCTGTGAGTGGTTACGAACCGATCAACGAGCTCGGACTATTGTTAGAGGACTTTGACAGAATAATGGGGACAGAAGGGAAGATAGGGGTGAATCGACTGGAGATAACTGGTGGTAGAGCGAAATGACTATTAACGCGGAACAATTTCGAGTGTTGATGGACATTGCCAACAGTGCCGCACTCAGGACATAAAAAGAGACATTTTAAAAACAAATTGAGGAACTTAGTCATAGGTTTAATGAAATTTGGTTACTACCCCGAAGGTCGGGCCTTATAGGGATGTGACAATAGTGCGGGATGTCAGTGTAATGAGTCCTTGGATATTGTGAAGTCATTGCCCGATTTTGATGGCAAAGAAGAGATTTATTCCTCTTGGCGGCAAGCGGCACATACCGCTTATAGGATTTTTGAGAATTATCAGAGTAGTTCCAAGCACTACCAAACTGTCGCTAATAATAAACGCACCAGCGGATGCGATGCTGGCCTCCTCTAACACTGCCCTAAATTTTAGGGCTATGATTGACAGATTGGACTTTGCGTATTCCGACATACGTCCGATTTACTTGATAGAACAGGAGCTTTCTACGCTTCGCCAGGGGGCCATGACCCTCTTGCAATTTTACGATGAAATAGAGAGGAAATTGACTCTCCTAATAAACAAGACCATAATGACATATCACACCTGTACCTCTAAAGTGAGTCAACTCAAAATTTACAAATTTTCAGTGGAGGCAAAAAACCGTTTTTTAAAATATTTTCTATAAAATTTAAAAACAGTTGGTTCATTTTAAAGAATTGCGAATAATAAGTATACAACAGTAGCTTGTTTTGCGATTTTTTCTGTGATCATCAAAAATAACAAGTTTTTTGGATGCAACTCAAAATATGTCTTTTTAGTGGATTCTAAAGAAGCTATTCTTATAACACATCTTACAACTGTATTTTTTTTTTTGTGAATGACTATAAAAACCGATGTAAAATTTTAACAGCGGATAGATATGACCACTGAGTATCGTTTTCTTGCAAAAAGTGAAAATTGAAAAATTTTGAGTTGACTCACTATAGAGGTACAGGTGCGATACATAAAATTTTAGTAAATTTTAACGAATTTACTAAATCTTAATTTTATTTTGACAATTTGTTAATTTTTAGCAGTTTTATTAAATTGTAATAAATTTATTAAATATCAACAATTTACTAAATTTTAACAAATTTATTAAATAAAAAAAAAATAAGTTAACAGTTTTATTAAATATGCTGAATAAAATAACGCTAATAAATGTACAAAATTTTAAAAAATGTACTTAATTTAAATGATTAAAAATAACAACAATTTACTAAACTTTAACAGAATTGTTATAAGGATACTTAATTTTGATAAATTTACAATGTTCTAAAAGATTATGTCCAAACAAGTTTGGACACAAAAAAGTAATAAAACAAAAAAGGATTCATAACTTTTATTATTTTTAATATTACTCGTAATATTCGCTTAAGAAAATCGCTTAAAAATTTGAAATCACCTATAATTGAATAGTTACCAATATTTAAATTTAGTACTCGTTGCAAGATATTTCGAAATATACATTCAGCCGTTTCAATTTTGTTAAACCGAAGTATTAAAAAATTGAACGGCAAATTCATAAGTCGCTTGCCATTTTGATTTTCAACGAGATACATCGCTTGAATTGTTAAATAAATTGTTAAAGAATTTAAAATATTAAACATCAGCCTTTTTTCTTTAGAAAGGCAATTCCAACAAGGTGAGCATCCCAAATCCCCACACATTTAAAGTTAAAAAAAATAAACTAATTTTCCCTTTTTTTCTATTTTATTTCCCATAATTATAATTACTCATAATCGAGTAATTATAAAAAAATTTCTTTTAGATTGGCCCTCCATCTAATTGTTACATCTCCAATTCAAAGATATTTTTAATATTGTTAACCCAGAACAATACAGATTAACTTAATTAAAATAAAAATTAACAGTCTTACGACATGTTTTAAGAAATTTACTAAATTTTAAAAAATATGCTAAATAAAAAAGTTATTAATAAATTTACTAAACTTTAACAAATTTACGTTATTTTGACAAATATGCTAAATAAAAAAAAAAACGTTAGTACTAAATTTTACATAAATTTTAACGAGCTTACTAATTTCAAAACAAATTTCAGAAAATCGAAAAAATCGAAAATTAACCATAACAATTCACCAAACAAATTTTTAACAAATTTCCTATGTTATAACAAACTTGCTAAATTAAAATAAAAAAGTTGGCAGTTTTACTATATGTTGACAAATTAAGTAGATCTCAACAAATTTACTAAAGTTTATCAAAGTTACTAAATAAAAAAAAAAAAATTGTTTAGTTTTGACAATTTATAAATTTTTAGCAATCTTATTAAATTGTAATAAATTTGGTAAATTTCAACAAATTCGCTAAAATAAAAAAAATGTTAAATGTTAACAAAAAAAAGGTTAAATGTAAACAAATTTTTAACAAATTTACTAAATTTTGTCAGATAAGCTAAATAAAAAAAAACGTTAATAAATTTACTAAATCTTACCTAAATATTAACGAGTCTACTAATTTTCAAAACAAATTTCAGAAAATCGAAAAAATATAATTAACCATAACAATTCACCAAACTCTGACAAGATTGTTGTAAATATACTAAATTTTAACAAATGTACTATGTTGTAACAAACTTGCTAAATTAAAATAAAAAAGTTGGCAGTTTTACTTCATGTTGACAAATTAAGTAGATCTCAACAAATTTACTAAATTTTATCAATTTTACTAAATTAAAAAAAAAAATAATTTTGACAATTTATAAATTTTAAGCAATTTTATTAAATTGTAATAAATTTGGTAAATTTCAACAAATTTACTTAAGTAAAAAAAATGTTAAATGTTAACAAAAAAAAAAATGTTATATGTAAACAAAGTTTTGACAAATTTGCTAAATTTTAAAGAGTTTACTAATTTTGGAAAAAAATTAAAAAATTTTTTTTAAAAATATGTCATTTAATTTTAACAATTTACTAAATGAAAAAAAGCGTTAACAGATTTGCTAAATGTTAACTAAACTGCCAAGTTTTAACAAATTTTCAAAATTCTAACGAGTTTACTAATTTTGAAAAAAAAAAAAAATCTAAAATGTTTAAAAAAATATATTTGGTTTTAAAAATTTAGTAAAATTTAACTTTTTTACTAAATTTTAATAGGTTTAAAAAATGAAAAGAAAAATTTACTTAATTTTAACAAATTCAATTTTACTAAATTTTAACAAGTTTACGGAATTTTGGCAATTTGACCACTTTATATATGGAAGGGAGAATAGAAGTGGACTTAAGAACCACAGTTCTTAAGAGGGAAAGGTGGTCCATAGGGACAATATGGCTATAACCCCTCGCGATTTTTCAGTGGCTTCAACAATGCCAACATGTTTAATTTTAATTTGAATGGTTTCTCCTTTGCGATTTTTCGTAAGAGATTCGGCTATAACACCTTGCAATTTTTTTTATGTTTTAATTTTCACAAATTAAGTTAATTTTTTTTGGGTTCTGATAATGATGCTTCTTACCCATACAGCGACGGCAAAACTGATGGATTACTCTAACTCGGACTACATTCCAATTACGGACGGGCTCGTTATTATTTGGCATAATTTTAATTATTTACAACATACCATGAACTTGACGACGTACTATGAAATGATCGAAGAAACGAAACAACTAACAAGCCATTTCCCTTTATCGCATACGGTAAAGTTACTGGATTCTGACTTGGCCCATATTGGTGCACTCTTGGCGACACTGGACACTCACCATAGGAATGCTAGAAGCATTAATTTCTTGGACACAGATCTTAAGCTACTTAAATTTGGACAACAGCAGTTAATTGATTCGGAAAACAGGCAAATAGTAATAAATACGAAGACACATGAACAGATAAACCAACTATCGGAAACGATTACCGTCGTTGTTAAGGATCCAAAGAACAAACAATTTGATACGGGCCACTTGTACGAGACTCTGCTCGCCAGAAACAGGAAGTAATTTCCGAAATTGAAAATTTAATATTGGCCATTACCCTTGCAAAGATAGGAATTGTTAATCCCATGATTTTGGATTCTGAGGACTCGAAGGCAATGGTGAATGAGCACTCTACAAATGTAACTGTGACCGATGTAATGTAGGTGTCCTATATTAGAGCCCTATTAGATAATAATTTTCTGAATTTTTTAGTTAAGTATCCTAACACTAAACTGGAGTGCACGAAGGTAACACTGTTTCCTGTCCAGCATAATGGAACAATCTTGCTTTTCGCTGAAGACAACAACGTTGCCGAGTGTGGAAACCAAGTGCTGGCAATTGGAAACTGCAGCGCCACGCTTACAACTACGTTTTAAAGAGAACTGCCAATATCTACTTCTGCTCAGCAACTCCACTCTGGTGGTTTGGCTCATTGCGCCACTAGGCCTAATCACCTTGATGCATTGGTGGTGGTGGACGATGGTGTCGTTATTATTAACAACAACCCAGTTGAAATTAAGACCGCTGATGGCCCTACAAAAACTCTCACAGGGACTTACCTACTTACCTTTGAAAATGAAACTCAAATTAATGGCTCCACGTATAAAAATCAGAGAGATCCTAAACATCACCGGCCATCAAGAGGTGCTGAGCCTCCCATACCTCCATAAGTTGACTACGGAGAACTTGCGCCATATTGGGAAAGTTGGAGGTAAGATCACCGCAGCACCAATAGTTTCCAGTCTGGTCACAATCACTATCTTGGTGACTTGCTATGCCGCCCTGAAACTGTATCAAAGTCGGAAAAAGGATAGCCAACTTCACGACATCCAAAATATCATTGATAACTATCGGACGTCCGAGGACGGCCCTCATTTAAGTAAGGGTGGAGTTAACGTGGTCAATGATGAATAAACAAGTAAGAAAATTATAGTCGGTCTAGACCGACTATACGATACCCTATACCATGCGTTTAGAAACCCTATCTCTTAGGCCCAACTAACCGGACATAGAAAATAAGCAAAACCCAAATTTGAGTGGGATTTTTATTAATTTTTTTGGCTGCAGACATAAAAAAGTTCATATCGGATGCTATATCTATAAAGGGGCTAGGTCCAAGAATGGACCGATCCTGATCATGTTTGGTAAAGTCTCCTGTGTTTTGCAAAAATATGTACAAACAAAATTTGAGAAGAATCAGTGCAATATTTTTGTTTTTTAATAGATTTAACTGAAGATCGAGAAGCAGCTCTATATGGGGTCAAAGGGATCATTTTTGGACTACTCATTAGTGGATGTAATGAACACATACAAACCCAATTTGAGTAAGATCTATATGACAATTTGGACCTTATGGCAATTTATGTCGATTTCATATGGGTAATTTGTATGGGGGCTAGGTCTGAACATGGACCGATTCTCACCAATTTCAACAGCGTTCATCCCATGGCCGATAAAAGCTTATATACCAAATTTCATCAAAATATATTCATATTTGCGACCTGCAGTTTGATTACAAGCTTTACATGGACACACAGACGGACGGACGGACGGACGGACGGACATTGTTAAATCAACTCAGAAAGTGATTCTGATTCGATCGGTATAATTAAAGATGGGTCTAGGTCAAATATTTTTGGTTGTTACAAACAGCAGCACAAAGTCATTATACCCAAACCACATAGTGGTATAGGGTATAAATAGAAATACAATTAGTAAAGGAAACGTGTTTAATTTATTTATATATATATATATATTAGGGTGGCTTTTCATTATATGGAGAAAAAAAATGTATTCAAACTCTCGGTCGCACCCCCTAGAAATATGCGAATAGCAAAAAAAATTGAGAAATACAAAGTTTTGGGCAAATCAAAAAACATTTAGAGGTGGCTCAACGCGATTGAAAATTTCACTTTCTCAGATTTTACGAAAATTTCGTTCTATAGTTTAATTCTTCCGACAAATTTATATATAATTTGGGATCAGCATTAAATTATCTTTCGAAAAAGCTATAAAACTTCAAAATCGAATATAAACTCGCCAAGAAATAGTAAATGCCCCATTAACCACTTTTGTGCCAAAAAAAACTAGGCATGAAATTTGATGGCATTGTTTTCAAGTTTTGTTTTAGTCTCTACACTTGTAAGTACTCAGATATGAAGTATTGTTTTATTACCACCTTGTCAACCTATTAAGCATTGAGACCAGAAATGGAAATTTTTTTGATAAAATTTTGAAAACTCCTTTTTCAAGTTTTGAAAAATTTTCTTAAATAAAATTTTAAAAAATTGATCTAGCTCTTTAAGATCTTGTTAAGTGTATGTTAGCGATGACAGAGTTTTTTTAACAAGGATATTATTTTTGCGGATTTCGAGAAAAATGGGATTTTTGTAAAATATGCTGTAAATGTACTATTTCTAAATACTTTGTATCAAAAATTCATCCCTTGTCTACTTTTAAATGTTATATTTAATCTTAATAGCCTAGGGTTTCGGAAAAAATAATATGGCCCCCATTAATCCTTTTGGAATTGGGGTCACATATGACCCCAAGCTAATAAAAGACAATTTTTTAAAAAAATTAAAATATTTTGTAAGTGCTGTTGAATTTTTAGATGTTATGCTTAAAATATAATAACCAAATATGTAGAACTTCCGCTCCTAAAATTTGGGATAAGTCCGAGAACGTTAACCAATTATTAGCCAAGGTCAGCTTTGGATTTTAAGATATTTTTAATTAAAAATTACCGAAAACGAGTTTTTCTATTAAATTCGATGAAACCACTATTTAGAATTTACGAAAAATAATTCTGTACTCCTGGGATCAAAATAGTCCATTGTGATATGTCTTTGGTGCAATTATCTGCTTATTACTCGCGAGTATAAATTATAACAACTTTTAACCAATTTTGTTATAAAATTATTTTATGTATAAAAAATCTATATTTATTTTTTTTTAATAAAATAAGAAGATCCACGAATGATCCAAAGCTAATAAAAGACAATTTATTCAAAAAAATATGAAATATAAAATTAATATAATAATAGAAAATTAAAGGAAGCAATACACTTTTAGATAAAAATAGTTAAGCTTGAGGCCATTGTTGTTCTTATAATTCAATTCTTTATTTCATCCAATATTTCGCTATCAATTAGATAGTATCATCAGGAATCTAAATTCGTATATATGTTTATAACATTAAAACATTTTAACATAATGTAACTAAAAGAACAATAACAGCAAAACTTACGAGTAACAATAATTAACTTAATACATGTACATCACAACGTTTAACCCTTCGGTTAGCGAGAAGGTCCCTGGGGACCTTTTTCATTTTAAAACTGAAATTACTCCTATTTCGGCCAGGACAAGGTACCCCAAAATTCACCCTGTTTTCCAAGAGAATTTTCTCAAAAATCGTTTAAGGCGATTCGCCCAATAATTTGGTTTTTATTGAGGTTTAAAGGTCCGTAGGGACCTTGTACTGAAATTACAAGAAATCATTAAAACATAAACTTTATTTTGGCTTCTTTTTAGCTGTTTTATTGTTTGAACACATTTTAAACGAGTTCTTCGAATTTAACATTTGTTTTATTACCTTCTAATACTAATCTCTATTTGTACATATACGCGGATGTTCAAGCTAGAACACAAGTAGGCAACGGAAAGGGTATAAAAGCGGCTCTAGTTTCGTAAACTAAATCATACACAGTTTAGACACTGAAGACTCAACATCCTGTTTGAAATTTCAAAGTGATTGTACGAAGGAAACTAAAAGCGATAAAATAATATGGCAGAATCAAACATTGAAATTGCTGAAATGGTGGTGCGTCGTAGCACACGCTACCAACAAATGTCTGAGGAGGAAAGACGTGCCGTAGATAATCAATTTGCTGATTTTATGAATGCAGAGGATCATGCCGAGGAACTTGATATTCCGGCATTTGATGCTGAAGAAGATGATGGCGACTTGCCCTTTCTACCAAATTTATCTGCTATGGACTCCGATGCTGAAAGTGAGGTAGATATAGAAATCAATGAGGAGGTTTACGATGACGACGATTATGAAGAAAAAGAAACACCAACAAGCGAAAGTTATTTTATTGCGAAAAACGGCACCCAATGGAGTAAAAATGCACTACCAACTTCCCGTATTCGTGCTCATATCGTGGTCAACTACACAAGGAGGAAACCAGGACCAGTAGGAACCACATATGATCTCTTTATCATATTCCGCTCGCTCTTCACTGAAGACATGGCATACATAATAATACGCGAATCTAATCGCAAGGGTAGGGAAATAACAGATGCATATAATTTGGCAAATCCAACAAACAAAAAGGAATTTAAAACCATCACACTAAACGAGTTTGATGCCTTCTTGGCTATACTCTTGTATTCTAGACTCAATAAATCAAATAATGAGCCTTCTGCACAGTTATGAGCCCCAACGGGTTGTCCAATATACAAAGCAGCATTGTCGTATTATCGCTTTATGTCCATGAAACAATGCCTTAGATTCGACAATGGAAATACGCGACAGCAGCGACTAATCGACAGCAAAACTGCGGCAATTGATAATATTTGGCAAATGTTGCAGTCTAACCTAGCACCATCTTACACTCCGCATGATTCACTGACAGTTGATGAGCAGTTATTCCCATACAGAGGCCGTACCCGCTTCACATAATATATTCCGTCGAAGCCAGCCAAGTATGGTATAAAGGTATGGTGGTTGTGTGACTCAAAATCATTCTATCCTGTCAAAGGAATGATTTATTCTGGTAAATTTTCTGACCAGGAGCGTGATATAAATCAAGGGCAGAACGTTGTACTTGCTCTTGCGGATAAATATTTGGATTCTGGCCGCACAATTTATGCTGACAATTTCTTCAGTACATTGAGCTTGGCGCGTACTTTGATGAGAAAGAAAACTGCATATGTTGGAACAGTACGCTCTAACAAAACATTTGTGCCACGGGAGTTACATAAAAATCGTACGCGGCCAATCAACAGCACATTTTATGGGTTCAATGAAGGCGATATAGCACTATGCTCATATTTGCCCAGGAAGAATAAATCAGTAATTTTGCTGTCTACACAACATTACACTTGCGATGTGAACATGGAAACTGAAAAGAAGAAGCCCTTAGCCATTCTTGATTACAATGCCAATAAATCCGGCGTTGATACTATGGACCAGATGCTGGCCGCTTGCCATGTTTTACAATATGCTCGACATCGCTGCATTAGCTGCATTTATAATATTCAACGAGATGAAGCCAGTGAAGAGAAGTGACAGACAGCGCTCATTCCTCCTTATGCTTAGTAAGCAATTGGCATTACCCAACATTGAAGAACGTGCCCTGAATACTCGCATAACTGCATATCCAAGGATACGGAATGCAATGGAGGAATTTGATGTCAAGGTAAGAATTAAGAACTCTAAAGGTCAAAAGCAGAATGATTATATATATTTATACCCTCCACTCCAGTGTGCAGGGGGTATATATAAGTTTGTCATTCCGTTTGTAATAATTAGAAAAAAAAATCTGGACCCCATAAAATATATATATTTGTGATCCTTATAACAAGCGGAGTTGATATAGCGATGTCCGTCTGTCCGTCTGTGGAAATCACGATGACGGCTTCAATCGGGCAACTAGGTTGCTCTTTGGTACAAAAAATGATTCACTAACATCCTGAAAAGTTTGCTATTTAAAATCGTCCAAATCGGTTTATCAGGTCCCGAGAATTGAACGATGGAGTAAAAAAAGTCTTGAAAAAATATGATTCGACTATGTTGTTCTTGTCACGATAACGTTCTCAGTAAGACAGCTCGGGCGCTTGTTGTTAGTGAGAATGATACACCAACATCATGAGAAAGTTTCCGTTTTTTAAATCGTGACAATAGGTTTCATAGGTGCCGAGAAATCACTGAAAAGTTAAAAAAATATGATGTTTTCCTATATTGTTATTCTAAATTTTGTATTTTGTCACAGCTGTACTTATTGTTTTTAATGGTCGTTGTGGTAATAATATAAAAATTCACCAATATCAACATCTTATGGTGTAATATTTAATTTAGTTAATTAATAAAAGAAACTATATAAAATCAATATCAATATTCCGCGATTTTTATAAGATCATAAAATATTACAAATTGATACATACATACTACTATTGCAAATAGCAAAATACTATAAATAACATTCATATATTCTGTATATGTGTATCGATAATAAGCGCATATTAAAAATAATATAAATATAAATTATTTTATTTATACAAAATACTGCAATTTTTAGGGTTGCAAAAAATAGTATGATATTAAGGGTTCTACTTCTAGTACATACTTGCATTCAAAAGTAGTAGTGAAACCATAAAATATCTACCCTGTAAAAAATTGGTGTTTAAAAATTTTTTTTTTTTGTCAGATGATAATATTATAATATAGATGTCAATAATATTTAATTATAATAATTTTTAAAATTTATTATTTAATGTTTGGCGCAGGCAAACGCCATTCCCGAACTACCAAGAATTTAATGCACGAATTATTCCGCATTAGGAATAATCGCGGAGCTCAGCTCAATCAAAGTGCAATGATTGAGCCTCGCCCTGGGAAACATGTGTTCATGCTTCCCTTTGCACAAACGCTATTCCCAACTACCAAAAATTGTAGGCACGACCTTTCCACATCAGGAATAGTCGCGGACTCAACTCAATCAAAGTGCAATGATTAAGCTTCGCCCTGGGAAACATGTATTCATTCATTTCTTAGCACAAAGCGAACTTCTTATGACACATTAAAAATAAACTAATTGAGAAGTACAATTCATCATTACGCTGTATTATAATTATTATAAACAAAGTGATTGTATCATTGTAAACGAAATAGAATTGAAATTGTGTGCAGATTTGTTTTACTTAAAAAACTGTTTCTACAGATAGTGAATAAAATCCCAGTAAACATTTTATGCAATAAGTGATCATGTGGAGTCTTTTTTGACTCCTCTGTGCTATTAAACAGTCATAAATGCGCTCTTTTGCTGATCACAAAATATTCTTTTGTTGGGAGGAAATATTATCTTACCCGCGACTCTTCTTGAAAACCTTTTTTATCCAATTCTCTGATTAGTTTCGACTTATTTTTGAGTCGTATTTAATGTCATTTTTCTATAAATCACTTTTTAAGCGTAAGCAAAAATCATTTCTTAGTCTTTTTTCTAATACCGCATGTGATTAATCAATTTTTAATCATCAAAAGTGCTCGAAGAAGACACAGTAAGATGATTTTTGTTAAAATAATCTTCGAAATGATTACTGGAATATCGTATATTTTTGTTAACACACATATACATAATGGCACCAGTAAGCCGAACTCTCTCATGAAACATATAGACGACAGTGGCTACACGACTACAGCGTGTCAAAATTAAAATACACACATTTGTATGAAAACGATTATTTTGACACCAACACAGCTACACGACTACATGACCACTTTTGCTGCTGTAGTCAACTTAGGCGGCTAATTTCTATTTTTGTTGGCTACAAAATAAAAATTGTGTTGACAATATAACAAAATATGTAAAAGATATTAGAGCTATGAAATATTTAATTTTGTTGAAAAAATTAATCGCAAAATGAAATGCTATAATAATTCTATTAACAAGTAAATTTATTTATTTATTTTTACGTTATAATAATGCATTATAAATAAGTAATATATTTAAGACAATTTTATATAGAATCATACATGTTTTTCTATTTTAATAAAGTTACAAAAAAAATATAATTGGCACTACTGAAATAAAAATGATTTTGTATAAAAACAGCTGTTTATATTGTTGTTATATGTTGCTGTCATTTTCATACAAATTAAGTAGTTGACTACACGACTACAATTGAAGCCAGCAGCAATTAATTCCGTGTGTCTGTGTAGCCTCTGTCATCTATGTGTTTCATGCATAAGTAACAATTTCATTTAGTCTTATGAAAGCTTTTGAACAAAGCAGATATACGTCGCATTGTTTTGTAAAATCTTACATTGTTATAGGTACCAGTGATGCCAGGAGATTTTTACAGAAATCTCTACGCTAATAAAAAATAAATCCCTTTTTTTTCCCTACACCCACTTTTTTTCTCTCTACATTTTTCCCTAAACTACTTTTTTCAATTTTTCAAAAAAAAAAATTATTTTTAATTTGTTAATTTTCAATTTCAATAATGCAAAAAAAACATAACGAAGAAAAATGTCATACAAAATAAGATAGGAATATCATATAGAATTATATAAAAACAACATATAAAACCAAGAGATTTAAAAATAAAATATTTTTACTATTCTGTATAATTTATCTTTTATATGGCTAGATGTGCATTTAAAATTTACACAATTGATTAAAATGGCTTGCAAATGGGATCTTGGTTGTTGGTTTTAAAAGATATGTTTTTTAAGACATGGGTTATTAGCATGTATACTTAGATCTGATTTATCGCAAATTAATATTTTTTCACTAGCCTTGCATCTGTATTTAAAGTCGTCATCTTTGACCTGTTCCATCCCATTAGCTTCTCGTCTCTCAATTAACTTGAGTAAAACCTTTGTTTTCTGTATTTCTTTGATGTGTTTTCAGCATCATCGAAAAACTAATCGGACATTTTTCTAAAATCAATTATGTTTACATTTATAATATTTTAATATTCTTTTTATTTACAAACTTACTTAATAAAATCGAAGAGATCTACAAAGATGGCGTACTTATGTACATATGTATTAAAAAAATGCACAAAAGTGTTTTTTACTTGTCATTCTTATTAAAGAAGCCACGTATTTACTTTCTCCATATTATAGAGTTATTACCAGATTTAAAAAAGATATATATTTTTTTTAATTTTAAAGTTTAAAATTGAAATATATATAACATTAAGTTGTTAAAAAAAAAAATTGCAAAAAATCCCAACAATTCGATAAAAGTAAGAAATCTTTTGCATTAAACACATACATAGACGCAAATCCATTTATCGATGCGTTACAAATGGAATGACAAACTCATATATATCAAGAAGGAAAAAATAAAACTGATTAACGCTAGTGCTTTTAAAATATAAGACGTGGCCAAGTATTCCGAAAAAGATCCGAAATTTAAAAATATATATTTGTTTACTATCTTCTATTGACTTTAAAATTGTTAAACGTAAATGCTGAAAATTCAGAGTATTTGTTGTAATAAATTACAAAATTGATCAAATTGTTTACATTTTCAAATATTTTATTTAAATTTGTCACAAATAGGGCAAGCAAATCTAGGTGGAGGGTATCAAAGATTCGGCATAGCCGAATTTAACACTCTTACTTGTTTTTCATTTTAGATAGTACCAGGACCAACAGAAGTAGCTGCACCGTCGTTTGCGCTAAAGACAAACAGCCCATCAAGTCGACTATGCCGTTCAGAGTACGATCGTCAACGCAAAACAAGGGCCTATTGCTGTTCCTACAACAATGCAGTTTGTGCAGAGCATTCAAGATTAATGCATCGGTGCTTAACCTGCACTCTAAATGAGGAACAACCATCGCAACAAGAGTTTTTTTAAGTTTTATTCATTGTAAAACAAAATTTTCATAATAAAATTCATAAAAATTAATTATGTTAGTATAAAAAAAAATATTTTAATTTATTTATCAACACTTTAATTAATAAACAATAATAAAATAACAAAACAAAATTTTTAATATGTCTTTTTCATAGAAAATGTCATATCAACAAAAATAGGTCCCTACGAACCTTGTCATGCGTTTCAGGGTACGAGAAGTGTTGCTAGACGGAGAGTTATACATTCAATATTGCAGTAAATCAATTTTTTGTTTATGATGTGACGACAGCTTTGAGCGCAATTATCGGTGCCGGTTTTATAATTCATTCGGTTCTCTCTCGGTATGTTTATAATATCTAACATTTCAAGTGTGTATCGTTTGTTATATTTATCCTCTCTTTGTAAGATCTCTACGTCATCCAAGTTAGGTAAATGTTTGTATTCTGCACAATGGGCCATGAGTCCCGTTTTTTATGTCAATAATTTATTTCTGTTTCTTAGATCCGATCTGTGTCCTGATAGTCTTGTTTTTAATTTGTTTTTTGTTGTCCCAACATATACTTGTTTGCATATGTTGTACTTGTCACCAGTGCAGTTTATTTTATAAATTTCGTTGGAATTTTC
Source organism: Cordilura impudica (assembly GCA_963682025.1). Taxonomy (NCBI): domain Eukaryota; kingdom Metazoa; phylum Arthropoda; class Insecta; order Diptera; family Scathophagidae; genus Cordilura; species Cordilura impudica. Next base: position 89,454,176 of record OY821521.1, read on the forward strand.
CATTTTTTCGTGTTTACTTTTTGTATTCGAAAACAGTTGTCTTAATACGTTTGTGGTCGTTGATGCCACTTTAAATTTTTCGGTGTCATATAATTTTGATTTTGATATTCTTTCCGAAATTATTGGTACATATATCATCGATTTTTATATATTTGATGTTTCACCTCGTCTAGTTGTCCGGTTTTGCTGGTTTTTAAAAAGGCTATTAATAATTTTTGTAGGAAAAGCATTTCTCTTAAGTATTTCCTTTAGTTTAAATATGTTCTTTCTATGAAAATCTAGATCGCTAATAGAAAGTACTCTGCTTATTACGTTGCTGGCCGTATTCATAATAATACTTTTTGGTTGGCATGAGTAAAAATTAATTATTCTTCCAGATGATGTGGGTTTTTGATACCAGTCTATTTTAATTTTTCCATCCTTCCTTATAACTAACGTATCCAGGTATGGTAGTTTTCCCTTATCCTCCTCTTCAGCCGTAAATTTCATTTGTCCGTGAAAACTGTTCAACTGCTTAACTATTTTTATCTAAAAATTCAACAAAAAGGTCGAAATAACAATCAAGGAAAGCAATACTTATTGCAAGTCGTAAGTGATTACAGAAAACAATTTAAATCGCACACTAAATCATCCTTAAACACACCAAAATAAATAAAGTTAATTTTATACTTCATATTCTTTTGAATAAATTGTCTGCTGATTAATGGATGTAATGAACATATATAAACCGATTTTTAGCGAGATCTATATGAAAATATGGGTCTTATGGCCATTTAAGTCGATCTCATATTGGTCAGTTAAAAGGGGACTGGGTCTGAATATGCACCCATTTTCAACAATTTTAATAGCGTTCATCTTTTGGCTGATAGGAGCTCATATACCAAATTTCATCAAAATATATTCATATTTGCAACCTGTAGTTTGATTACAAGGTTTAAGACAGACGGACGAACAAATGGACGGACATCACTAAATCGACCCCCACCTCAATTGATGTTTGCACTGTGTAATAACTACGCCAGCTAGCCGTTGTTGTTTTGAAAGTTTGATTCTATTTGTAGTAACAATTTCGTCCGTCAAACAATTGCTGCCTTAGTAGTTATTGGTCTGACGGTCATCTTAAAGATCCAGAAGACAATTTTGATGTTGAGGTACCAGGTTTTACCAAAAATAGCTCTTACTGCTTTTCTAAATGAAATTTTATATAATAGCACTTTAATACGACGTTAAACCAGCCAACCAGCCGGCTTAATAATATTATTTATATAAGAAATATATGAATGTTTATTTTTGTTCGCACTTAATCGCATAAAAAATTAATGTTCTTTGCTCTGCAAAGCGACATTATGCGGTAGTCAACCATAAAAAAGAGACTTTTAAATACACACAATCAAAACCATAGACGATACAGCAAATACCAAAAAAAAAAAAAAACATCGACTTAACTCTACGAAAACAATTTTAAACTCAAAAATGCCACACGTTTAGCGCTAATTAGCCTCACGGGCAAGTAAAAAAACCAACAGCCAGGCAGGCACAACACATAAACATATCGAGCCAAGCAAGTAGCAAAACAAACAAACACACATTTATTTAGCCAGTCAGTCAGTCATTCTGCTGAAGCAACAAGGTTTTTATAGAAAATTATTCAACTCTGAGTGTGGCAACATTTGTATATCCTCTTGTTATGGCCTTTGCCAAAAGGCCACAAGGATTTTGGTGACAAACTTCATAAATAATAGCGTATGGAACGCATAATTAGGCTGGTTGTAACAAAAAAAAAAAAAAAAAAACAAGAATGAGAATCAGTGAAATACAGTCAGCCAGGTCACAGCAGCCATCTAACAAATTGACTTCTTTTGGGATACACTGCACTTCCGTAAGATTTTCGTGAATTTGAGAATTTTTTTTTGTCATATTCCAAAAGAATAATGTTGTTAAAAAGATTTTGGTATGTATCTAACAGCTTATCTTGTTTCCGTTGTCGCTGTGCCGATTTGTTGTTAAATTAATTTTACCTTAAGGACAACAATGAGGTTTTTCGTTTCCTTTTTCTCTTGTTGAATTATTTTTTTTTTAAATGAGTAGACATTACAATGCAAAGAATTATGTACAGCAAGTAGCCACACGTGATCTCAGAATATAATAAACTGGAAATTGTCTTACAAAAATATTAAAAATTTAAATTCAATTTGTAATTAAACTAACAGCTGGTGGTGGTTGAGACTAAACAGCTGGAAATTACAATAATTCGAATTTTTATACTTTATAACACTCTGCTGCCAGGGCATTAAGTTTGTAACTACCAAAAATATCTGACTTAGATCCAGCTATTATTGTACCGATAGAGTCACGTGTGTCCGTCCGTCCGTCCGTCCGTCTGTCTGTCCCATGAAACCCTGTCATCGAATTACAGTTTGTAAATATGAATTAAATTTATATTGTAGATAAACTTTTGTCGGCCATAGTATGGCAAGTATTGAAATTAGTGAAAATCGATACATGTTCACACGATATTTTTAACATCTCTGAGTTGGACTTATGAGTTGGACCTTAGATCCAAATTATTATATAGAACTCGGGCAAATTATGTTTGCATGTGTTTATTGCAGTCATTAATTGGTACTTCCAAAATAGACCCTGTAGGATCGTTTTTTTGGGAAGGTTACCATATAAAGCAGCATCCTGATCTTCACTTAAATTTATAAAAAAATCAAAAAAAAAATAACAATTACAAATATTTTTCTGAAATATGGTTTGTAAAAGTTTTTGCAAAAAATAAGTGACTTTACCAAATAAATTCAGAATCGTCCCTTTTTCGATCAAGTCCCCATATCAATATATATCCGATATAAACTTCTTCAGATCTGAAGGCAAAAAATTAATAAAAATTCCACTCAGATTTGTTTTACGCTCATTTTCCATATTACTTGGACTGAAGACCGTTTCTCTGAATTATTTTTTTTTTTTTTTGTGAGAAATGTTTTAGTTAATAAGAAAAAAGTGTACATTTCATTAAATTACACCTAGCTTAAGCTAACAAGTAATTCATTTCCATAACTAATTTAAATGTATACAATATTAGTCACTAGATAATGTGGCTTGGTTCTCTTCAGTCTTCTTGAGTAGATTTCTTCGCTACATAGGATGGAAGCTTCTGGGTTGCTATGGCGTTGTAGTCTATTCGCATGATTTAATGCAACATCTTTTATTGCTTCAGCGACTTTGCTAACTCCAAGATCTCGATGAATATCATCATTGCTGACATACCAGGGCACGTTTATAACGTCTCTAACGATTTTGTTTTGCAATTGTTGAATACTTTCAGTGTGTGTTTTAGCTGCACATCCCCATAGTTGCGATCCATAGGACCATACTGGTTTTATTACTTGATTGTATATCAGCAATTTATTTTCTATTGAAACTTTTGAGGGTCTTCCGATAAGCCATTTCAATTTTTATATTTTAGATTTAGTTCTGTTTGTTTCTTTTTAATATGCTCCTTCCAGTTGAGTCTAGCATCCAATGTCATGCCGAGTTACTTTGCACATTTTTCATGTGGAACTATAAAGCTGGAAATTTTTATTGTTTTATAAGTTATGTTTTTGTTTGTAAAATCAACGTGAATTGCTTTGCTTTCATTTAGTTTTATTCTCCAAGTTTCTGTCCATTAAGCTATCGTATCAACTGCTGCTTGAAGATTTCTAGTCGATTCTATTTCATCGTTTCCTATTGATAAAATACAAGTATCATCAGCAACGGTAGCTATTTTACTGTTGATTGGCAATGGTACATCCGATGTATATAATATATATAATATTGGACCCAGAATACTACCTTGTGGCACTCCTGCTCCAATTTTTTTTTAAATTTGAGTATGCTTGATCCTGTTTGACTCTGAAAAATCTGTTCTTCATATATGATCCCAGCATATCTGTATATTGAATGGGTAGTTGGGTTTTCAGCTTGTTATGAAGTCCTTTATGCCATACTTTATCGAAAGCTTGCGCTACATCTGAGAAAATTGCAGAACATAAGGTTTCTTCTATTGTATGTACTATTCGGTGCACTTGGTCAATAGACGAGCGCTTTTCCCGGAAACCAAATTGATGGGGGGTACCAGTTGTTTAACAGCTATTATTTCTTGCAGTCTTCTTGAAAAAAGTTTTTCAAATAAATTTCCCATTAAAGGAAGGAGAGATATAAGTCTATAAGTTTTGACGTCGTTGACATTTTTTCCAAGCTTTTGGATCATTATTATTTCTGAGACCTTCCATGAAAAGGGAATGTATTTTAAGATTATACATGCGTTCATAATGTTATTAAATTTTAAGAAGGCTTAATAAGAGAGATTTTTCAACATTTCAGTAGCTATTAAGTCAAAACCAGGACTTTTTGCGGTCTTAAGCTTATTTATTTCGTCAACAGTTTCATTTATTGTGAATGGTTGTATGTCTTTAGACTCTTGAAATTAAAACTTTTGATTTGTCAACATCATTTTTTGCCCAGAAACCAGTGTCATCTCTGATAGGAGGGTTATGAACGGTTGGACGTTTTAAGTTTTTCATTATTTTCCATAATGAGTAATCGGTAATTTTGTCTGCCATTAGATTTTACGACTTGTGATTAAAGTGTATATTTGTATGCTCTTTTATATTTTCGGTGACTTCTTTTGTTAATCTATTTAGTTCTGTCTTTAGCGGTGGATATCTTAAGGTCTGCCATTGTTTCCTTATTTTTCTTTTCTCATTAATAAGCGTAAGAATTTCTGTCAGGAAAGGCTGTTGAAATCATCTCTATTCGAAAATTGGCGTACTTAACCAGGCAGATTGTTGTATTTTAGATATTAACTTCTCTGTTTCTTCTTCTATATCATTAACTAGATGTAACCCGGTATGCTTCGCTACCCCCTCCCCCAAATAACCTGTAGCTTTTCCCATATCCGCAGTAAGAGTATGTGAAAATTTCAGGAAGATCAGATGAGTAGTTACGGAGATTACCTCCTACAAACAAACCAACACACATTACCTCTTTATTATGCTAGAATAGATTACACAAGGGAACAAAATTGAACTTTTTTTGTGTTGATTGGAAGTTTGTATCAATTCTTTACTAACTTGAGGTCGCTGATTTCAAATCTGTACTTTGTATTTTTCTATCAGCTCGACTTTTCGTGATATACCGTTATGTTCAAAATTAAGGCACTTCCACCACATATATTGGAATAACTTGAAAACGGTTCACCATTTTTTGGTGATTTCAAAATTGTTTTTTTAAAGATGTACTTGTTACCTTTGAAAAACAAAAACGTTCTTTACTTTTTTATGCTTCTCAGAATTAAAAAAAATAAGTGATTAAGTAAGTTATTCCAATATACGTAGTGGAAGTGCCTTAATTTTGGACATAACGGTATATCGCGAAAACTCGAACTGATAGAAAAAAACCAAGTGCAGATTTGGATTAAGCGTCCCAAATAACCTTAAAAACAGCATTCAGTTCGTCATCAACAAAAACGTATTACATAAATAGAACAGCAGCAAACATACACATATTAAATAAATGTTATTTTTGTATGGAAATCGCGATTTTTATTAATTCAGTTTTCTCAATAAATTGTGAACAAAATCAAAAGTTCTCAACCGATTGCAATGAAATAAAGCTCATTTCATTCGAAATATGTTTGTCTAAACATCTTTGGACCAAAACTGTGATTTTTGTCGCAGTTTTATTTTTTTTTTTTTTGCAAAAATCTTTTTTTTTTCAAAAATTCAACGATATCTCTGAAACTGCCGGGAAAATTTAAAATCAATGTATGCACGCCATAATATTGTTGGCGAATTTCGGATTTTTTTTTCACTGAATATAGTAAACCGTTCTCAAGTTATTGCAATATATTTAGTGGAAGTGCCTTAATTTCAGACATAACGGTATATCGCGAACTGGTTTTTTATCAGTTAGATAACAATATTGAGTCTGATGGTCTTATTGGAACAATCTATGCTAATATTATAAAGAGGTAATGTGTGTTTGTTTGTTTGTAGGAGGTAATCTCCGTAACTAACCATCTGACCTTCCTGAAATTTTCACAGAGTCTTACTGCGGATATGGGAAGTGCTATAAGCTATTATGTTTTTAAATATTTTTAGTGGGCGTGGCACCTCCAACACAAAGTAAATTTTTAATATCATATACATATATTGAGTACTATGATAAGGAGAGCTTTGCAAATTTGTGTGAGGTCACCTATTGTTAATATTAGTAGCTAGGCCGGAAATGGGCGGGATCGGATAAGTGGGCGTGCTACCTCCCATACAAGCAATAGTTCAATATTATATATCTCGAGTAATGTGATAGAGAGAGCTTTTCAAATTTTTCTGATGTCAGTATCGGACCAATAGGAGTGGCACCTGCCATACAAAGTATATATAAAATGCCATATATCTGGAGTACTGTAATAGTGAGAGTCTTGGGACTTTGTGTGAGCCCATAATTATTCATTTGATTAGTTAGACAATAATGGGTGTGATCGGAGTAGTGGGCGTGGCACCGCCCATACAAAGTAAATATATGATATCATATAACTGGTGTGCTAAAAAAGGAAGCTTTGACACTTTGCACTAGCCTACCAGATCTTAGTATGAGTAGTCGAACAAAAAATTGGTGGGTTCAGACCAATGGGCGTAACTATTTAATGTCGTATATCTGGAGTACTGTAAAAGAGAGAGCTTTGTGGCTTTGCATGAGCCCATAGGTTCTTTGTGTGATTAGTCAAACAAAAAAATGGGCGTGGTCGGAGCAGCGGGCGTAGCACCGCCCATGCAAAGTAGAATGTGCTTCGCTACACCCTCCACCTCCCCCCTCCCCTTCCGAATCGTTATGAAAAGGCTCACGTAAAGTCCCGAGGCTCTCACTGATACAATAATTCAGATATATCACATTTAATATTAAGTTTGTATGGGGGTGCCACGCGCATTTGTCCAATCCCGCCCATTTGTTTGTCTGACCACTCACGTTAATAATAGATGACCTGAGACAAATTTGGAAAGCTTTCTCTATCATAGTACTAAATATATATGATATTAAAAATATACTTTGTATGGGAGGTGTCACGCCCACTAAAAACATTTAATAAAAATAAAGCCTGTAGCACTCCCATATCCGCAGTAAAACTATGTGAAAATTTCAGGAAGATCAGATGAGTAGTTACGGAGATTACCTCCTACAAACAAACAAATGTTACCCCTTAATTATGTTAGTATAGATTATTAGTAACATTGGCCTTGAACTTAGAATACCATTTGGCAATTTTTTTTTTTTTAGCGATTTTTGATTTTGCCCATTTTTGATTTTGAAGATTTTTGTTATTTGGGCGATTCTAATTTTTTCGCGTTTTTTTGTGTTTGGCGGTTTTTGATTTTGTCGATATATTTTCCACGACAAATCATATTGATAACAAATGAACTTGTCAAAAGTCTGTCGCTTTCGTAGTACCTCATATTTTTTACATAGGAGGTGCCACGCCCACTAATCCCATCCCGCCCAATTTTTATTGGACTACTTACATTAACATCTGATGGACTCGTGAAAGATGTCGAGTCTTTCCCTTTTTAGCACACCAGATATATGATATCATATATTTACTTTGTATGGGCGGTGCTACACCCACTGCTCCGATCACGCCCATTTTTTTCTAACTAATCACACGAATAACTTATGGGCTCACACAAAGCCCCAAGACTCTCACTATTACAGTACTCCAGACATATGGAATTTTATATTTACTTTGTATGGCAGGTGCCACACCTATTGGTCCGATACTGCCCATTTTGTGTCCGACTACTCACATTAATAATAGGTGACATCAGACAAATTTGAAAAGCTCTCTCTATCACAGTACTCGAATTATATAATATTGAACTATTACTTGTATGGGAGGTACCACGCCAACTTATCCGATCCCGCCCATTTCCGGCGTACCTACTAATATCAACAATAGGTAACCTCACACAAATTTGCAAAGCTCTCCCTATCATAGTACTCAATATATGTATATGATATTAAAAATTTACTTTGTGTTGGAGGTGCCACGGCCACTAAAAATATTTAAAAAAAATTATAGCCTATAGCACTTCCCATTTCCGCAGTAAGACTCTGTGAAAATTTCAGGAAGATCAGATGGTTAGTTACGGAGATTACCTCCTACAAACAAACAAACAAACACACATTACCTCTTTATTATATTAGTATAGATTATCAGATTCCAGCACTCGAAATTCGAGTGCAAATTCTAGGAAATTTTATTTTTTCATATATTTAATAAAGACCCTAAAGATATGCTTCACAATTAAACTAATTTTAAATGCAGAAAACTAACTCAACACATTAACACAAACTCATTAACAAATTTAATAAACACACAAATAGCATTATATAATTTTATGTATGTGTTAGTAGCAACTATAAATGATCATAACTCCAAAAAAATATTCTTGACGATGAAAATCTGTAAATCTGGGTAACAGCTAAAAGGAAATACCTTTCAAATGATAATTTTTTTTGTCAAAATCGGGGTAAAATTGTGAAACTTACATCGGTCACAAGAAATCGCCTTGCCTATTATTATTATACATAGATTTGATAATAGTATATTTAGTAAAACAGATAGTTTTAAAACTTTGTGTGAGTTCAATAGTTATAAATGTGCATATAGGCGGTATTCGACAAGGGACGCACTGTGTGGTGTCAGCGGCCAAAAATAAAAAAAAAACGACTTTTGGAATTTTAAAAATCTGTTGAAACAGTTTCATAAACTAGATTTCAGATTACAATAATCAAAAAGAATTTTTGAAAAAAAAATATTTTTGACAAAGTTATAGCCAATCAAAGTTGAAAGTTTTTGGTAAGTATGCAATATGCACACAAGAAACGTGAAAAATAGCGTATATACAAATGGGTTAATTTAACGTAAATTGTCGATAATGCAGTTAAATTGTTTATAAATATTAAAGTATGACATTACTAAAATATGGTAACATATTTTTTTTTTACATTTAATTCATCATGTGTTTTGTACCGTTATTCTGAATGTAAACAGAAAGAAATTTTTTTAATTGTTTACAACTTACAAGTTTATAGAAGGTCTAAAAAAAAGTTTATTCGAGTTTATTTTTGATACTTTAATATAATATTGATACAAGTATGTACATTAAAAAAAATGGGTCTCTTTTGCAGAGCTTGGCAGAATGGTCAATTTTTTTCACTTTTTCAGTGTCAAGGCAAGTGCAAATTAGGCAAATTTTCTATATTTGGTACAAACATACAACACACTCCCTAGCCCTTACGGAAATTAAAAATCATTTAGAATATAAATTTAAGACACAACTGCAACAAAAAAGTATTGTAAGACTTAAATCAATTCTAGCTAGAATAAAAAAGTTGGGAAAAATGCTACAGAAAGAAATCTGTGTTTGAAAACAAAAACTTTTTCTGGCTAAATTCATTTTTTGATGTGGAAGAAGTTGATGAAGAAGTGGAAGAAGTAGAAGAAGCAGAAGAAGTGGAAGAAGAAGAAGATATATACATTGTAATATCATTATGTGAATATTTATTTTTTATAATATAATAAATAACATTTTTCTTTTATTTATTAAGGGACCAAGTACAAGTCGTAAAGGAAGACCAAGAGTAGGCTTTAATGAAAGTTCTGAACGAACCAAAAGAAGAAAGGTAGATGATCTTGTGAGGTCTACATGCCCTGAGCGATTACGAAGAGCTATTCTAAGAGTATCTGGCCCAACTCCAGAAACTTCTATTTCCGTAGAAAAGGCTTTAGCATTATTAATAGATAATGATCTATCGTATAGACAATATGAAAATATGCGAACGGTGGTAAATGATGTGCACAAGAACTGTTTTCCATCATATTATAGTCTACAAAAAGCAAAGAAAAAATATATTCCGGAAAATATATCAATATCAGAAACGTCAGTAAAAATACCATTACAAAATATTTTAAATATGACAGCCAAAAGTTTATTAGATTTAAATGATTTTGAAACCCAAAATGATGTAGTTTTGGAAATTAAATGGGGATTTGATGGTAGTTCAGGCCATAGCAATTACAAATAAAAGTTTAATGATCCAAATTCGCGGGATGAATATTTATTTGTTGCTTCATTTGTTCCATTAAGATTTTTAGACTGGGCTACAGAAAACAGTTTATGGAATAATTTAAAACATTCCTCAATAAGGTATTGTCGTCCAATATGCTATTATATGGAAAAAGAAAATTCGGATTTGGTTAAAACTACAAGGGCAATTATTGAGAAAGAAATATATAATTTGCAAACATTTGATTATGTTTCTGATAAAAAAAACCTTACCGTTCATTTTGACATGAGATTAACAATGGTAGATGGAGCTGCTCTTAATGTGTTAGCTGATAACAAAAGCAGTTCTTCTTGTTTTGTTTGCGGTGCAAAACCCACTGAAATGAATTTAATTCAAGTATTTGAGAGGGACCTTAAAAAAAGAGAAGAATTACATAAACACGGATTATCAACATTACATGCATGGATAAAATTCTTTGAGTGTATATTACACATAGCTTACAGGTTGCCTCTAAAAATTTGGAGAGTTTCAAAAAATGATGATAAGCAAATTTTAAATCAAAGAAAATCTAAAATTCAGGAAGATTTTAAAAAGGAGCTTGGATTAAATGTAGATAAAGTTAAAACCGGTTTTGGTACAACAAATGATGGGAATACTGCGAGACGGTTTTTCAGCAACATTGATGTCTCATCTAGCATAACGCAGGTTGACCCATCACTAATTAAAAATTTTTCTTTGATTTTAAAAACTATTTCAAGCAGTAAAACAATAAATATTATAAATTTTCAACAGCTGCTTAGAGAAACATGGAATTTATATGTTCAAAAATATTCTTGGTATTGTATGCCTGTTACTGTCCACAAAATACTAGTTCATGCAGCAGAATTTATAAAAAACTCCAAGATTCCAGTAGGTATGTTATCTGAGGAAGCTATAAAGTTTTTAGAAAAACTCGTTTAAACCATACTCGAAAAAATAGTCGTACAAATACTAATAAAGACCTAATAGAAAGAATGGTTTTGCAGTCTGAACCAAAGTTATCTATACATATAAAAGAAGATAAAATAAGTAAAAGGAGTTGTGAAGAAATAAATGATTTCATTATTGAGGAAAATAATATTTATGCGGATAATCAAGAAAATTTAATAAACCAGCTTGAAGAAAGTGATTCGGATGAATAGAGTAAATAAATTCTAACATTTTCTTTTTTATTGTATTTAATAAATAAAAATTGTTCAAAACATTATTTTTTATAATTTATTTAAATAATAAAACAAGTGTAAACATTAAAAAGTAACATTTACTTTACTTTCCATTTGAATTTTTTTCATTGAACTTTTTTCGTTTTTAAAAAAATTTAAGACAAAAAATCGCCAAATATTTTATTAAAAAAAATTAATATAAAAAATTGTTAAAAATTATTAAAATTGGATAAAATTTGACACACACATTATTCTTGTTACAAGTGTTTCGTGTATCAAATTAATTTAAAAATTTAATTTTTTGTTCACTTTTTTTTTAATTTTTTGAAAAAGGACATTTTTGAGAAGGCGATTTGCTCCGATTTGGATAAAATTTTATCAAATCATTTAGGGTATCAAACTAAATGACTATACAAAATTTCATAAAGTTCGACTTCTTTTCCATCTTTTATGACGTTTTTTAATTTCAGGATATATGGGAAGGACACGAATCCTTGCTCCAAAGTTTTTGAAATTTTAATATTTTTTTTCTTTTATCAAATAAAATACGTGTGCCAAATTTCAGCTCTTTACAAGCACTCCTTCTATTTATGGCCACACGTTATATGAAATCACGACACTGTGGGACGTGGCGCCTTCCTTGTAAAGTAAATATTTACTATTTAGCACATATGTAGAGTATTACAAAAGTGAGAGTCTTGAAGCTTTGTGTGAGATCATTTGTGGGTGTTCGATTCAAATATGGGTGGCATTGGATTAGTGGTCGTGGCATTTCTCATGCATATTAAATATTTAATATAATTTATTTGGATAACATATGTATATTTAGTAGTAATGAAATTCAAGCAAAAAAGTGTTTATTTACTAATATAAACTGGGGCAAAAAAAAAAATTAATGTTTCCGCCAGATTTCTATGGAAGTATGTTCTCAAGTTACCTTACAGAGTCGGGTTTACGGGGTCTAAGTCCAACAGGATTACGGTTTCGTGGAATATACATGTTTCTCGGCTCGTCGCTTATTTGCAGATAGATTGAGGGCAAAAACAACATCTGTAGAAAAACTAAAAAATGGTAGTTTAAATGGCAGAACCTTAATGAGTCAACAATTTTAGTAGAAGCTGCACCTTCTTTTTACACTAAGTATAAAAATATGTTCTTATATTTCAATCGCATTAAAGTGCTACTTTATACACAAGTTATCGATCAATAAAACTATGAACAGTTATTGGTCATTTTTAGGAAGTTTTAAGTTCACGCAGAAAAAGGATTAGCTGATTAACCGGGAACAATTGGCGCCTTGGAGGCCAACATAGTTCGAATTATTCGTGATATATCAAATGCTCGAAAAAGTAGTCCTAACTTGGATATCCAGATTGCACTTGGTTAAGAACATCCGCTGTGGCCGTATGCCTGAAATAATTTTCAAGTGTTAATGCCGCATTAAAAAAGTTTTCTTGATTAAAGTTAAATTTACAATTTCAAGTTCTATCGGTCTTTAAAAATACCTTTATGAAACTTTTTTATGTTCAAAAATATTTCAATGAATCTATAGGTTATAGGAATTTTGAATTAACCCAGTTCATGCCACTAGTAGAAAGCATTGAATGTTTTTTTATGCAACTTTCAGCATTTGCTTGGAATTTTCCGAATTCAAAAAATCGAACAGAGGATAAATGTTATCCGAAAATAAAAAAAAATATGGCGGTTATATGCTTTTTTAATGGAAAAAGTAGCTTAATGATTTAAAAAACCTTTTGTATGATAGTTTTCCTATTCAAAATTGCTTTCTTTGAAAAGAGGTGATGTAGATGGGGATGGGTTAAAATACTTAAAGTAGATTGATTTCTAAATAAAAATATTAATTTCAAATAAAGAAATTATAAAAAAGTTTTCCAACAAAAAGTGTAAAATTTTATACACATTATTTTTATTGTTAAAAGTTTTACATCTTTATGAAAACAAAACAAAAAAAAAAAAATAAAAAATACTGAAACAAATAAAACAAAAGCCTAAAGGATGTAAAAACTGACAGTGCAACATAACAGCAATGGCAGCAACAACAATATATGACTATGAAATGAATACACTTTCATATAAAGACAATCTCTCAGACACATTTACAATCAATGACACATAAGAGTAGTAATCAACTTTTAAATACCTAGAGATGGTGATGATGAGGATGAGGATGAGGACGAAATACGTATAACTATGGGAATAAAGTGGAAACAAAAAATTTTATCAGTTTTCAAATAATTACAACAACAACAACAACAACAAGAACAGCAACAAATAATGATTGACGGGAAAAAAAGAACAACAATAACAATAAGGCATTGTGTTTTATAAAAAAATAGCGATACAATACATGAGTGTTGAAAACAGAAAAAGAGCAACATCAAATGTAAAACAATGTTGAGCTGAAAAAAATGAAAAAAAAAAAATGATTATTTTCAAATACAATTGCATAACACATACATAAATATGAAAGCATTGAATAACAATCGATTACTGCAAAATTTAGTGGCATGATGGAAATTATGACAAACGGAAAGGGTAAAACCATGAAGGTAGTACGTTCTACGAGTGAGTATTGACAGCAGCAATAGTATGATGGCGAAGCAGTTAAGTTGTGTTGCTGCCATCAATAATAATTAACAAAATGTTGATACTAGCGAGCACGATGATGACGATGATGCTGATGGAAATTATGAAATTGAGATATAGTGAGGAAGGCGATTTTATTAATGTAGTATAAATGCTACATATTTGTGGATACATTATGAATTTTTTACCAAATGTGACCAAGTTATGGGCGAAATTTTGAAAAATCTGAAAAAAAAATTCCATTTAAAATATCTGTACAAAATAATATATTTTTCTTTCAATGGTGCGTGGTAAAGAGAAGAAGAAAGCATATATTTCAAAAATTCATAACTGCATAATATATTTTTCGTCCAAGGTGAATACTACAGCAGTGAAAGCTCCGTAGTCTAACAAGAAAAACCGGTTTTTCGGATTTGAAATAAATTTTATTTTTCAACACAATCTCCGTTAAGTGAAATACACTATCAATGATTCTCTAACACCTTGGTACCGTTGTAAAAATACGATTCAATCCATTCTTTTGCTTGGATAGTCATTTTTTCCACCCAAAAAAAATGTTTTATCAAAACACGAAACTCCCTGCAATGCATTTTTTTTTCTCATTTTTATAACTTTAACTTTTTTTTCGAATAAATGAAATGTCATGTAATTTTGATGCAATTTTTCTAACAGTTAGATAGATTTAAGAGAAGATCAGGATTTAGCTTCACGAGGGGGCTATGACTAAGATTTGACTTATAGGGTTTCTTTTTGGACTACTGATAAATGGATGTAAGAAACATACACAAACCCAATTTTGCCTAGATATATATGATAATTTGGATATTATGTTAACTTAGGTCGATCTCATAGGGTTCATTTGTATGGGGACTAGGTCTGAACAACGACTGATGTTCACAAATTTCAATGGCGTTCATCCTTATGTACTAAATTTCATCAAAATATATTCTTATTTGCGAGCTGTAGTTTGATTACAAAGTTTACATGGACACACAGACGGACGGACGGACGGACATCGTTAAATCGAATCAGAAAGTGATTCTGATTCGATCGGTATAATAAAAGATGGGTCTAGGTCAAATATTTTTGGTAGTTACAAACAGCAGCACAAAGTCTAGACCCATCTTTAATTATACCGATCAACTCAGAATCACTGAGTCGAAATAGCAATGTCCGTCCGTCCGTCCGTCCGTCTGTGTGTCCGTGTACATCTTGTATTCAAACTACAGGTCGCCAATATGAATATTTATTGATAGAATTTGGTATATAAGCTTTTTTCGGCCATGGGATGAACGATATTGAAATTGGTGAGAATCGGTCTATGTTCAGACCTAGTCCCCATACAAATGACCCCTATGAAATCGACATAAATTGCCATAAGTTCCAAATTATCACATAGATCTCAGTCAATTGGGTTTGTATTTATTTATTACATCCAATATTGGGTTTGTATTTATTTATTACATCCAATAAACAGTAGTTAAGAAAGAATCCCTATAGGAAAATTCTTAGTCATAGGCCCCATATAGAGCTGCTTCCCGATCTTCACTTAAATCTATCAAAAAACAAAAATATTGCACAGTTTTTTCTAAAATTTGGTTTGTATATATTTATTCAAAGTGTAAGTGACCTTACCAAATATGGTCAGGATCGGTCCATTTTTCGACCTAGTCCCCATATAAATATAGTATCAGATATGAACTTTTTCATATCTGCAGCGAAAAAAATTAATAAAAATGCCACTCAAATTTGGTTTATGCTTATTTGCTACATATATCCAATTAGTTGGACCGAAGAGATAGGGTCTCTAAACCATGGTATAGGGTACCATATAGTCGAACTAGACCGACTATAATTTTCTTTTTTGTTTATTTTGATTTATTTATTTTATTTAGTTCCGTTAGTTTATTTATTTTATTGAATTTATTTATTTAAGTTATTTTTTATTTTATTTCTTTCATATATTTTATGTATTTTATCTTCTTTATTTACTTTATTTATTTTACTTATTTAATGTGTTTATTTGTTGTTTATTTTATTTAATTATTTTTTATCTATATTATTTATTTTACATATTATATTTATTTAATTTATTTTACTTGGTTTATTATTTATTTCATTATTTTTATTTATAAAATTTATTTTAGGTGTTTTATCCCAAAAAAATTTTCTATTTATTTTTTGTTTATTTTATTTATTTCGTCTTTATTTTATTTTATTTATGTTTTGTTTATTTTATTTGTTTTCAATTTATTTGATTTATTTAACTCATGTAACTTATTTTTATATTTTTATTTAATTTTTTGTATTATATACTAGAGGACCCCTGCTGCTCCGCAGCATTTTATTATATTAATTTTTATAATATAATACCAAAATTTGCCAAGAGAAGTTAACGTACAGTAATGCCAAAATATGCCAAGATAAGTTAGCGTACAGTAAAAGTGAAGTTGATTGTCAACACATAACTTTCCTCAAACCCAACGAATTTGCCAAGAGAAGTTAACGTACAGTAATGTCAAAATATGCCAAGATAAGTTAACGTACAGTAAAAGTAAAGTTGATTATCCACGCATAACTTTCCTCAAACCCAACGAATTTTAGCGGTTAATAGCTCAAAAGAAGGAGCTTGATCCACTCAGTGTTCTTAGACCTATGACCTATTGAAAAAAATCTTGAATGCAAAGTTTATCATAAATTCTTTTCATATATAAGACTTTTTTTTATTTATTTTAATTTCTTAACTTAATTAGTTTTATTTATTAATTGAATTGATTTATATTATTTATTTTGTTCTTTCTTTATTTTGTTTATATCACAAAATTTTTGTATATTATGTATGTATTGTACTTATTTTATTTATTTTAATAATTTTACTTATTTTTTGTTTATTTTATTTATTTTCTTTTTATTTATTTTAGTTATTTTACTCGTTTATTTATTTATTTTTATTATATTTATTTTATGCTCTTTCACCTATTAATTTTATTTATTTATTTATATCATTTATTTTACTATACTGTTTATTTAATTTACTTCTTTGTTTTAATTATTTTTTGCTTACTTCATTTATTTCTTGTTTATTTTATTAGTTTAATTTATTTTATTTACTATATTTATTATATTTATTTAATTTTATTAATTCTTCTTTATTTTTATTTTAATTTGTTTTATTTTATTGTATTTTATTTTATTTCGTTTTACTTTATTTTATTTTATTTTATTTTATTTTATTTTATTTTATTTTATTTCAATTAATTTTACTCTATTTTATTTTTTTTTTTATTTTTTTTTTATTTTTTTTTATTTTATTTTATTTTATTTACTTTATTTTATCTTATTTTACTTTATAATTTCATTAACTTCACTATTTGATTTGATTTGGATTTATTTTTTATTTTTTTTTATTTTTTTTATTTTGTCTTGTTTTATTTGATTTGATTTTATTTTATTTTATTTAATTTTATTTTATTTCATTTAATTTTATTTAATTTTATTTAATTTTATTTAATTTAATTTTATTTTTTTTAATTTAATTTTATTTTATTTTAATTTTTTATATTTTGTTTTTTTTTTATTGTATATGGTTATTTTATTTTACTTTATTTTACATTATTTTATTTTATTTTATTTTATTTTATTTTATTTTATTTTATTTTAATGGTTTTTGGTTTGTTAGGCTCTAGGTCATGTGGTTTTAATAATAAAAAAATTCAAATTCTTTGCTTTTTGGTTTTTTTAATTATTATTATTTTTGATATTTCGAACAGCATCTTCATCTTCATCTTCAGAAACATTGCGTTTTCAGTTTTTATTACCGCGGAGTTGAAAGCGTCTATCTCTGTTCACAAAAATAATAATAATTAAAAAAACCAAAAAGCAAAGAATTTGAATTTTTTTATTATTAAAACCACATGACCTTACTTTATTTTATTTTATTTTTTTTAACTTATTTTATTTTCTTTTATTTTATTTTATTTTATTTACTTATTTTATTTTATTTCTTTTTATTTTATTTTATTTTTTTTTATTTTATTCTATTTTATTTTATTTTTAATAATTTTATTTTATTTTATTTTGTCTTATTTTAATATATCTTATTTTATATTATTTTATTCTTTTAATTTACTTATGTTGTGTTTATTTTATTAATTTTTTGCTTATATTATTTACTTAATTTTTTTATATATTTATATTTTTTTGTTTTATATATTTTATTTGTTTATTTCTTTTATTTATTTTATTTATTTCATTAATTTATTTACTTTATTCATTATATTTATTTTATTTAGTTTTATTTTATTTATTAAATATTTTTTGTTTATATTATTTTAACATATCTCATATATTAATTTTACATTATATTTCGTCTTAAGCTAAGATCCCACTATCGGCGCAATGTACCGATTTTCGTCGCAATTCATGTACCGATAGTGTGAACGCACACAATTTCTTAAAATGCGACAATTTGCGCCGAAATCGTGCTGACTATGGACAATCGAAATCAACATTGATGTGCCGATAATGTGCGCACTCTTTCTCCCAATGCCGACCGATAAAATTGGTAAAAATGCGCCGATTATTGTCGGCCACTTGTGCGCCGATCAAACTCAACAATCAACGGCGATGTTTGCGGACATCATTGCTTGCAAACATCAATTTTAAAAAGAAGAAGAAGGAACAACGACGTGCAGTGAGTTTTCTCTGAAATTAGTTTAATTTTTATTATTATTTTATTAATAAATTTTTAGAAAAAATGCAAATTGGTTCAGAAGACGAAGGTTTCACATTAGAAAATCTAGTGGCCATTGAGGCAAGCGCTCAAACTCCGTCCGCTAATAAAAGGAAGAAGCCGCATATAACCTCATCGTGGACAAATGAGTCAACGCATGATCTCATCCAGGCTGTTGAAACCCACTCGTTCATTTGGGAATACTCTTGCCCGGAGTATAAAGATCGCCAGAGCACGCTATAGAACGATGCAAAGCTAAGTGGGCCAATGCAAAAACTTCATTTTTAAATGTGAAAAAGAAAATGAAAACGAAGTCTGGTCAGGGAGCAGAGTCTGCACAGCCGCATTGGCATTTTTGGACAGCCATGCAATTTTATTTTCAGCATGACCGGTCCAAAGGCACCTCATCAGTGTCCACTTTTGAAGCTTCAGAAGACATGCCACCAACACCATTTTCCTCTGCTAAAAAGGACAGAAGTGCTACTGTGGAGGAAAGATTGTCACCAGACGTAGTAATGCTACGCGCACTAAAGTTTTTGGATGCAGATTTTGACAAATGGCATGGAGTCGGCATGTATTTAGCATTGCAGATGCGTGATCTTGCGCAAAGAAATGTTAAAGCTGCCAGCAAACTACACGCCGAGCTGGTAAAAAAAGCAGTAGAAGCATCATTGGAAGAAGACGAATCCAATTAATATAATTTTGTTTTTATTATTATTTTTATTTTATTATTATTTTTATTTTATTATTATTTTATTATTACTTTATTTTGTTATTACTTTATATTGTTTTATTTATTATTTTATTATTACTTTATTTTATTATTACTTTATATTATTTTATTATTACTTTATATTATTTATTTTAATATTACTACATTGATCTCATTAATTTTAAATATATGTAATAAAAAAAAAATATGGAATAATATTGAATATTTAAATGTTGTTTTTATTATGTATATACATATTATAATAATTTATACTGCCAAGACAATTCACCAGTTGGCGACATGAAATAGTTTTCGTACTCCTGTCGGATGGCCTTTGCTTCACTGCATATATAAGAACTTGGAGTTTCTTCTGTTGCACGTTCAGCGGCTGATAAGGAATCATTTGCGCGTGCTCCAATAACCAGATTTCCATGTTCATCAAAGCGATCGATTAATGTTGCTGTATAATTTGAATTTTTCGTCACTAAAAAATTATGTAGTGCACAACAAGCTAAAGTCACACGCGTATCTTTGTTTGCATTAAGCTTTATTGGACGAGAGAAGACTTCGAAACGCTTCATCATAATGCCAAATACATTCTCAACTATTCGCCTTGCTCTAGATAATCTATAATTGAAAATGCGTTGACCTGCTGACAAACTGCGTTCAGGATATGGTTTAAGCAAGTTAGTTTGCATTCTAAATGCATCGTCTGCCACCAAAACAAATGGTACGTTGACTTCACGACCTGGCAAAGGACGTGCGTTTGGCAAATTAAGTCCATTGGTTTCCAAAGCTTGCTGAAAGGAACATTTACTGAAAACGCCACCGTCTGAAATACGTCCATTACAACCGACGTCAATATATAAATATTTGTATTCAGCATCAACAACAGCCATAAGCACTATGCTGTGAAATCCTTTATAATTATAAAAAGTGCTTCCTGATTTTGGTGGAGCGATCATATTCACATGTTTTCCGTCAAGTGCTCCTACGCAGTGGGGAAAATTCCATAATTGATCAAACTTCGAAGCAACTTCAGTCCACTGTTGTTGTGTTGACGGCATCTGAAAAATAGTGCGAAATGAACACGTTTTGCATTTTGTAAAATACGTAAAATACTGTACCTTTATGTAATTATTTTTAAGTACTGCAAAAATTGCATCACAAACTTCTGGAACGAACTTGGATATGGTATTTGGAGCAATGCGGAAAAAAGCTGAAATGCTTTTGTAGCTGTCACCAGTGGCTAAATAGCGGAGGGTACAAGCTAAACGCTGACATACTGGGATAGCTTTTCGAAAAGTGGTGTCTTGCTTTTGGAAGTATGGTGTAGTTAGTTCAACCAATTCATTAAAAGTGCGTTCATTCATTCGCACATAATTTTTGAAAAGAAAATGTTGATTTTCAATTTCACGAAATTCGCGTAAAGTGCTCTCATATGCGCCATATTCACATCTTCTTTGTAACCACACTTTCACCCAAATGCTTCGTTTCTTAATTGTTCTTTTAGTTTTAAGTATTTGTTTTTTCTTAACCATTGCCGCCACAATATATATGGCAGCAGCAATATTTTGTTTTTGATAATCCATTATGATTTAAAAAAAATCTGTGCGCGAACAGCAACTAAACAAACACATATGATTTAATTTAACATATGTTACAGCACGATAGTGTGACCATATTGCGCCGATTATTGTCGCATATTTGTTTTTAAGATACCGGCCGAAATGTTGGAAAGAGTATGCCAAAATTGCACTAAGCGGATGGACCATTTGAGGCGCAGTCACGGTCAACTTTGCATGAAATAATCTTCAAACATTAAATTATATGGACCGTACTATCGATTCAAATAAAGATTTCATGCATTTTTCTGAATTTTATGTGTTTTTTTTTTGGAAAAAATCACCCTTTATAAATCCACAAAAAAAAAAATTATTGGCACACTTTGTTGCTACTCGAATACAATGTTTAGCTCAAATACAATGTTTAGCCTTTAATTACCGAAAGTGAAAAATGACAATTTTCATGAACGCCACTCATGGTTTCTTTTTTTCAAGTTCAAGTACAAATTTTGTTTACACAATCTTGATTAATAATCACATTTTAGAACTAAATATATTTTTTTTGAACTTATTATTTTGTTTTACTTTTATTGATTTTGATTTAATTTGAATTTGATTTTTACTTTTACGTATGTATAAGAAAGTATTTAAAATTGTAAATAATAAAAACCAAAAAACATTAAGTGCTGAATTAGCACAAAAATAGTATAAAATAAAGACTACTGTTGGAGAACAGAGGATTGGTGCTCTGACAGTTGGCAGGCAAACTTGCCCTAACTTCAAAAATCTAGTTCAATTTTTAAAAGGATTAAGCTCTAAAACTGGTCGGCAGGTTTGCCCCAGAATTAGTTGAAAGATTTGACATCGCGATTCAAAAATATATTGATATATTATATACTAAAACTGGTCGGCAGATTTGCCCCAGAATTAGTTGGAAAACTTGATAATAACAGCATAATTATATTATACTGCACTTCTATAGTTATAATATCGAAATTATTATTAGGAAGGAGTTGACAGTGTTTTATTGAATTGTGGATGAGAATGGCAGCACCGCCAAAGGAGTTAGAATTATTATTAGAGTAGCAGGAGTAATTAATGGGGATGGGGAAATTTAAGGTGTTGGATTGTAGATGGGTTTCTTGAAGAGAAATTATTTTTATACCATATTTTTTAGTAAGCAATATTAATTCATTATAGTTATATTCCACTGTAAAATTTTTAAAGTCATTCAAAGAGATATATCCAAAAAAGTAAAAGGGTTTTAATATAATTAATTAAGTACTTGAATGAGATTCTGGGAGTTTGTTAACTAAATAATATATATAAAAAAAAATATATATATATATATTTATATACTTGTATTGGTGCTAAGACTCTGATTCGGCAGGCCGATCCAAACGCCCCGTCAGAAAATCCGAATGAAATACACCATCAAAATGTTGGATTTTGATTGTATTTCCCACCCGAATGTCAGTAGGGCATTGAGGTCGACCTACCAATCCAGAAACCTAAGTTCGATATCGTTTAATCAAAAGCCATAGATTCATTTGTATCTGTATCCTCTTCTCCGGATCTAGATTTTCGCTGCGATTTGTGTTTTTGGCCCATTTTTCGTTTTAGCCTTCATCGATGTATTTCGAGGGAAAATTAAAACTTTCTTTGTTGGAGGAGAGTTCCTTGAATCAGATGTAGTCTGGTTAATATCAGAGTAGTTGACTAATTCTCTGGTGGTTGTAGTAGTGCTCTTAGTAATATGATCATTACCATTTTTTGGAGTAGTTAAGTTGTGTGTAAATTGTGAAGTAACGAACGAATATGTTGTGTTTTGTTGGTGACGTTCTTTATACGTTTCGGTTGCTTTTTTCCTATCAAGTTTCTGTAACGTGATAATGGCTTGAATTTCTTTTTCTTTGAGAAATATTGGGCATGATTTGTCATAGGCTCCATGATTGTAATTACTTGACTTATTTTCTTTGCAATTTATGCACGATTTCATTACATCGCAGATCTCATCGTCTTCTTCAAAATGAAAGTTGTTGGCGCAATCAGGACATATTTTTTTATTTTTGCAAATATTAGTAAGGTGGCCAAAACGGTGACAGTTTCTGCACCTTAGAGGTAGTGGAACGTATGGGCGTGTATTAACTTTTTCATATCCAATGTTTATAACTTCAGGTAAAGTTGTCGAAGCAAACGTGATTATGATCAGTCCGGTTTCAATTAAGTTATTGTCGTTACCTTTTTTGAGAATTTTCTTAATATCAAAAACGTTTTGTGGTTTTAACTCTTGTAGGATCTCATCTTCATTTATGTTTCTTAAGTCATTTGAGTATATTACTCCTTTTGAAAAATTAAGTCTAGGATGCTCAACGACTTCAACTTGAATTGATGGTAATAATGAAGTTAATGTAATTAATTTTGAAGCTTGCATGAAAGTTTTTGTTTTGATTAAAATATCACCACTTCGTATTTTCTTACACATATCCACTTCACCGAAAAAGATTGTCACAATATGCGATGATAATGGGAACGCTCAAAAAGTAATTGTGAAATTTTTTGAAATGTGTACCGATTTAGCACGATGAAAATCGTTGCAGATTGTGCTATTTGCGCCGATAGCGGGATCTTAGCTTTAGAAAGCAACGCAAATGTTCCCTGCTTCGAAAACCGTAAAGTGTTTCTTAATTCTAATCCTGTAAATAGCTTACATTAAAAAAATTACGATATTTAAAATTTCCAGTTGGTCCTATTATGAAATTTTGGTGCAGTAGTAGTTCTACCAAAGGTTTTTAATCTTGTACCATAACTTTAAATTCAAACCCTTCAATGACTCCCTAAACAATAAAAAACAAATCATTTTAATTGTACATATATGGGTGTGTACGTGTAGCAGTCATCTATCGTTAACAGAAAAAATATTTGAATAGAGAATTTGTAGCGTGCATGGTGTATTGTGTGTTGTAGGTTTGTTTATATACATACATATGTGTAATAAAATATCAAATATCAGAGCATTAATAAACATGGAAGTATTACAAAATCATAAACAATTATGCAAAATCGATTACAATGCAATTGTTGTGTAATTTGTGAAATTTTAATATTTTTATTTTCAAATTCAGCAAAATTTTGTGCAAATAAAAAATATTAAAAACAAAAAAAAAATTTTTTTTAATTAAAATTGATGTTTTGTTTATGAACGATTGACTATTTTTTATTAAAAATTTTTTGCAATTTGCTAAAAATTATATTACTTTACATGGAATTTTATGCAAGAATTATTTTGCCGAGTGAATAAAGGACAATTTCTTTGATATGTATCATTTATAATCTATAACGGTGGGAACGGGGCATTTGTTATTTCATGGGTGAGTAATGAAAGGAATTTGAAGAGAGGTTTTCCTGGATTAAATCATTTTGATCCATCTTTAAAGCACAAGTAAGTGAATGATTTTGTATTTTAATGAACTATCGATTTCCTAGTTTTTATACCCTATACCACTATGTGGTTTGGGTATAATGACTTTGTGCTGCTGTTTGTAACAACCAAAAATATTTGACCTAGACCCATCTTTAATTATACCGATCGAATCAGAATCACTTTCTGAGTTGATTTAACAATGTCCGTCCGTCCGTCCGTCCGTCCGTCCGTCCGTCCGTCCGTCCGTCTGTGTGTCCACGTAAAGCTTGTAATCAAACTGCAGGTCGCAAATATGAATATATTTTGATGAAATTTGGTATATAAGCTTTTATCGGCCATGGGATGAACGCTATTGAAATTGGTGAGAATCGGTCCATGTTCAGACCTAGCCCCCATACAAATTACCCATATGAAATCGACATAAATTGCCATAAGATCCAAATTGTCATATAGATATTACTCAAATTGGGTTTTTATGCGTTCATTACATCCACTAATGAGTAGTCCAAAAATGATCCCTTTGACCCCGTATAGAGCTGCTTCCCGATCTTCACTTAAATCTATTAAAAAACAAAAATATTGAACTGATTCTTCTCAAATTTTGTTTGTACATATTTTTGCAAAATACAAGAGACTTTACCAAACATGATCAGGATCGGTCCATTTTTGGACCTAGTCCCTTTATAGATATAGCATCCGATATGAATTTTTTCATATCTGCAGCCAAAAAAATTAATAAAAATCCCACTCAAATTTGGTTTTTGCTTATTTTCAATGTCCAGTTAGTTGGGCCTAAGAGATAGGGTTTCTAAACGCATGGTATAGGGTATCGTATAGTCGGTCTAGACCGACTATAATTTTCTTACTTGTTTTAATAATACAAAATAAACATACTGAAGCCTGTGATGTTTGAAGGAACTATATATTCTTAAGTTAATGGTTGTTTTTTCTGTGAAATGAGCTTTCACATAAAAATGTTTAGTTTCATTAAAATTGTGGGGGCAAACTTTTAGAAATTCGACATTTGAGAGTAAATGGACTTTTGGGCACAACATTATTTAACCTTAAAGCGGATTTTGTTCATATTTTGGGAATGAAATATAATTCTAATATTGCCTGAACTTGTATCTTATTTCAGTAAGAGTTTTGATTGTTTTTTAACTACAAATATTATTGTACTCAGTTGTCATTTGCGGCACTGAGAGAATAAATAAAAACATTTTCCCAGGATCGCACTTAATTAATTCGGCATAAAATAAAAAGTGAAAAAATATTCGTTACGAATAAAATTTTTTCTATAACTGAATATCTTGACTGATGTTGTTGAGATTCTTTATAATAGCAACTATAATATCAGCCATAGACAGAGGACATCGCGAAATAAAATTTAGGATTATATATAATTTTAATGGGATCCCAATATGATGAGTTATAACAGAAATGCAATTTTATTCAATATCAAATTACTTAAACATATAATTATGCAATCAATACCCTGAATGCTGTAGTCAATTCCAATTTAATTATCAGATACATATGCATGTTAACGAATATCATGAAAATTATCAAAAAAAGAAAAATATTTTAAAACAAAAAGAAATTTCAAGAACTTTATTTTTTAAACAATCAAAAGTTAACTTTTTCTATAAGAAAACACAAAATGGAGACAACGAAACTGAAAATTTTGCCGTTGTTTTGGCAACAGCATAACTTCTCGCACCGGTCTGATTGTGTTCATACTCTCAAACTTGACGGGTGTGCATAATGTTTCTAAATAGAATAGTTTGCATTTTAAAAGAGCATTAAAAAATGTTTATTTATGTATGATAACCGGCTAGTGGTTTCAAAAGAACAAGCTCACTAAGTTTAAACAAATTCTATAATAGTCATTAATAATTATAATTAAGTGTTGACCTTTATATTCAATATTGTCAATTTAGATTTTTTTTACCATATATTTTTGTTTGCCAATTTAGTGGATAAAAAAGAAGAAAAGTGAAATTGTTGAAATGATAACCTCACCTTCTTAAAATGTTTTTCTAAACATTTCACTTTTACAACATAATACCCATAATTCCTTAAAGTTAGATGTTGTTATTGATATTATTGTATTTTTTATATTTCAGTTAACCAAAAAAGAAAGAAAAAGATATAAAAGAAAAAATAATAATACCAGCCATCACATTTTAGCTTATTAGAAATCGTGTACTCTTGAGTCCAATAAATTTGTTCACATACTTCAATATTCATACCACATGCACATACACACACAAATAATGTGGTATAAAAAACGAATATTGAAACCAACCACTAATAACCCCTTAACCCTGCAGCTTAACCCAATAGTAAAATGTTAAGGTTATTCTGATATGTTTGTTTGGAATCATACTCGTATTGTGCGAGTACGATGTTTGTTGGTTAAATGTTTATCACCGTCTTGTTGTCGTTTTCCATTTACAAAATGGATTTCAAACATATACAATTTTATGTTTGTTTGCTCATATACATATGCACATGAAGACTGATACCAAAATGAAACAAATATTCCAATAACTATATTTGTGTCAGAGATGCAAAAGAATGAGGACGTATCTTGTAAAAGCCTTTCGTATGAAACAGTTTTGATTTTTAAAAGTTTAAAAAAGTTTTATGTTGAATAATACAAACTTTTAAGGAGGAAATAAGAGATTATAATATTTTATTTTCTAGAGGCCCATTTACACGACACCACTCAGTCGTATGAATTTTGAAATAAAAATCCGATGAAATTCATCGGACTATCATAAAGTCGTACCGACATAGTTTCTGCATACTTAGGCCATTTACACCGTCACACTCAAGTCTTATGAAAATAGCTGTTTAGAATAACAAACAAATTTTTTTTTAAATTTATATTTTACTAGCTGACCCGGCAATCTTCGTTTTGTCCAAAAGAGATTTTTTGATTGAATTAAATTCGAATTTTTTTTAATCGAAAATTATCGACCGCTAACAGATGACGCAATAATATAATTTGAATGAAACACTTTTCGAATTCAGTTGAATTCAGTATCTTATAATTATGCGGATAGCTGACCCAACGGCCTTCGTCCCGTCTAACATTTGCCAACAATCAATTAATCAACAAAAAAAAAGAATAGAACAATGATTGAAATCAATTTAATGCTGCACAATAAACAACATTTTCCACTCCGGAGCGTAAATGGATATTGAGGATGGTTTTCAAACTCGGGAACACGCAAAATATAGCTGACCATGTGAAAAGCATGACATTTCCAGATTTATGCCGCACACTTCCACTGACTGTCCTCGTGAATTGTTTATTGTCATCGCAAATGCCAGTTTCACTGGGGTTTGAACACGGTTGAACTGGAACGTAAAATTGGTTGAAGTCAGGGGAATACGCGGAATTAAGCATTCTTCTCCCTTGAACTGCCCGTTTAAAATCTCCTCGCACTATCACATACTCATTAATTTCGTCACAATTAGTCCGTTTCCATTGCATAGTTTCGGGGCATGAAGATTTCGCAGTATAAGGATGACAGATCCAACTTTAAGGAGTATAGGAATTCCACTGGATAATTCACGATGTCGTCTTCATTTTCAACGCGATCGATCGATTTGTATGAGTTCAATTCGCCAGGAATTTGATGCTGAATCGACCAATTCAAATCATTGACACCAATATTTTTTGCTGCTAATATTGCGCGCGCTCAACCAATGGTATTTAAGAAAATTTTGGCCAATGTTCGGATATATTTTAGAGATGAGTTAATTTTTTGTTGAAGTGAATTGGCAAATGGCAGGTGGAATTGATATTAGACAAATGGATGTATCTACCGGAATTTGTCAGTTTCCAATTCTTAGCTGTTCTTTGGAGAAAGCTTCTGCGGTTCTATCTATTCTATCGGGAAGTGTGTGAAGTTTCTGCCCTATTGTGCAATTAGAATTTTGCAACACTTTTGCCGTAGGTGATTGCTTTGAAATGTTGCAAACAGGATTTTTTGTTGATTTGCAAGTTTAACAGAAGCTTCAGAGCTGAATGTGCCGTTCTTCCACCTTCCAACAGTGTTGTAGCAATTCCGGTAGATGGTAGATGGAGACCTAACTCAATTCCACTTTGAGCACGTATTGCTGCTAATATCAATGATATCAGGAATGTCTTACCAGTTCCGCTAGGCGCGTCAAGGAAAAAAGGTCAACAATTTTCATCATCGGCAGCTTTCATCAGTTGATCATATGCAGTCTTTTGCTGTTCATTCAACAGTGGATCATTTCTGTGTACATCCCAGTAAGAACAGTACGGGTTATATAACGTGTTATATGAAAAGTACTCATAACCAAAGTATAAGTTAGAAATTCGAAAACTTTCAGTTATTTTGTACATGGCTTTGGGAAAAAACTAACCTATTCTCTCCTATATGTGTGAGCAGATATCTCTTTCTATCGCATTTATTTTTTGAAAACAAAACACTATAGTGCTCTCTCTCGCACACGTCAGTGCTAACGTATTTATAACTTCTTAGTTAACGGTAGCATTACTGGTAGTATTATGTTATAAATAACTTGTTATTTAACTATAACATTACCGGTAGTAATATATTGTAAATAACTTGTTAGTTAACGGTTACACATTTCAGTTATTCCTACCTAATAATACCAGTTATTGTAACCCTATATGTAACTCGTTAGTTAACCGTTTTTTATCGGTTAGTGCTACTGAATTCTACCTATTATTATATCCCTATAAATTGATATTGTACTAATAATAACCCTTCATTTAATGTTTTCAATAAAATTTTATTTCAACGAAAACAAAGTAAAAATAATATAACAAAAAGGAAAAATAATAATAAAAAAACAAAACACAAAATAATTAATAATTAAAAAAAAGAGTTTAAAAATTTCATTTGAAATGAGATCACAAAGCAAAAATAATATAATAAAAAGAAAAAATAATAAAAAAAAAACACAACACAAAATAATAAATAATTAAAAAAAGAGTTGAAAAAATTCATTTAAAATGATATCACAATGTAAAAATAATATATCAAAAAAGAAAAATAATAATAAAAAACAAAACACAAAATAATAAATAATTAAAAAAAAGAGTTAAAAAAATTCATTTAAAATGACATCACATAACGTAATACTATTTGTTTTTTTGGGCAAATTTTCGCTGCTTATGCCTATTGTGGCTAAGTTCGACGCTTTTCCGAATTTCTTTTTCGAATGTATTTCGGCCTTCAGCTGCAAAAACATCTGCAAATATAAGAAATTACTAAAAAGACTACATACATATTTAGCGATTCAAAATCATACCACATAATAATTTGTTTATGAGCGCTCGCTTCTCCTTTCGTCCATCAAAATTGAACTGGCTTACCAGATCATCGTTTAGGATTCGTCGGAACACTTCATCCACTGTTCCTTTGGCACCTTTGAGCTGGAACAAATACGACTTCTGTAAATATTACATAAATTTATTTTTTATTAACGGACAAATATAGCCTGCAGTATATTTTAAAATACCATTGCCTCGAGGTACTCAGGCTTCGTCAGCTTCTCCTCAACATCTTGCGCTGCATCAATAGATGCCAATGGCAATGTAGCCGCAATTTCTATTTGCAGCTCATTTTCGTCCTCGCCGGTTAACCGTAATATGGATTTATGAATTTTTTCCAGAATAACTTTGCACTCTCTGGTAGTGCTATTCTGTGCCATTAATACGCAATTATCTATAACCTTAAAAATAATTCAGAATAAGTGTTCCAAATAATAATATATTATATATTTACGTTTTCTTTCATGCCTTTTTACAAAATTGTTAAACGCTCCTTCATTTCTTTTTGGATCTCCAAAATCTTAGTCTGATTTGCTATAATAGTTTGGAGAACATCTGTAAATATTTTTAAAAATTATAAAACAACTTTGGAACGAAAATTGTTGAAGCAAGTAGGGAGAAGTGAGTATAAAAACTTTACAGTTTATTAGGAAAACATTATAAATAAAAATATATTAACAAACCATTGGTTGAGGCAGAATTTAGATCAATATTTTCTTTTTCTGGAGCGCTGATTCGGAAATCTTCTCTGATCTCTATTTTCGTCTCATTTTTTTTTTTTTTGGGTCAGATGGCGGCTTGTTATGCTCGTTTTTTGTATAAAAATGTCGTCTTTTAACCGCAACGACTTTTTGTCGGAATAATAAGTAAAAATAAAAATAAATTAAAATATAATTTAATAAAATAATTGAAATGATTGTCTAACCTTGTGGGTTTGAAGTTGTTGGCTGATGAGTGGAGTCGCGAGTGTTGGCAGGACGCATCAGGTCAATTTCAACGTTATCTTGTGACATTTTTAGCTTGTAAATAAATTAAATTTGTATTAGAATTGTTTTTATACTAAATTAAAATTAAAAATATAATTAAAAAATGCTTTAAATGTATTCTAGAATTTTAATTTGAAAAATCGTGGAAAATATTATGAAGTAATGGAACCAATATAAAATTATTTTTTTGTGGAATACAGAAATATTTAAACTCTATATCTGCTCTGTTAATACTTAATAATTCGCAATTTAGTTGACTTGCAACAAGTATACCTAACCCTTATAATGATTCCATCGGTTCTTCGAAATAATTCTCTATTTGCTGAAAACTATATCCTAGTACTATATCATTCCCAGCTTCCTTACGTATATCTACCGCCTTAAAAGGCCCTATTTCTGAACTGAAGCAATATGAATCTTTTTCTTTTTTAACATCTATATTAAATGAACCCATTTTTGAATTGTTTTTATAAACTATATTTGAGTCCTGTCTTTCCTGAAGCCTGAAATATAACTGCTCTAAGATTTTATTCGGTTTCTTTATTATTTTTTTCAAATATTGCATATAATTTTCAAACTTATACGCGGAAAAGTTGTCCAAAGGCCCACAATGCTTCGCACAGTCAGACAAATGTAATAACCCATGAATGTTGAAACTAATCAAATGTTCGCCATAAATAACTCCAAATAAACGAACAAATTCTTCTAACATGTTTTGGGCAACATTGCCTTCGCTTTCAAAGGAATTGTTATTGGAAAGAAGTCTTACGCCAGAATGCAAAAGAAGGAAATGGTAGTACGAATCTTCATCTATACAGTCTTTTAAAACAAATATTCCCGAATAAAGTAGGAATTGCCTATATTCAGTTGATTTCCAGTTAGAAAATTCGTCAAAATTTCTACAAACCCGCCCAAACTCAGATGGCACAAACTTACATAGAAAATTAATTTTTTTGTTCATTTCAGTCACATTACCTTTTTTTTGAATCAAGCTTAAAAGCTTTTTGGTCACTCCAAGGTCAACCAAGTGCATTGGATCAAGGGGGAATTGTGACACCATGCCGAAATTACTAATTTCAAGGATGTTTTCCTGCTGTCTAAATTGTATGTTGTGGTGTTCTAAGTCTGTCCTATTTTTAAATGATGAATCTGATCGCAAGTCATGTACCTGCTTAGAAAAAGTCACCCTTCTTTGTATAAGTCCCTATTTGGCAACACTTTGGGCAACTCTTCTTACCATTATGTGACTGCACACTTGTAACAAAAGCCCTAGCTGGCGAGTCACAAATAAAAAGTCGAATTTTGAAATTTTTTGTTATATCACCCGAACCAATTTTTAGGCCAACTTCTCTCAGAACATCAACTTCCTCGCAAAAGTCTTTCATAAAATCATTTATATTCCACGGCTTTTCTTTACCACAGTAGCACGCAATAACAAAGGGACTCTCTTGAGGATGTCCACACACTGTACCAAGAATTGGCCACAAAACCCTATTAGAACTCTTAAAAAGCTTTAAACCATCTATTCCTACGTCTAGCTGTATTTCATTGTTACCTTCTAGATATTTAAAGGAGCCTCCAAGAAAATAAGCTTGTATTCCGAAATATATAAACTCCCCACATGGAATAGACTGAATAGGAATTTTACGTTTTGGTCTACCTAGAAGACTTTTCGCGCAGAGGGGCAAGTTAGGAATTCCCATTCCCTTTAGAGTTTGCAACAAGTCTGTCACAGTATTTTGGGACACATTGTTCCGTATAGCCCATGATTTGAGCTGGCTAGCTTCACTATTTTGGGCTAAAATATCCACATCATGTTCCAAAACACTTTCACTGGCAGACAGACAACTTTCTACACTTGCCGTTTTGCCTTCATCGTCTTCTATTGCAAATCTATTTATATTTCTATATTTTTCTATTTTTCTTTTAAAAGTTTGCTTCTCTACACTTAAAGCATTTTGTTTTGTTTTTTTATTCATTTTATATCACTTTATACTTGCCTTTTTTAATTACTTCACTTTTCTTATTCACTTTTACAATTAAGAAGTTGCAGCGCGCGTCTTTTATTTAATTTTTTTTCTTTTTGACAATTCTTTGTCGTTTATATTAGTGCTGCCACTTTTTTGTTTAGTAACCGGGTACAGTAGCAATAATACTTTTTTGTTAATGCCAAAAAATGTTTTATTTGCTATTAAATAATTTTTCGTTTAAAATTTTATGATCTAAAACTAAAAACTATGATAAAGACATTAAATAAAAATAAGTTAAAATAGAATAAATAAAGTATTTATATATATATGCTTAGTTTATTTTATCCGACTACTTTCTCAACAACACTTTGTTGCAGCACTATATATCGATATGTCAAATGAGAGAAAGAGTCAGAGATAACACGCATATCTAATATAAAAGGTTATTTCTTTTTAACCTTAAGTGATTATAGTATATTATTATGCATTTGTATGGGTTGAAATTTAAAAATTCTTGAATGTGTTGGAGTATCGGTTAGGCAGGTTTTGCAGGGATGTTATTGCAAAGCTGTCGAAAATACACTCGCGTTCAAGTTCACAATTTAATATACTTCCAGTTTGACGCTCTGGGGCTGGCTTATGAATTTCAATCGATAGTTTGCCACTCATAAAGGAATACAAATCTTCAATCCGTACTTACGCTTCATTGTAGATGTCACCGTTCATTTGTAGTTCAAAATTCCCTGTTGCTGATCGAAAGCGATGCAAAATGTCTTCTTCAATGTCATCTTTGTATGTATTCCATAATTGACGTGGGTTTGAATCACACGTTGTGATCTGGCTTCGTCACTTACCGAGCACGAATTTCTGTACTTCTCAATCGTTGTTGCTCATTGTATGCATCGTTGATCTCTTCTGACAGTCGCGCACGATTTTCAACCATTCTGGTTCGAACTGATTCCCTTTCAATAGCAAGTTCCTCTTCCGTGCGACGTGCTACGACATTTCGGTAACGCGTTGCATCTTGAGAACGCCGGCCAAGCTCACTAACCATGAACTCTTCTTGGCATCGTAATACAGATTCACAATGATATATTTCGCAAATGGAAAATACTTTAGTTCAAAAATCAAAAAAATTATAAATATATCCGAAAGTCAAAAGGAATATATATTTAAAAAGAAACAGTTATTCAATTATAAACCAATTTTTGAAATTAAAGCGGTTAAGTAAGGTTATATTTAAATATATTATTTAAATATCCAACTTTGCTATTAAATTATGTGATGATAAATTCACTTCTTCATCTTATACTACCGCAGTATTATAAGTACCTTGTGGGAGATCAGTACCTTGTAGAAGATGTACTCCACCCATTGATCCGATCCAGCCTATTTTCGTCAGGTCCACTTACACTAATAATAGATAACGTCACATAAAGTATCAAAGATCTCCCTATCATGATATTGAGTAATTAATTTGTTTTGTAGGTGCCACGCCCACTTTACTTTACAACTCACAGTAAAAATAGATGACCTTATACAAAGTTGCAAAGCTCTCCCTACAACAGTACTCAAGATTTATGATGTTAAAAACTAATTTTGTATGGGAGGTACCACGCCCACTTATTTGATACCGACCGTTTTTGGTATGACTATCCATATTAATAATAGATGGCTCACACAAATTTACAAAGCTCTCCTTCTCATAGTACGCAATATATATGCTGTTAAAATGGAATAACTGCGTACAGCGACACCTGTTGAGACTTTTTGTACTTTTATTTTTTCCTAAACCTTCGCGGGGCAGTTACAAACAAAGAAACTCGCAGAAGAAAGTGTCCCTTTTGGTTCTGTAGTTTTCAAGTTGTAAGCGGACAAACAAACCACGATTCATTTTTATATATATAGATTTCCACTTTCATTGTTTTTGTTCACATTTTTTTTTAATATTACCAAAAAAAAAAACAACTCTGGTCAGATGAAAATACCAAGTTTTCGGAAATGTTTCTAAAAATGAAAAAAACCATCAAACCATCAGACCGTCAATTTCATACATAAGCTTTTTACATGATACGACTTTTTCATAATACTCGAATTTTTGACAGGTGGTATTACAAAGTGTGATTTTATAAACTGGCCTTAACAGGGGCCCGTTCATACTTTTATACTATGGCGGGTTGTTTGCTGGTATAGATGGTGCTTTGTGATTGCTGGTGTCATGGATACTGATGATATTGAAGGTACAGTGTATTATCTCCTGGCTCTGAATATAATCCCATGATGGACGAGTACAAATCGCCTCTACTCTCTTAATTGGTTTCGGCTGCAATTTCTTCATTTCGAAAATATAAATTGCTTTTTCTTCTCCGATGATTATCCGTTCACCTTATCTAGAGTTCAACCTTTCAAAAATAGAGACCTACATCCTCTGCCTGCTATCGAAATAAGAGATCGTTTTCTTTATTGCATGATCCTTTACATGCCGCCATCATACTGCTACATAAATTCTATTTTAGTAGAAGACGAAACTATTTGTATAAAGTTGAATTAACTTGATTATATTTCTTTTGGAAACTATATATTGAGTAGAGTCCCAAAATAGCAGAAAGCAGTGCTGAAGAGAGAACAATTATCATAAAGCTTAAAACTGAGGCTAAATATTGTTGTGAAATAGCTTGGATCATAGACACAAGACACTTCTCAGTATAGTACGTCATTGAAAACTACAAATCCATTAATTGATTTTGTCAAAATCTCGTTCTGGTCGACCCTCTGAACTAACTGAGCACGAAAAGCGAACTATTTTGGCGTTAGTAACATATAGTCCCATGATAATTGCTTCCCAAGAATCCTTGGGTAAAGTCTTCCATGAAGACGTACGCAGAATAGTAAAGAGAAATCTGAATATCAAGATCATTTCGCACCTAGAAAGTCATTCATTTCCGATGTCAATTGAAAAAAAGCATGGACTTTGCAAGTGAGTATGTAAATAAGGCTCAAAGTTTTGTGTAGGTCTCGATGGTATATTAATTTGAATTCTACTTAACAAGTAATTGGAGTCAATGTTGCCGTGGAATAAACTGAGTAGAAAGGAAATTACTAAGCATTGTTCTACGACTTTTCAGTGTCGCTAACTTGATTAGAGCAAGTCTGGATTCATAAGAGGGTAAGGTACGAGAGTTCCAACCAAGTTCACGTAGACAGAATAAGAGAAATTGTTTCTGGACAGATTCGACGAAAATTATATGAATAATGTAATACGTATCCCATATTATAGAACCATATTTCAGTATGGGACGAACCAGGGATGTATATAGCTGGTTGGTTACATATGGATCAGAAAATTGTTTACTCCATCGCTTCCTAACTCCAAGAACGCCATAAGCTTTGTTTATTGCTGAAGCTATATGAGGACGAAAATTTAATCTATGATCTAATAAAATGACAAGATCTGAGAATGTATCAATGGATTCCAATTCACTTTTATTCACAAAATAAGTAGCATGTCGATTATTATATCTGTAAAAGGACTTGCATTTTTTATATTAAGCTCAATAGGATTTACAATGCACCATCCACAAAAATTATTTAAATCAGATTGTAGCAAAAAATGTTGAAAATAATTTTGAAGAGAGGAAAATAGTGTTGAATAACAGAAGAAAGATCATTGATAAATAAAGTAAAAAGTACTGGACCAAGATTACTTCCTTGTGGAATACCAGAAAAAACTTTTTTAGAGACAGTGTTTCTAAATTTAACCCGCTGAGATCTGTTCGCTAAATAACATTTTAACCGGAAATCTAAAGAATTACTGAAACCCATAAATAAATGATGATTCACCTTATCAACTACTTTAGTTAAGTCGGTGTAAATTACATCAGATTGCATACGATCTCTAAATCTGTCGTTTATAATTGTAGAGAGTTCCAGGACGTTGGTGATTGTAGAGCGAGATTTACGACAGCCGTGTTGTTATGGAGAGAGTATGGCTGATACTTGATGAGATAACGAGTCTGTTATAATTTTTTCTAAAAGTTTGGGGATTGTATAAAATTTTGCGATGTCTTTGTAGTTAGACACATTGAACTAATTGCCTGATTTATATAAAGGGATGATATAAGATTCCTTCCATAGAGATGGTAAATATCCTGTACGCAAGGAGTGATTAAAAAGTATTGTTAGTGGATAGGACAGGGATTCAGCACAGTATTTAAGAATATTATTTGGTATTCCATCAGGACCAGGATCAAAAGATTTTTCAGTGTTTTTATGTTACTCAAAACAGTGATGTTGTTCAGGAAATTTTTACATTTATTATCGAAGAAGCTTTGGAAATTTCAAAAGGATATTGTACGGATTGATCAAAATTTTGTACTGAATATGTTGTAGCAAAAAAATCAGCAAAAACATTACTGAATGATAAATCATCATCGGCTGAAATTGATCCAAATTTCAAAGAATTAGGATATTCACGTGATCGACGTTGAGAATTAACGAAATTGTAAAATGATTTTTGATTCCTCTTAAAATTATGTTTCATACGATTTAAGTAATTATTGTATTCTGATCTAGCAATTAAATGCTTGATAAAATCAGAGGGGAGCCAGACTTTTTGAATTTTTTTATACACTTTATGCTTTCTATTTTTGAATTTAGCCAAATAATTATTATTCCATGGTGGACCCATGTTTTTACTGGTTGATATCATAGGAACCTTTAAAGTGCGTTCAATGTGTTATAAAAGCTTGTGATCATCTCATCATAATCAATAGATGAAAGGATATCATTCCAGTCAGTATCGGTTAATAGAGCATTCAATTTTGGATAATCAGTTTCTTGAAAAGCAGTAAACATTTTCCTTCTGATTAGCACAGGATTCTTAATTGGCAAATTGAATGGAAGCAAAATAAATAAATTTACTGTACGATGATAACGATCTTCAGGTAAAGTAATTTAATTAGATGAATGCAGCGATACTTCAGATGGTTCATTAATAAAAATTAAATCCAAAAGTTTTCCATACGCGTTGAGAATATGATTTACTTGGAAGAGACCATAATCAAATAACGATTCGATGAATTCATTTACATAACAGGAACCAAATAATTGGTGTTATAAGAATGTGACCACGAAATAAATGGTAAGTTGAAATCGCCAAAAAAGATAACTAAATCAGATGTTTTAGAATTCATGAATGATTTTCTCATAGCTGACATACGTTAAATGTAAATATCATCACTGGAACCAGGAGGGACAAACGAACATGAGATGTATAATTATTTGTTTCTTAATTTAATTTTTATCGCAAAAAATCCAATATCAGACAAGTAAGAAAATTATAGTCGGTCTAGACCGACTATACGATACCCTATACCATGCGTTTAGAGACCCTATCTATCAGGCCCAACTAACTGGATATAGAAAATAAGCATAAATCAAATTTGAGTGGGATTTTTATTAATTTTTTTGGCTGCGGATATGAAAAAGTTCATATCGGATGAGATATATATATGGGGACTAGACCCAAAAATGGACCGCTTCTGACCATGTTTGGTAAAGTCTCTTGTATTTTGCAAAAATATATACAAACAAAATATGAGAAGAATCAGTGCAATATTTTTGTTTTTTGATAGATTTAGGTGAAGATCGGGAAGCAGCTCTATATGGGGCCTATGACTAAAATTTTTCCCATAGGGATCATTTTTGGACTACTGATTAATGGATGTAATAAACACATACAAACCCAATTTGACTAAGATTTATATGATAATTTGGATCTTATGGCAATTTGTGTTGATTTCATAGGGGTCATTTGTATGGGGGCTAGGTCTGAACATGGACCGATTGTCACCAATTTAATTGCGATCATCTTATGGCCAATAAAAGCTTATATACCACATTTCATCAAAATATATTCATATTTGCCACCTGCAGTTTGATTACAAGCTTTACATGGACACACAGACGGACGGACATCGTTAAATCGAATCAGATAGTGATTCTGATTTGATCGGTATGATAAAAGATAGGTGTAGGTCAAATGTTTTTGGTAGATACAAACAGCAGCACAAAGTCATTATACCCAAACCACATAGTGGTATAGGATATAATATGGAAGAGTCTATAATTTGCTCAGAATGAAATTTTACTGAGACTGCGATTATATTAACACGATCACATCTGTATATATGGTGTTTATCACAAAGAATTTCAGAGTTATGAATATTATTATAAAGCCATGTTTCAGTAAAAACAATAATATGGCAATTGAAGTCAAAAACGATTAAAGATGATCTCCTACGTGCATTTATATGGGGATTTGATCGAAACATGCATCGATTTTCACAAATTTCAACAGCGTATGGCCTATGGCCGCTAGAAACTTATGTACCAAATTTCATTAAAATATATTCAGACTTGCGAACTGATTAAAAGTTTTAAGTGCACGCACAGACTGACAGAAAGACTGATATATGGACGAACGGACATCGTTAAATCTACTCAGAAAGTGATTCTGTCTGTTTGTCCATTTGTCTGTGTGCCGATGTAAATTTTGTAATCAATCGCGAACGTGAATATATTTTTGATGAAATTTTGTATATAAGCATTTGTTGACCATAGGAAAATCGCTAGTCCTCATACAAATAACCCCTATCAGAAATATCAGCAATATAAGCCATTTTCCACTCACATGTATGAAATATTTTCTTCGGATATGCTTAATATTTATTAAAAAAAAAAATTTTTTTTCAAGAGCACTTGAAAAAATCTATAGTCATATGTGTGCATATATGCTCTTATTTCAAGTTTGATGATAACACTCAGGAAATTTGCTAATGAAACCGAATTTCTAAGTTAATATAGGAGAAGAAAACCTGATGAATGTGGAGATGTCGTGCATATAACAAGCTGAATTTCTGGCCTAAGTGTATATCCGGTTACAACAGATATGAGCTATGTGTATTAGGCTGTCCCGTCCTTGAATGAGAAAAATGGTTTTTCGAGCCACACTTTCGCAAGAGGTATCAAAATTTGCGTAATTTTACACAGACCACGGTAGAAGTAATAAAAATCCAATTACATGCCATCTTGAGGGCTCTACTTTTGAAAACGTTTTTACAAACCTAAACCGTATGCTTAAAATAATAAATAAAAAAAAAACGAGATACAAATTTATTTTATTAATATATTTTATACTTGCAATTAATGTACAATAAAATAAAACTTATAATAAATGACTAAAACTTAAAATGTAAACATATTTTTTTGACAAAAATTTGGCATTTCTGCTCGTGATTTCAACCTGGTTCTAATAAGGCCATCTCTAGAAGCAGCGTTAGTTACACTTTGAGAGGCATCTGTTACCAGTTTAACACATCTTTCCACAGCTTGTGTGTGACAAGGAAAGTCAACAATTTCCAAGCTGTTATCTTTTGCCATGATTTGAAGGTCATCATTAGAAATATACCGAAGAACCGGCGGTGCTGTAACCCCACACTCGTGCCATATAATAATTTCGGTGTAATCTCCAGCAGAGAAGTTAATTTTTGGTGGTTTAAATATTCTGTGTTTAGTGGTACTTTCAGCTTCTCTAGCTTTAATTATTCTTTGCAATGCCAGCTCCCGAATGTGGTCTCTATCATCAAACAGCATACTGACAAGTAGATTTTCCGGGTGAGCAAAAAAAGCATTTCTTTCGATAACAGAATCCACAACTGATCGCATATTTTCGGGTAAAAAACGAGAGTACAAAATCAGATGAAAAATATGTTTGGCTCCTTCTTTAAAAGACGTTTTTTGTTTGATTAGGAACCAAATCGGAGCGTATACTTTAACAACGTAATTGACAAGTAGTTGCAATTTTTCTGATGGATTAAGGGTACTTACGTAAACTCTGAGTAGACGATTAGCAAAGGTAAGCCATCTCGAGTGCGCAATTTTTCCAGGTTTTCGGTTTGCCAGCTCAGGACTACAATAACCAGTTTGAACAGCTTTACATATCTCATAAAGATATTTTTGATCCGTACTTAGTTGATCGACCACATTTTTCGGCAAGTCAGGCAAATTACCAGCCACCGCACAAAAAGACACCGTTGTTTCATTTTCACAAGTAACTAATTGTTTTCCAATAAGTCCGGAATATTCTCTAGGTCCCGAAGTGCAACCATCTAAAGTCAAGAATAAATGACGAAGGGGTAACTCATTGGCATGGAGCATACAAACACACCATTGTAGCGGTCTCTTCAAATACTCCTCCAAATATTGAATAACGCCACCCTTCCAACCGGTATTAGTTGCAGTTCCGTCACATCCAATGCAAATCACGTCATCTAAATTCCAACCTTTATCTTCTAATAAAGTTGTGATCGAAGTTAGAATGCCCTTTGCAGTGCCACGACTTGGCGTTGTGTGACCCAAATAAATTGATCCAGGTTCTGCTAAAATTGAGATGTGTTCTTCTAAAATTTCTTTGCGATGGTAACGATCCCCTATTTTCTCACTTATCAGAGTCTTGTCTTTTCGTCCATCAAAGTAAATGCTTTTAATAACAATATTTCCAATGTCTTTTGAATTTTCTTT
Source organism: Cordilura impudica (assembly GCA_963682025.1). NCBI lineage: Eukaryota > Metazoa > Arthropoda > Insecta > Diptera > Scathophagidae > Cordilura > Cordilura impudica. The sequence continues at coordinate 89,495,408 of OY821521.1, forward strand.
CCGGACTTTAGATACAGCTCTGTGTATTTTGTTTTTATCGATTACCAGAGTTAAATTTTCGGTAGAAATTAAGCCGAAGTCAGTCAAAACCGCAGAAGCAACAGCAGCAGCAGAGCGAGTCGATAAACCGTATCTATCACAGACCTTAGCAACTGTTGGCAACGGCAATGTATTCCGATTCGTCGTTGAAGTCGAAGGTGTATCTGGCGAAAGTATGTTAGTGGGAGATGCCTCCGTTATCGGATACGTTTCTAGGGAAGATTCACACAGTGAAACACAATTTTCTGGGATAGAATCGGTTTCTTGAGTAGAACGCTGCTTTTTTGCTGCCCTTATGGAATGTTCAGTTTGTCTCTGCTTTCGTTTTATTAATCGAGCTGTTTCTATTTTATCAACTCCACATATAACCATTTTTCTGTAATTTCTTTGATCCAACAAAAAACTTCTTTCATTGATTGGAACTTTCTTAGGTTTTAAACAAGAACAAAATTCAAATGAAGTGCATTTGCAAGCAGCAACGTCGAAAAGCTTCTCAGATGACTCCAAAAAACACTTTAGTTTGTTTTCGAAACCATTTTTTCGTTTGCTTTTGGGGTATCTTTTCAAATGGAGGTACTTTTCGAAATAGGATTTGAGTAACTGAATAACTCGTTCCTTTGTTACGATTGGAATCGAAGCTTTGGTCCAAATATTGTCAATCTCTTCAAAAACAATCGCATATATATCTGAATTTGATGGATCTTTTCCATTATACTTTAATTTCATGTTATACTTGATAAATAAAATATATTTAAGAACGTCTCTTATAGTTGGTAGCTGCCGATCATCAAGTTCCTTATATGGTCCCAATATAACACAAGTTGTCTCACTACGCCTCGAACTCATTTTTTTTAATCACAAACACCGCTCTTAATACTGTAACTCAACTGACTAATGTATTATAAATTAGTTTAGTTTTTTTAGTTTTCTTTTTTGGGGAAACCCCAATTTACGTATTTTGGTATTAATAAATATAACAAGTGATTTTGAAGTGTTGCAAGATTTTTTATTTTTTTCATGTTCAAGGGTTTCTATATTTTAGGGAGTAAGCTGTAACTATAAAAGGAACTTAAAAACTGGTTCGTAATAAACAAGAGTTCGCTATAACTGTAATAATTGGTATATAATTTGAAAGTGAATGTTTTGGGTCCGGAAAAAATTTTTTTCCCGGATTTTTTTTTTTTATAAAAAATTCTTTATAACCGGTGTACGTTATAAACGAACTCCACTGTGTCTAGCAAATTCGTAGTCGCTGTTAAAGTGTTGTTGTTATATATAGTCGTGGTATATTTAGTTTAGGTGTCGAAATTAAGGATAGGGAAATATAATCATGAAAATAACTACTTTTTAAAACTTTGAAGATCGGTAGAACCCTAAAGATATTGTTTCTTTTTATTTTTAAAATCATTTTGGGAATCTACGATCAATTACGCAAATTTTAAGAGGTCTTGCGTTAGGGAAATCCAAAAAAAAGAAATTCGGGACAACCTAATGTGTATACATGGCTCATCTTCTCAACCTAACCCAACCTAACAACCCATATGTTGTTTACGTTTTCCTTTACGATCACTTTTACTACGTGAACAATCGTATATTTATTTTAAATATTTAAAGGGAATATAAAAAATAATAATTTTAATTTAGAAAAGAAATATTATTGCTAAATATTATTAGAAGAGACCATTGATCCACCACCATAAGTTTAGAAGTTATTACCAGAAATACTTAAAACAAAGAATTTACATCCACTAGGATGTAGAAGAAGATGAAATGGCCGCTTCACTGTTGTAAGTGGTCACAACTCTTCCGTTTAATATTGGGGGCGTTATGACATATTTATGAAACTACTATATTTTTCTCAAATTTAAAATTTAGTGGAAAAGAACTTCTAGGGAACAAAAGGGAAACAAGAAACGTATACCACCCGGAGAAAGGTGAAAATGTCCTCTTTAAACCTAAATATACCTTTGCACCCGTGACGACCCCTGGGTAGAACACTTTTTTCATTTAAATGAAATTTCTAAAAAAAAAAAAATTCAAATTACGATAATTTAAACAGCCCTATAAGCATACAATGGTGTGTTAAATTTATGCTTTACAGCAAAGCAACATAAGGCTGGAAGAGTACGCAAATCATTGGACAACTGCAGTGATAGATCTAAGAGGCGGAAACCTAAAGCTGTTAACGATGAAATTGGATGTTCAAATATAATAGAATATTTCCTACATCAATTACGATCACGGAAACAATTGGCAGAAGTAGATAAAATTGAAAAAGTTATTATAGCTAGTCTGGTGAGAACAAAACGGATTCTTAAAAGTATATCAACTCCGCGCGATGCAATACAATTCAAAAATGAGGAGGCATTAGCATTATTTCTGGATCTGAAATTAACAAAACAGCAATATATTCAGCTAAGATTGCGTGCGATTGAAATAGACTCAAATATGTATCCAGCATATCATCACATAAATTCTGCTAAAATGAATAGTTTGCCATCAAAGGACACTATTACAATCACACCAATTTCGTCAAAGATCACACAGCCGAACACATGCTTCAATCAATAAAAGGAAATGAGTTAAAGAGATATGGAAACACAAAGTTAAGTCTTTTTCGTAAATGGCGGTGTGATGATTCTTCGGGACGAAAACAATACAAACAAGTAGTATGTGATAATATTTCGGACTCAGATATGTTCTTGGTATCATTTGTACCATTGCGATTGAAAAAGATTTTGGAAGATTCAGAGCCTTCGACTAGTACAACGCAAACAATGAATATTTGGAAAAATGAGACACCATCTGCTACGAAATACTACAGGCCAATCAAATTTGAATTTAAAAAAGAAACTCATGATGCCATTAACAAAGAAGTTACTGATTTCAAGGCTCAAATTGTAACACTACAGCCATTACAATTACAGTTAGATGGGCAGCAAGTTGAAGTAAGCTACCAATTAGTGCTAACAATGATAGATGGAAAAGTAGGTCAGGCTTTGACTAACACGATGGCTGCATCTAGCTGCATTATATGCCAAGCAACATCAAGCCAATTAAGCCAAGTCCCGACAAAATCATTAGATAATACCGATGTATATGAGTTTGGATTATCACCACTACATGCAAGAGTACGACATATGGAACACATACTAAAAATCAGTTGTGTTTTGGATTTCGGGTCTTTAGGATCAATAAGAAACAACGAAACCAACAAGGAGTTAAGAATTTCAAAGAAGAAACATGTTCAAGATCAATATCGCAAATTTCGATTGATTATAGATCAGCCAAAACAAGGGTCAGGCAATACAAATTTTTCCAATACCGCAAAAAGATTCTTTTCAGATCCAGAGAGCATCTGAAATAACAGGAGTGGATTTAAACCTTATTTTCAAATTTGAAATAATCCTAGAAGTACTTGCGTGCAATGAAGAAATTGACTCTAGAAAATTTGGAGATTATGCTAAGGAAACTTTAAAAATATATACAACCAAGTACCCATGAAGAAATATGTATGTGACAATTCACAAAATCATTTATCATGCAGAAGATGTCATTAACTTTCATTTGGTGCCACTTGGAGATCTATCAGAGGAGGCTCAGGAAAAAAGGAATAAGGATTACTGATTTTATAGAGAGCACAATACTAGAAAAATTTCACGAAGTTCCGCAAATGAAGATCTATTTAATATATTATTGGCAACGTCAGATCCGTTTATCTCTAGTATTCGAAATCAATGGAAAGTGGAACAGCGGGATTTAGATGAAGAAGTCAAAAAACTACTAAAGAACTGAAATAACACAGAACAAAATATGGAATATTTGCAATCAATATTTAAGTCAAATGAATAATAATTATAATTGCCTTTCATTGTTATTTAATTACGAAAAATGTAGTATTAGTAAAAAATAATGCATTGTTACAAATGCAATTAAAATCTATTCCAGTTTTTATTTTTAAAATGTTTTTTAAAATTAGCAAATTTCACAACAAAAAATAATAAATTTTTCTGTAGTAATAGCAAGATTTTTAGATAATATAATATAATATAGTTTTTTTTTTCTGCAAATTTGACAACAAAAAATCGGTCCGATTAAGAATACAGTGCAGTTATGAATTTTTGAAATATATGCTTTCTTCTTCTTCACCACGCACCATTTAAACAAAATTAAAAAAAAAAAAATTGCATATTAATTACAGTAGTAATTGCAATATGTCTGAAAAATGACGATAAAACTAACAAAACAAAAAATTTTTAATTTTTCAATAACAATAGCAAAATCTCCAGTTGAATTTACTATTTTTTTTTTTTAGTGTAAAATTTTTTTTGAGTGTAACGTTAAAAAGATCCCATTATTACAAAAAATGTTTATAATTATTATTAAAATCCAAATATTAAATTTTTTAATAAATAAAAAAATACACAATAAACACGTATTTCACTCTAAAAGTTAAAAAAATCAAAAGTTCAACTTTGAACTAGAATTCCTTAAAAAGTCCTCAATCAACTTTAATGTAATTAAAACTGAGTCAAGCTGAACTAAATATCTATCCACTAAAAAAAAATTACTTAAGTTTTTTGATCGGTTCAAAAGTTACAGAATTTTGGCCAATGAAAAACAATTTTCAGCCACTGTGCGCTTGATACTGGCGGATCTGCCATGCCAGTCTGGCATGAATATCAATAATTTACATATTAATCCAGCATTCTGACTGGTTCAGAGTGGACCACAGTACAGGTGACTAAGATTTAACTCCCAAAGTTAACATACAGACTTATTTGAACTCGCTTCTAGACGTCTGTGTTTTAAACTAAATTACTACTATCAATGCATTCATTTAAAGCTCTGCTTAGAACATATACATGTATATGAAGTACAGAAATCAGATCGTAAAAATGTCCAAAAGCTGTAAAGCTCATAAGCCGTATATGAGTCTTACCGAATGCCACCAAACTTGAATGTGGAATGTGCTCACCTTTAGTTATACACGCACACATTCTTCACATATGTTTCGATGTGTTAGTTTGTGTAATTTTAAAACAGACTGATATGTGTTTTGTCTTTGGTTTTATTGGTTGTACAACAGTTTTGTTATATCTGGTTTTGTTTTATGACCAAAACAAAGTTGGCTGTTGGGTATGAATTGGTGGCATCTCCTGAAAAGTTTATATGTCATCATTTACTGCGATTGTACTCTTAGTTGTTACGAACAAGAACCCCTTTTTTTTGTTATGGTTCAGTTTGGTTTGTTTTCATAAATAAATATTTATTTGCTATACTGGGGCACCTTGAGCTTTAACGTCTTCATACTCGTCGAACCTTTACCTTTGCCCACTTCAACCCCTTCCGGATAAAACGTCAATGGGTAATCACTATTACCATGTTTATGTGTATGAGTATTGCGTTTCTACCATGTTTTTACGTCATTATTATTTTTTATGATGCTTTTTACTCGCTTTGTAGAATATTTTATAGTCATACATCTTAATATCCCTTCAATATCGGTTACATATCAATGTTGGTATTTACTGATGTTGCTAGCGGTTACATAGCAACACCACCCAGCATCACCATACACTGGATTTTTCGTATAAATTTTTTTCAATAAACGAAAGTGCTTGGCTGCTACTTGAAAGCGACTGGTTGATATTTGACTTCTTCAGTTGGGTTTCCACACATTATTCATTTCATTTCATTTCATTTCTTTGGCTTCTACTTTGAGCAGTTTATGTTTGTGTATATATGTACGTATTAGGAAAAACTTATGGTTGTTCCATGGCAAAGATTTGTTTTTTTTGGTGTCATAAAATGTGTTGGTTTATTCTCGATTTTTTGTTTTTTGCTTTGACTGTTTGTTAAGATATTAACATTTACTTTTCTTTGTGACATGTGAAACGCAGCAACTGCAGATTTGTTTTTTAAGTAAATTTTTTCTTAAATATAGAAAGTCTTTAGGTAAATCGTTAAATGATTTCTCGAAAAGTGGCCTGAGATTTATTGGAGTGATAATTTTGTGAGTTTAAAATTAAAATTTTTCTTACAAAAATTGTAAAATTCTTTTTTGTGCTGTCAACACTGCCGTGCTTAATGATTTGCAAGTAATTGTTTCTGCTATTAATTAGTTACTCGAATAGTACTGACAGCAAGTGTCATCTGTTTTTATCAGCAAAGAATCACACTTGTTAAAAAACAACTATAGTTGTTACAATCAAGTAGAACTGTTAAGACAACAATTTTAATGGTTTTCTTGGCAATGACATAACTAAATTCTATTAGGTTTTAGAAAATTGAAGATATTAAAATTGTTAATCAGCTTATCGAATATCTTGGAACTTTTAAGGAAGCATCACATTTAAATAAAAAGATTTGCATCACTGAATCTTTTTCTTTGAATTTTGTATGGATATTTGCGGATGCCGCACAGTGGCTGAAAATCGTTTTTCATTAGCCAAAGTTCTGTGACTTTTAAACTGATCAAACTTTTTCAATTATATTTCATTAAATTTTTTCGAGTGGATAATTATTTAGTTGAGCTTGAGTCAGTTTCAAGTACATTAAAATTTGTTGAGTACTTTTTAAGGAATTCTACGTCAAAGTTGAACTCTTAATTTTTTATAACTTATTGCGTGAAATATTGTTTTTTTTATTTTTTTTTATTTATTAAAAAAATTTCATTTTTTTTGTCATAGCGGGATTTTTTTTAATGTTTACACGAAAAAAAATATTAAAATCAACTGGAAATTTTGCTATTATTGCTGAAAATTTAAAAATTTTTGGCATCAAATTTGCAAATTTGTATACACTCAAAGAAAATTTCTTAATTTGTGCAAAATAAATCTGCTGAACATTAGCGCAATGATTCTGATTTTGATATTTTCTGAATCTTTCTTATATATTAAAACATTTCATTCATATGTGGGTAAAAAAACGTTTAAAAAATATAAACTGGAATAGACTTTAAAAGCATTTGTAAGAATGGAAGGTTCCGTTTATTATTATTTTTTTACTAATACTTAGTTTTCGTACTTAAATAACAATGAAAAATAATTATAATTATTATTAAAATTTATAATTATAATTATAATTATAATTATTATTCATTTGATTCAAATATTGATTGCAAATATTCCATATTTTGTTCTGTGTTATTTCTGTTCTTTAGTAGTTTTTTGACTTCTTCATCTAAATCCCGATGTTCCACTTTCCATTGATTTCGAATACTGGAGATACATGGATCTGACGTTACCAATAATATATTAAATAGATCTTCATTTGTGGAACTTCGTGAAATTTTTCGAGTATTGTGCTCTCTATAAAATCGGTAATCCTTATTCCTTTTTTCCTGAGCCTCCTCTGATAGATCTCCAAGTGGCACCAAATGATATTTAATGAGTATACTTTTGGTATATATTTTAAACAGGTCCAAGGAAGAGTATCGTAGTAGTAGGTTGAAAACAAGTTTTAATGCATTAGTTTGGGCTGACTGTAGGGATTTCAGCGAGCTATTTTTCCGTCATCCATATAAAGAAGGAAGGTAATTTAGATGTGAGTGTACAAGTGACTGATAAAAAAGTAACTTTACCGTGGAACTAAATTTGTTTTTGAACTTAAATAGTATTTCAATTCTATATGAAATCTTTGTCTTTAATGTGTTTATGTGTTTGTCGCAGAGCAGATTATGATTCAATATAACTCCGAAATATTTCACCTTTTCCGACTCAGTTATGGCTGTACCATCAACATGAACAGCCATTTTACCATTTCCTCTTGAATTATGTGGTTTAAAAGTTAAAAATTTAGTTTTCGCAGCATTAATTATAAGTCTATTGCATCGGTAAAATTCAGTTAATATGGCTACTTCGTATTCAGCCTGCGTTTTCAAAACTTGTATCTGTAAAACAAGCAGACATCGACAGCATGCATAAACTGTTTTCCATTGAAACTTATATTTTTAATCTCACTGATGAAAATTTTTGACAATACCGGCCCAAGAACACTTCTTTGCGGAACACCACATTTAACAGGGAGCATTGAACAGCTTGATTTCCCAACCTGAAAAATTGAATCCTGTTGGATAAATAATCACGAAATACATGAAGTGTTTTATTCGTTTCTCTTATAACATTAAGCTTTCTAATTAAAATTTCATGGTTAAACAGGTCATAAGCTTTTGTGTAATCTGAGAACACGTCGGCAACTCCGCTGAAACCTACGTCAAGCTCTCTGCAAATAAAATCAAAGACATCAACAACTTCTTCTTTAGTTCCAGCACCTTTTTTCAAACCATATGGATTTTCAAACAATATATCATTAATTTCGAGATAATTTGAGATTTTATCAAAAATAGTTTTTTCAAAAACTTTATCTGAAATCGAAAATTTTCAATTTAAAATGATCCGATAATTTTAGGTATTATCTGTGTACTTTAAAACAGCTCCAATAGCTTCCTTCTTCTACCATTTTGTTAATTATAGAATGTTTGAATATTAGATAACGATTAATTCCTTATAGGTACCATTCTAGGGGTTATAGCATCAAAGCCAAGTCATTTATTCATATTCAAATTTTCCAAAATGAAAAATGTCTGATTGTTTGTTGGAAGAATTCATTTAAAGCTGTAGCTTTGTCTTCATCCTGATTTAATAGATTTCCATTTTCTGTTAAAATGTCCCTTGTACCGCGATTACTTCGACCAAGCTCCTTTTTTAAAAACTGCCATTATTTCTTTGGATCTTCATTACATAACTTACATTTTTTCATATAAAATCCATTCACCAGGTTATTGTTGCTTATTTTAATAACTTTGTTTATTCTTTTAATTCGATCAGATAACATTTTATTATTGCGATGCTTCCTTCGAAGTTTTAATAACGCTTATTTGCAGCAAATTAAGGAAAGTAGAGTATCGATCATCCATGGAGTTAATTTTTAGCGTGTATGTAAACGTTTAGTTCTTAATTTTGTATTATGCAATGAGCTGTTTTGAAAGTGGTTATAACATCCTCACATAAGTTAGTAGAGCTATTATATTGATTTGGAGTCGGCAGGTTATTATCCAAACAATGTCCTAATTGTTCATAATCTATTTTATAGTTTTATAATTTCATAAGAAGATCTATATCAATTTTTAAATTCCAGTACTTTGGACAGAGTCAAGTAACCATCATACCTATTGTTATTTCTGTTGAACAAAAGTTGCTGGATTCAATATGAATAATCGAAAAAGTATTACTAACGAGAATGTCCCATCGGTTTCCGAACCAGTGCAACGTCCACCAAATGATCCATTACCAGTCATTGCCAGTGCTAAGAGCAGTGAGTCCGAAACATCTTTCACCAGCAGTGGTAGTTTGTATGAGGCTGATGATCAAAGCCATTTTGTGACTCAAGCTGAGCTGAATGATCTAATTCGGGATTTACATTTACCGATGCAAGACACAAAATTACTAGCTTTAGCTATAACAAATTGATTGATCTAATTTCTAACACTAACTGGAATGATTTGTTGTTCCATACTTCTATTGATTTAATGGTGGAGATCTTTTATAGAACTATATATTCTTTTATGGATGAATGCATCCCAAAGCGCTCTGTCTACAAATGAACTGGCCCGCCTTGGAACTCAAAACAACTATGAAGATTAAAAAATTTGAAAAACATGTATTATAAAAAGTATAAAATTTTTGGTTCTCTTGTATTTTTTGAAAAATACTCCATTCATCGTGTCGAATATAATATTAACAATTATTTATACAAAAACTATCTAACAAAATGAAGGAAGATTTCAATCGTGATCCTAAAGCATTTTACAAATTTGTTAATTCAAAAAGAAAAACTACTGGTTATCCATCTGTAATGAAATTTGACGATATCGAATCTAGTGATGATACTATAAAAAGTAAAATGTTTGCAGACTTTTTTGCTAGTACATATTCTGTTGCTCAATATTGTTCCAACAGCTATTCATATCCATTAAACAGAAATCAAGCTATATCTTTCCCTCTAATTCATAAGGCAGAACTGTTAATAGCCAGAAGAAACTTAAAATTTCATTTACTGATGGAGTACCTAGTTCTATACTCAATTATGATGCTACTTCCTTGGCAACACCACTGACTCTTTTGTTTAATGCGTCAATAAAAAACGGTTATTTTCCAAAATTTTGGAGAGTTTCTTACATCATTGCATTATTTAAATTTGGAAATAGATCGGATGTTTCTAATTACCGTGGTATTGATAAAGTTAGTGCAATCCCTAAGCTTTTCGAGAAATTTATTACAGATTTTTTTGTGGTATCATCATTAAACCTTAAATGGATAAAATCATCTTTCTGAGAGGAGACAACGTGTAATGTATAATAATATGTCATCTCAAGATATTACTGTGACTTCTGGTGTTCCTCAAGGCAGCCATCTTGGACCAATTCTTTTCTCCCTATTCATCAATGATCTTCCAAAAGTGATACATTTTTGCAACGTTTTAATGTACGCTGATGATGATAAAATTTTTTTAAGTTACTGTCAACATAATGATCATATCCATCTTCAATCAGATCTCAACAATTTCTTTTCGTGGTGTAATCGTAACCTAATGGAACTAAACTTGCAAAAATGTAAATGTATGTGGTTTTCAAATAATAATCTTATTCCTGCTAGCTACTTTTTGGGAGGATATCAGCTTGAACTTGTTGATACTTTTCTGGATTTAGGGATTCTACTTGATCTTAAATTAAACTTTGTATCTCACGTCACCATGGCAGTTAATAAAGCTAGAGGTACACTCGCATTTATTAAAAGATGGGCAAAGAATTTATTGATCCTTACATAACCAAACAACTTTTTGCATCTCTTGTAAGACCTATTTTTGAATATGGGTCAATAATATGGGATCCCTACTATAATATTCATATTCAGCGAATCGAGTCTGTACAGGAGCAATTTCTACTCTTTTGCTTACGTGGCTTACCTTAGAATTATGCAATTAATCTACCTTCATACGTTGATCGACTTAAATTAATAAAATTACCTACTTTGGAAAGCCGTAGGACTATGCTAATCTGACTTTCTTGTCAACGATATAACTTTTAATGTTCCTCAACGAGTATCACGCCAATTCCAACCACTCTTTGTTAAATCTTTTAAAACCAACTATGCTCTAGCTGATACCTTTAGAAGAATTTGTTGTGATTATAATAATCTTTATCAATTAATTGATTTTTCGTTGAACATTGATGTAATTAAGCATAATACCATTATTTTCTTAAATTCCTAACTATTTGTTTTTATTTGTATATCTATTTAATTGTTTCAATATATGTACATATGTAATCATTTATACAGGTCTGTAAGGATTTACTCCGTTGACCTAATAAATAAATAAATGCGTGCAGCAGTGGAAACACCTTCCAGTTGGGACAAAAGTAACAATCTATAGAGACAGAAGCTTGGAATTGGCTGCATATTTTGAAAAGAAACACTTTATTTTATACTGTACTGATGTTGATGGTTTATTTCAAAAAATGAACCAGCCATGTGACAAAACTAAATGGAGGTTATTTATTGATGGCTCTAAGTACAGTTTAAAGGCTCTTCTTTTGTCTGATGGGAATAAAAAACCATCCATGCCAATTTCTCATACCATTAATGCAAAAGAATATACGAATCAATAACTCAAATTTTGACATTACTCAAATACAACGATCATAAATGGAAGTTCTGTGGTGACCTTAAGGTGTGTGATTTAAATTTCTTTGTGGGCACGTAAATGGCTTTTTGGGCCAAATTTGTAATTTCACCTACTAACGGTGGGCCGCACTAGTTTATTTCTGTACAAATATTTATTTTCAAACAAAAAAGCAAAAAAAAAAAACAATTTTTAAACAAACATAAAATTTATTAATTCATTTCATACACATTACAAATAAATTTTATACTGAAATATTTATAAAAATAATGTTACATTTTAAAATTTTTTGAGATCAAAGAATTAAGAGATCAAAGGAATTATATAAAAATAAAATAAAAATATAGGTACCAAAAAATAAAAAAGAAATTAGGAAGAATTTTTGATTATTTCTTTAAAATCAGGTGTGTAGTTTGTCAAAGTTGTCCGAATGAGTTCCGTAAAATGTTGATTTTTTAAACGTGAACGAATTTTTTTTTTAACATTTTTCATGGTGGAGTACAGAGATTCACAACAATACGTTGTGCCAAACATTGAAAATATACGAGCAGCACCTTTTTTCAATTGTGGATATTAGGTTTCGTTAACAAGTTTCCAAAATCCAACTAGACAAGTTGATTTGTGATGCATTTTCAATACAATATCATCCTTCATTTCTAACAACTCCAATTTTCCAACATCTGGTTTTGCAAGAATTATATCGGATAATCATCATCATTTAGGACATCACACAAAAATGGTTAAAAAAAAAACTGAGAATGTTGCTTGAAGTTGTTTGAGATCCTCAAATCTACATTTAAAATTTTCATGAAATTGTTTTAAAATATTTATGTATTCTTCCAGCTTATCGTCTTGTATATTATTTACGTTCAATTTTAAAAGAGGAAAAAATTTAAATTTTTTACATTCGAAGTCTTTTATAAACAAAAGAGGTTTAGCTTCGAAGCTTAACAATGATCCTGACAAATCAAGCACTGTTTTGTCTTTGCCTTGTAAACTCAGATTAAGCGATTTAAGATGGTTCATTGTGTCAGTAAAAAACATTAAATCTGAAATCCAAATTTCATTCTCCAGATCTGGATATATTTTTCTTTTTTCTTTTACAAACGACTTTATTGTGGGTAACAGCTCAACAAATCGATCCAAAACATTAGAAACGAATAGCCATCGCACTATGGACCAAATGGTGACATCTCATTGTGATAACTCATTGTTTTCCTCAACTTCGTGTAACTCCATAATAAAATTTTTAAACTGACGATGAGTTTTAGCATTTGTTCTGATAAAATTTACAATTTCTACCACAACTTTCCAAACGTTTTCATATTTAAAAAATTTTGAAACAAGATGCTCCCGATGAATAATACAGTAAATTTTTAGATAATGTGGGATATCTGGATCTTTATTTAAAAGACCAATCAAACCCTGATTTTTACCCACCATTGCAGGTGTTCCACCTGTGGCAACACTAAAAAGTTTATCTCGTGGCAATTCAAATTTGTTAATTACTTCGAAAAGCGCATTTTTTATATCAATGCCTCGCGTTGTTTCAGAAAGAGCTACAAGGTCTAACATTTCTTCAGTGATATTAAATTCAACTGATACAGACCTAATGAAGATCGCCAATTGAGGAACGTCGCTAACATCTGTGGATTCATCAAGAGCTAAACTAAATGCTGCAAAATTTTGTAGATCGTTTTTTAAACTTGTTTCAATAAAAGTGCTGATATCTCCAATCCGACGCTCGGTTGTGCGCCGTGATAAAGAAAGCTGATCTATCGCTTTATGCAGCTTTTTGTTGTCAGGGTCGAGAATGCTCATAACCTTCTTCATAGTGCGGTTTCTTAACTCTGCTTCCCCATAAGGACATTTATCACGGGCAATATCCCAAGTTATTATGTAACTTGCTTCAAGTGATCTGTCATTTCCATGGCTACAAGACGAAATAATGTTCTATTCTTTTTCAATATTTGACTGCAATGGCTTCAGTTAAGTCTCTCTAAGATTAGTTTTAAGGGGATAATCTTTGGCAAATTGTGAATGAAATTTTTCATGGTGTCTACCTAAATTGTAAAGTTATTTATGTGGTACAGTAATTTTGCAAATGAGGCACATAGGTATGCCCTTATTTTCAACAAATCCGAATTTGTGTGTCCATTCGGACTGGAATTTTCTGTTTTCATCACCTATCTTACGTTTTTTATTGCTCGTTGATGCCATTTTAATTCCTTAAAAGTAAAAAGCGGGACCAATATATGTTGAGTATTACCAGTTAATTGCAATAAAATGAACATGAGATATAATTAAAAAAAATCGTCCAATTTGCCAATTTTAGTTTTTAAATTTTTTAAAGAAAATTTTAAAGTTCAATTGAATTTTTAGTGCATTTTAAAATTTTTGACGCGAAAATTTTTCGAGTTAGTGCTTAGTGCTTTTTTTAACATCAGTGACACCAAATCCTTAATTGCTGTTAGCATCACAAGTCGAATCTAATTTGAAATTTTGTCAAGTATTGAAAATGGATGGCAAATAATCCACCTGATGAAATGGCAAAATTATGAATCCAAAATTGAGTTTTGGAATGAAGTTAAATCACATAAGGGTGCCACTGACTTAAATCCATTTGAAGCTGTAGCTAGTCTCGATATTAAACTTTTGTCACTTTTTTATTTAAACGCTAAAGTTGAGAGGGGTTAAGCGACATGAACCTTTTTGAATCCAAAATAAGAAATCCATTGCCATTACATTCAGTTAATGCTTTACTTCACATTTAAAATGAGAAGAAAATTTCTGTTCCGAAAGATAAAAAATTTTTAGTTTTAATGAAACATTTAACTATCGGTACTGCTCTCATCCCCAAGTATTCAGGACAACAGGGCTTTTACTGATAAAAGCAAAAGTAAAAAATGGAAAATATAGTGTTTTTTTTCTTCAAATTATGCGATTTTTGTCGGATTAGTGCTTTTTGATATTTTAAAGTAGACAACCCTGAAAATAATGAACTATAAAAAACGGGAGAGAAAAACTATTATGCTCTGTCGTTAGCATTTCAAATCATGAGTGTGTTTTGCAAACATACAATTTTTAAAATGCATTTTTTTTGTACATGCTACATTGCTCTAATAGAAACAAGTAAGAAAATTATAGTCGGTGTAGACCGACTATATGATACCCTATACCATGCGTTTAGAGACCCTATCTCTCAGACCCAACTAACTGGATATAGAAAATAAGCATAAACCAAATCTGAGTGAGATTTTTCTTAATTTTTTTGGCTGCAGATATGAAAAATTTCATATTAGATGCTATATCTATATGGGGACTAAGCCCAAAAATGGACCGATCCTGACCATGTTTGGTAAGGTCTCTTGTATTTTGGTTAAATATATACAAACAAAATTTGAGAAGAATCAGTGGAATATTTTTCCTTTTTGATAGATTTAAGTGAAGATCGGGAAGCAGCTCTATATGGGGACTATGACTAAGAGCTGTCCAATAGGGATTATTTTTGGACTATTGATTAATGGATGTAATATATACATACATACAAACCCAATTTGACTAAGATTTGTATGATAATTTGGATATTATGGCAATATATGTTGATTTCATAGGGGTCATTTGTATGGGGGCTAGGTCTGATCATGAACCGCTTCTCACCAATTTCAACAACTTTCATTCCATGGTCGATAGAAGATCAAATACCAAATTTCATCAAAATATATTCATAAGTGCGACCTGCAGTTTGATTACAATCTTTACATGGACACACAGACGGACGGACGGACGGACATCGTTAAATCGAATCAGATCAGTGATTCTGATTCGATCGGTATAATTAAAGATGGGTGTAGGTCAAATATTTTTGGTTGTTACAAACAGCAGCAAAAAGTCATTATATCCAAACCACATAGTGGTATAGGGTATAAAAATGAAGCATGCTAACCTAGCATACCATATGAGCTGTAAATGAGCACTTTATGACTCATTTTTCTGATCGCTGACACTTATAAAGAGCTCATAAAATACTCACGAACACTCATAAAACACTCAACATGAGCGTGTTTTCCTATGAAACTGGTCATTCATTAAAGAGCTCTAAATTTTATGCATAAAAGACTCTTTTATGACTCTTTTTTTTAAACGCATTAAGAGCTCACTCATTAAAGAAATCTATATTTTATGCATAAAAGACTATTTTATGACTCATTTTCGCACGCATTATGAGCTCTTGTTCCAGTGCATAAAAGAACATTTTTTGAATGTTTTTTTGCACGCATTACAGTGAATAAAATAACCTTTTATGAGCGTAATTTAGCACGTATTAAGAACTATAAATAGCTTCCTGAAAATTAAAAAAAAAACAGATAATTCAAAATATAATTTTTTATTATATAATATATATATAATATATATTAAATTTTTACTTATATTTATACATTAATAATAATAATAATTAAAAATGATAATAATTAATAATAATAATTATTTATAATAATAATAATTAATAATAATATCAGTAATTAATAACAATAATTTAATAATTAATAACACATATTTTCAGTTCAATTTAAATTAAATAAATAAATTAAATAATAGTTAAATAAAAAAAAATAGAAAAAATTAATTAATTATATTTTCAATGCAATTCTTTTCTGAGCGCAATTCGTTCTATCCTTTGCAGTCCGGAACCACCTAAGACTGCAATTGCTGAAAATTTTTTCATCCAAACTAAATTTCCTGTTGAATGCTCCTCTAATAACTGATGTGATTGTCATTGTTAGTAAACATTTTTTTCACATGTTCCTTTCCAGGAATATTTCATCGCGACTTCTTCACAGAAAATTTTTTTCCATACTCCAGGAAGGAACTTGGTAGGATTTGAGGGGCAGAAGCTATATACTTCGTTCTCCTTAAAGTAAAATAAAACATTAAATAATTTAATAAATTATAAATAATAGATAAAATAATAAATAATAATAAATAAATAATAAAAACAACTTACCAGGTTGATGCACAAATCCGTTGAGCTTTGTAATTTCAACTCAAACTCCTCCAACTTAACTTAACCTTTGGTAATAAGGAGTCCACTTTCTAAAATAGGTTCACATTGAATATTTTCTTCAACAAAACTCTTATTTTTATTAATATTGGATATTACACTTGATTCAATTAATTTCTTTGAACGAAGCGCATATTTTATTAATTTGCTTTCTTTATATTTATTATTTTATTTTTTTATTTATTATCAAAATATTTAAAAATTCTTCAACTATGTTCTTATATAAAATTTTCACAACTGAACCAATTTGTTTAACTTCTTTAACTTCTAAGTATAACAAATGTTCTGCTTAGCAAGAATTTACCGTTATTTGTCAGCAGAGAATGCAGATATCACTCACAAAAGACTGATAAAACCGATCATATATGAGCTCAGAAACATACGCGCAGAAAAAACTCGTTAAAAACTCACAAAATCGTTAATTTATGAGCTTAGAAATACACGTGCAGAAAACCTTCGTAAAAGACTCATAAAATCATTAAGTTATGAGCTTTCAAATATACGCGCAGAAATACCTAGTAAAATCGATCATTTGTGAGCTCAGAATTCTGTGCGCTGGAAACACTCATAGAAACTCATAAAATAGATCATATATGAGCTCATATATAAGAGCGCTCTGACAATGGTATGCTGGGAACAGACGTTACATTCAAATAATTTGTATTATTTTTGTGGCCCTAATGAAAATTTATACTCGTATTAATGATATTTTTTAACAATACTTTGAAAATTAGGTATTAAAGTTTTGATTTTTTTTTTTTTTTTGAATTAAATCTAAATTAAATTTTGTAATTTTTTTTAAATTTATATGGGGCCGCATAAAATTCGTTCGTGGGCCGCATTTGCCCATGCCTGATATATAGTATAGACCATCGTAAATAACGGTAAATTAATCTGTTTCAGGTCATTGGTTTGTTGACTGGTATGAAATTACCTTTCACAAAATATTTTTGTTTCCTTTGAGTATGGGACAGTCGCGCTACATGTCATCATTACGTCAGAACAGAGTGGCCAAAAAGAACTGAATATTCACCAGAAATAAAAAACATTTCAAATAAACCATTAGTTGATCCAAATGACGTTCTTCTTCCACCGCTCCACATAAAATTGGGCCTTTCTAAGAACTTTGATATGGCTCAGGACAAAGATGGTGCAGCATTTAAATATTTGTTAGCAGTTTTTCCTAAAATTTCATATGCTTAAATCCAAGAAGACACATTTGTTGGCCATCAGATCAGGAAGCTATTGAATGATGACAATTTTTTACAATGTTTATTGGAGAAAGAATATGCAGCCTGGAAATCGTTCAAGAGCATCGCGGACAGTTTTCTTGGAAACAATAAGAGTGAAAGCTGCAGACAAATTGTTGCTGAATTATTGAAAAATTATCAAGAATCAAGTACACGAATGTCGCTCAAAATACATTTCCTTCATTCGCATTTAGATTTTTTTCCACAAAACCTAGGTGCGGTGAGCGACGAACAAGGGAAGCATGCTCATGGGAATATAATGAAAATTGAAAGAAATTATCAAGGATTTTGGGACAAAAGCATGCTGGAAAACAAATGCTCGCCTCGAAAACGTGAAACCGAATCAACGAAATACAAAAGACGTTCAAATAACGCCATTCAATTTTGCAAATTCATTGATTTTTAAATAAACGAATGATTTTTTTTATGTAAAAAACGAATAACAACATTTTTTTGTATCTCGAAAACTTAACGTGATAGAGAAAAACCAATAACAGAATCGAATTCAGCCCACCAAATTACCCTAGGAAAGATATTTGGTTGCTCCAGTTCAAAACCTTGTTGGTTAGTGTATCTATGTGATGCCAAATTCTAAAAAGGTATGCTCAAGAATTTTACCTAAACTTGTTTTTCTTTGCAGATTTTTTTTATAATTTTTTTACATAAAATTTTGTTTAAAAAAATATTTTGCCAGAAAATGCTCTTACTTAAATATTACTAATGTTACTAATTTGATTTACCAAAATTGCTTATATTTTAAAGTAATTTTAATATACTTAGTAATTTTGAACATTTTCTTATACAAAATCAAAAACCTTGATAATATCAGAGCTTTGTGAGACCACAAACTGGCAATTGTTTTTTTATGTTTTGTATAAGAAGCTGCCAGTTAAAAAATAAATCAAAATACATACAACATGTATGTACAACTCGTTTTCTTTGTCAACAATATTCAATCGACGCTCAAGTTGATTAGAATGTTTTTGTTTGTTTTTAAAACAGTTACGAGAGTTAAATTACATTGATGAATAATGTAATTTAACTGTATTCAATATAAATTGCACCTATTCAATAGCAAGTCATCCTTATCTTCTGCTCTACTCTTCCATCAACCATTTGTTAATCCATTTGTGTTTATTTAATGTCCACTATTTATCTAACAAGAATAATCAGCAGACATGTGCTTCGCTGTCGTTTTTTTCCCAGCATTTCAATGGCTCTATAAAAAAAAAACTACACAAGTTTAGTGTGTCAATTGTAGATGTCATTATTATTGCACAATGTCCTGTCAACCCTTTTCGTAAAACCCCCCAGCTACAAACAAACAAACAACCAGAAATATGAAGGAAAACAAACTCAGGGAAATAAAAGACATGTAATCATATGAAACATTTTTAGCAATATTCACATTTTTAAGCCATTATAAAAATAAAAATCGAATAAATGAAATGACATTAGGAGGGAAATCATGTTGGGGTCACATATCAACTGGTGGAAAACAGTAAGTGAAGACAGGAAGTGTTTGTTACGATTTGTAAAACCGAAATAATTTTATGGTTGACAAAATATTTAAAATAGATTTGGCGTAAACAAAACTATTTATTAGGGGCAAAGTAAATCCATTTGTTAATGAGAAAATTAAAACTTTTGAAATAATCGTACTTAAGGATTTCATGACACATTAAAAATGATTTGCTTTAAAGTAAAATAGATTGACTGTATGTGAAACGTTGCGAAATGTTCCCATTAATGTCTAGGTTTTGATATATTTTCATTAGTCCAGAGTGAACATATAAATAGCGGCGACACTGAGAAATTCGTTCAGCTTAGCAGGAGAAAGAAATTGCTTCTAACCGAACAACTATGAAGTATCAATTTTGGAATATTTAGGAAGTTCTTCTAAACACCTAACGATACCATAATATTTTTATTTTATAAATAAATTTTAGCTCTTCAACAGAAACTCCTTATGAACTCGAAAGTGCTTTAAATAACAATAAGTTTATATTTGAACAAGTAGGAAAATTATAGTCATTCTAGGCCGACCATGTGTTTAGAGAATTGGTCTTAGGTTTAACTAATTTGGTATGAAGTTTTTATTAAGAAACTTCATATCCGATGCAATATTTATATGGGGACTAGGCCGAGAAGTGAACCGATCCCGATTACATTTGATAAAGTCACTTCTTTTTTACAAAAACATATACAAAGCAAATCTGAGAAAAATCTGGGGAATAATTTTTGTTTTCTATAGATTTAAGTGAAGATCGGGAAGCAGCTCTATATGGGAGCATTGACTAACAATTGTCCTATATGGATTATTTTTAACTACTGCTTAGTGGATGTAATAAGCATACGAAAATCCACTTTGACCGAGATCTATATAATAATTTGGATCTTATGGCAATTTAAGTTAATCTCACAGGATTCATTTGTATGGTGACTAGATCTGAACAATCACCGATTCCAACACAATTCGTCCTATGTCCGCTAGAAGCTTACCGAAGTTAACCAAAATATATTCATATTTGCGATCTGTAGTTTGATTACAAAGTTTACATGGACACACAGATGGACGGACAGATAAAAAGGCTGACAGATAGATGAACGGACGGCTAGAGAGACGGATGTCACTAAATCGACTCAGAATGTGATTCTCATGTAGATCGGTGGAATAAAAGATGGTTCTAGGTCAAATATATTTGGTGGGTACAAACATCAGCACGTAGTGGTGTTTATATCATTAACACGTAAGGCGATTTCTTGTGACCGATGATTTGTTAAATAGTTTTGTCCCGATTTGGACCAAACGCATCTTATTTGAGAGATATTCCTTTTTAGCTATCCACCTGATTTACATATTTTTAAATTTTTAAATTTTTTTTGGAGTTCTTCTCATTTCAAGTTGCTTCTAACATACACATAAAATATTACAATGCTATGTGTGCGTTATTAAATTTTTTTTAATGCGTTTACAAAAAATTGATTTTGTTTTCTTCATTCACAATAATAGTTGGGTTGAATTGAAAAAAATCTTGGACATGAACCAATCTCAATAATAATATTGCTGAATTGAAAAATAATTTTTGGACATAAACCATTCACAATAATAATTATGCTGAATTGAAAAAATAATCATGGACATAAACCATTCACAATAATGGTGCTGAATTGAAAAAATAATTTTGGACATAAACCGATAACGCAATCGATATTTAGAAAGTGTTAAATAGTGAATTGTTTTATAACAAAATTTATTAAATGAAAAAATAAATTTTCCGAGAACTTGCACTCGAATTTCGAGGGCTGGAGTCTACTAGTAGGGTATAAATAGCTAAACGTTCTCAGCAAAAACTTTACTAATCCATAAGCTGGCTTGTATTTTAGTGAGACTTAAATTACCATACGATTGCTAACCTGCTGGCAGAAGACATTCATTTTTTTAAGTTCAGCTTACAGTCCATATCGAATCAGTACAATTGTTGTGAAAAATATGACCCTTTCAACGTAATTGATGTAACTGACATCGCTTGCATCCCAAAACATTGTCGTCATGACCTTGTTGGCAGTTTTAACCACCTTGGCCTTCTTTGGTGCACGATCATCTGGAGAAATCCAATGACTTGACTCATGTTTGATGTCTGGTATAGTTTTTTGGATTCACGTTTCGTCCCCGGTTGCGGGCTGGGAGAATAACTACTTCGGATTTGGGTTGAACATTGCCAAACACTTACTAATGGTCGAGGGATAACAATAGCAGCACCAATCGCTTGGATAGGTTTTTCATGTCCAATTATTTAGATACCTAAAGCCTAAGCCACCCCACCCACTTTCATTTTCCGGTCGTCATTGTAATTCCATGGATTTTATTGAAGATTTCTGGCATGGCGACCTCTTTTGGTTGATTTGAACATTCAGAATTACCTGTCTTGGTAAGACCAAGGACCATATGCGAGGGCGGATCAACAAGTCCGTGACTTTTAGAATGGAACACAGTTTTTTTGTAAAAAAAAAAATTATTGTTCAACAGAATCTCCTTTTAGCTCAATACACTTAGTCCAACGTTTCTCTAATTTTTGTATCCCTTCCAAAAAATTGGATTTTTCGAGGTCCATAAGAAAGGCATTTGTTTTTTTCAATAATTTCATCGTTGGAGCTAAATCTCTTTTCACCGAGCCATTTCTTTAGGTATGGAAATAGAAAATAATCACTGGGGGCTAAATCCGCAGAATATGGCGAATGAGGTACCAATTCGTAGCCCAATTCATGTAAGTTTGTCATTGAGACTGCACATGTGTGCACCCGTGCATTATCTTGATGAAAAATAACTTTTTTCTTGGCCATAATGGGGTCGTTTTTTTTGAATCCTCGTCAAATCGGTCCAATAAGTTCGCATAATATTCACCGGATGTGGTGAATATGTGGATTATCCCGCGTGCATCCCAAAAATTATTGCCATCACCTTATTGGCCGACAAACTTACAATGGCATTCTTCGGAGCGGGTTCTCCCGGATAAACGCAATGTTTAGACTGCTGCTTGGTTTTCGGAGTGTTTAATAGATCCATGTTTCATCCGCAAACCATCCTTCGAAGTTGTCACACGATTACGTTTATAGTCAATTGAGAGCAAACGCGTCATCCATCTTGCAGACATCTTTTCTAAACCCAACTGATCATTTAAAATCGAAATCACACTGCCATATGAAATGCATATGGCATCAACAATCTCAAGCACTCTTACTCTTTGATCGACCAACTCCATATCGTGGATTTTTTCGAGATTTTCGACTGTAATGACCTCAATTGGCTGTCCAGAACTTTCAGCGTCATTTGCATTTATGCGACCACAGCGAAAGTCAATAAACCACTTTTTTACCATTGAAATCGATGGTGCAAAGTCCCCATAGTATTTATCAAGCTTTTCATTGCTTTGATTGACGGTTTTTTTTTTCGCAAAAAATAATATTTAATGAGAACTCGAAATTCATTTTTTTCCGTTAAAAAAAAAAAAAAAAAACACGAGGTCGTATGTTTTGAACAGCTGTTAAACGCAAAGTAAATGACGGAACTTGCTCAAAATTTTACAGTTGTATACTGACACGTGGTACTTGTTGGGAGCAGTGTTGCGTTCCATTTAACTACCAGGGAAGTTCGAAAAGTCACGGACTTATTGATCCGCCCTCGTATATAAAAGGACCATATATATGGTTTTTGGTACGTCCACAACGGAATTCAGTAAACCATTGATAGTTTTTTCCCGCAATAAGTTTTTTCAATAAGTTACCTACTTGTCAAGCTGCCCTCACATCTTAATAAAAATCATTCATATGTTTAATGAAATGCAATTTCCACTTTAAAAAGCATGATTTTTAATCTTATTTTGAGAAGTAAAAAAGAATGTTCAAGGTTTATTAACTTTTCTATTTTTCCATGGAAGAAGTCATTGTCATTCGAAATACTTTTTATACCCTATACCACTATGTGGTTTGGGTATAATGACTTTGTGCTGCTGTTTGTAACAACCAAAAATATTTGACATAGACCCATCTTTAATTATACCGATCGACTCAGAATCACTTTTTGAGTTGATTTAACAATGTCCGTCCGTCCGTCCGTCCTTCTGTGTGTCCATGTAAACCTTGTAATCAAACTGCAGGTCGCAAATATAAATATATTTTGATGAAATTTGGTATATAAGCTTTTGTCGGCCATGGGATGAACGCTATTGAAATTGGTGAGAATCGGTCCATGTTCAGACCTAGCCCCCATACAAATTAGCCCTATGAAATCGACATAAATTGCCAAATTGGGTTTGTATGCGTTCATTACATCCATTAATGAGTAGTCCAAAAATGATCCCTTTGGCCCCATATAGACTGCTTTCCGATCTTCACTTAAATCTATTAAAAACAAAAATATTGCACTGATTCATCTCAAATTTTGTTTGTATATATTTTTGCAAAATACAAGAGACTTTACCAAACATGATCAGGATTGGTCCATTTTTGGACCTAGTCCCCATATAGATATAGCATCCGATATGAACTTTTTCATATCTGCAGCCAAAAAAATTAATAAAAATCCCACTCAAATTTGGTTTGTGCTTATTTTCTATGTCCAGTTAGTTGGGCCTAAGAGATAGGGTTTCTAAACGCATGGTATAGGGTATCATATAGTCGGTCTAGACCGACTATAATTTTCTTAGTTGTTTTGAGCTTTGATGGTGATCATCATAAAAATCAAAAAGAGTATGTCGGAAAAAAACTACCGAAATGTCTATATATCCATATATGATATTTATACCCTATACCACTATGTGGTCAAATATTGTTTGTAACTACCAAAAATATTTGACCTAGACCCATTTTTTATTATACCGATCGACTCATCGATTTAGCGATGTCCGTCCGTCCTTATGTCCGTCAGTCTTTGTGTCCATGTAAATCTTTTAATCGAACTACAGGTCGCAAATCCGAACATATTTTATGACAATTTATAGGACAATTCTTAGACATATGAAGCTAATTACCGATCTTCACTCAAATCTATCAAAAACAAAATAATAGCAAAATATCATATAATCCGTTTAGACCGACTATAATTTTCTTGCTTGTTTTTATTTAACTTGGTTGTTTTTTATTCATTTGGACTACTTTTTAGAAACAACATCAATCAAATGGCTGCCTCATTTTACTTCATCTTCAATAACTTTTCGAGCATCTCGGGTGGTATAGCGATGATGCCTGCACGAATATTTGCCTTTAGCTCGTCAATTGTCTAAGGCTTGTTGTTGTCACTTTTCTTTTCAAATAATGCCACAAAAAAGTATGGAAGCATCAGAGCTAGGCATCTGAGTACTTAATCAATGTCGCCTATTGTGACATTAGACTGTCAGGTAATTTGTGTTTCAAAAAGTGAATTGTCTGAATTGCACTGCGTCAAGGTGTGCCATCTTGTTGTTGAAACCATGTTCAGTTTCGCATTTTCTGGGGAAAAATGACCCAATAATCGTTTTGGCAAAAAACGCAGACCCGACTATTACTTTTTGGTTATGCAATGAAATTTCCTGGATTTTGTGTGGATTCTCTGTCCTCCAAATGTGGCAATTTTGAGCCGCGTTGAGCGTTTATGAACGGCAAGTGGACTATCTCCCATTGTGCCATACTAAACAAAACTCGACGGATAGAGTTGTGAGACAGTGTTTCTTGGCCACGATATTTTAGATGATACGCTTGTCAAGTTAATAGAACTGAACGACTATTATAATTCACGTTGTTTTGGTTTAAAGCGATACATGACAAAAATTATAAATTCAAAAAAATGTGTTCTTTAGTCAGTCAGTTGACAAAAGTCAAATGTCATAAAAGTATAGTGTAAGAAGGGGTGTCGCCATATAGTGTAGTGGCACGCCAGCTAGGATCACCAAATAATATAAGAATCGTTGGACCGTTTTATAATGTATGCCTTGTAGCAATCTATTTACATAGTGGCATTTAAATTGAATATAGTGTATGTATGGTGTATAAAAGGATACTAAGATTGGGTGAGAACCGGACCAATCTCAGGAGGAATTTTGTCAAGTGCTTTCCTCAAAGCAGTTCCCGCGTGCACGCTAGATGCACTTTTTTAATGTTTTACAGAGATAGCACGTAGGCAGATTATGCCAATGTTTGAACCCTTTGGCAGAATATGCCAGTAAAAAAGAAAATCTCTGTTTGGTTTTAATTATAACCCTTTCAAATCAGATTTATAATTGATATTTATTTTAAAATGCTGGTCTTTTATATCATTATAATTTAATATCTTTACTTAATTTAAATAATATTCGCATATTACAAATTCATTGATTTTTGAACGTTGGGCTCAATAGCCAATCAGAAAACGTTCAATAATCAATTTAAATTTTTTCCCTCAAAATTTGAGTGACATTCCTATTTATCATGGGTTATTGACACAATTTAAATTTTCACAAATTTGTCATTTTACATTCCAGTGATATTTAATTACACAATAATTTATTGTTTTGTAATTCAACCCTTTACCCAAGGTTGGTGTACTTTGTGGTATGTGTTGAATGAAAAGAAAAGATGTGCAAAAAATAAATAAATGTTAACAAATAAATACAAATAAATATGTGCATGAGCATATAGTAAACAAAAATAAACAAAAACAAGTAAGAAAATTATAGTCGGTCTAGACCGACTATATGATACCCTATACCATGGTTTAGAGACCCTATCTTTCGGTCCAACTACTTCGATATAGAAAATAAGCATAAACCAAATTTGAGTGGGATTTTTATTAATTTTTTTGGCTGCAGATATGAAAAAGTTCATATCGGATGCTATATCTATAAAGGGACTAGGTCCAAAAATGGACCGATCCTGATCATGTTTGGTAAAGTCTCTTGTATTTTGCAAAAATATGTACAAACAAAATTTGAGAAGAATCAGTGCAATATTTTTGTTTTTTAATAGATTTAAGTGAAGATCGGGAAGCAGCTCTATATGGGGTCAAAGGGATCATTTTTGGACTACTCATTAGTGGATGTAATGAACGCATACAAACCCAATTTGAGTAAGATCTATATGACAATTTGGATCTTATGGCAATTTATGTCGATTTCATATGGGTAATTTGTATGGGGGCTAGGTCTGAACATGGACCGATTCTCACCAATTTCAATAGCGTTCATCCCATGGCCGACAAAAGCTTATATACCAAATTTCATCAAAATATATTCATATTTGCGACCTGCAGTTTGATTACAAGCTTTACATGGACACACAGACGGACGGACGGACGGACGGACGGACGGACGGACATTGTTAAATCAACTCAGAAAGTGATTCTGATTCGATCGGTATAATTAAAGATGGGTCTAGGTCAAATATTTTTGGTTGTTACAAACAGCAGCACAAAGTCATTATACCCAAACCACATAGTGGTATAGGGTATAAATATAAATAAATAAAGATGAATAAATGAAATAAATAAAGATAAATGAAGATGTGTGTAACATCATCACAAAAGATGGCATTACGACTTTTTTTTGTTATATTTAGAAGTTCCCAACTATTTTAATCTATTTTTCGATGATTTGAATATATTTTTCCACTATGGATGTACATTTTTTGTAGATATTTTTACCTTAAATCTAATGAACGAGGAGCGAATGACTGAACCGATTTTTATGAAATTTTGTAAGTGTGATTAAGTTTAGATTTAAAATTTTGCGGGAAAAATATGTGAACGTGGCACCTCCTACACAAAGAAACGTCATCGTATAAAAGGGAGAGTATCGGTACTTTGTGTAATTTCACAGGTTATTAATACGAGTAGCTTTGCTGAAAATGGGCGTTATCAGAGCAGTAGGAATGGCTCGTCCCATGCAAAGTACTTGAGAGCTATGACAGGGAGAGCTTTGCAAATTTTCATGAGGTCATCTGCTACTAATATGGAAACGGGCAGGATCTGACAAATGAGCGTGTCATCTTCCACACAGAGTGAGTTCTCAATATCCCATATCTTGGGTAATATAGAAGACAGAGAAACGATACTTTGTGTGATATCACTAGTTGCTAGTATTAGTAGCAGTGCTAAAAGTGGATAGTGTCGGATCGGTAGGCGTGGTGCTTTCCATATTTTTCGGCATTTGTAGTAGCCTTGTTAAAAATGGATGGTGTCGGATGGGTAAGGGTGGTACCTCCCATATTTTTGGGCATTAGTAGTAGCCGTGTTAAAAATGGATGGTGTCGGATCGGTAGGCATGGTATCTCGCATATTTTTCGGCAGGGAGGTCTTTGATAAATTGGGAGACGTTATCTGCTATTAATGTAATGGGCGGGAAATGAGCGGCGTCGGATAAATAGGCGTGGCAGGTCCCATACAAAATGATAAATATATAAAAACGTTCGTGCATATGAATGTGTGAACATCACGGCTGAACCAGTCACATTAATGTCATATATTCTTGATGTGCTCTGAATTATTTGTATGTGTTAGACCCCCCTCAAGTGGCCCTGGGGTCCCTTTTTTAAAAACTCTTATTTATGGACTGATTTAGCTCAATTACGCACCGTATAATGTATGCGACATGTGGCGCTGTATAATATATAATTTTCATACCAACAATACTAATTTAATAAATTTATGTATTTGTAATACATATGTATGCTACATACTTTGGCATAATCACAAAAACTTTCGACAGCTGGTTTTGGTTAGCTTACAAGACAAATACACATTTGCCAACATTTGGCATTTCCGTACTAGATTTTTCATTGCGATGTTCAAATTTTTTAAAATATATGTTAAAAAAATAATGTTACAAAATTTCATAAAAATTTTGATTATCACAAACTGCAAGAAAATTTAAAGTAATTTTAATGTAATAAACAACTTGGTTTTGTAAAATTTAGGCTTTGCTCATTATATGCAGCCTATTCCCGACTTAAAAAAGCAAAACGAAACTGCAGAAGCAAAATATAGTGTCCATACGTTGGCTTTCCAATAAATTATTATTTAATAAGGTCAAATGAAGATAGTATTATGTGAGACAAAATTAAAATTATTAAATCGAAAATAAAAGCTGCATTAGAAATAACATATTGAGATTCATTTCAATATTTTTAAAAAATTCCTTCCGTATTTGAAACACATATCAAAACAAATCTGGCGATAATATGATTATTTTAGACAGAAAACCCTTTGCTGGTTAAGCTAGTTCCATATATCTCTTTTGTACTCTACTATATTCTACTGTGTTGAAATGAATATGTCACTTTTGTTATAAAATGCAAAACTCTGTCAGCTAGAAAACTAATGCATAATTCATAAAAGTTTTTCGGCTACTCTTTGCTTTTCTTCAATTTGTTATTTATTATTTATGATGCATTTCGTCATATGAAATCTAAAAACCCGTAAGTTACGTTTACAAAATTTAAAATTTTTCATGTCAATCTTACTTTTTGTTACCGAATTAGGATACGAAAAAAATTCACTTTTTTGGTATTATTTATGAAACTTTGAGGATCACTTTTTTCTGAAACAGAAAGGGTTAGGTAATTTTTAGGAAATGCTTTCTATTAAAACATAAAAAGTATATATGTATATAAGTACACACAGAAAAAAGATTGGTTGGAGTTCGGTTACAACTAGAAAGATTTGTTAAAGTAATTAGAACTTTTATTGTAATTCTTGAATATTTAAAAATAAAATAGAAATTCTATTAAAACTATCGCATAATCACAATTCATTTAGAATTAATAAATCTACAACAACAGTATTAGTTACGTTTACCAATCAATGTCTTTATGTAAATTTCCAAAGTAATTTAATTGAGACAACCTAATAAAACAAAGAATAACATGCTTCAGTGCTAAATATTGGCGACTGCAACTACTAATTCTATTATAACAATGTATTTCAAACCGAAAATGTTTTAACAGATATTGTAATAAATAATTGGTTAGAGTACTACATATAAAATTTGTATTAAGAATGGTTTATCGGTTGTAACAGAAGAAACATAAATTTTTAAGCTTTTTTGGTATTTCTAACCGAAAGGAAACTCTATGAATCAATTTCTGTTGTAAATACAAAAAAAGATATGAATATGTTTAGGTAGACTGAATTGTTGATTTAATTTGTCATATGTCAAATAAAAAAAAATAGAAAAAAAAATAATAATGTATATTGTGATAATTTATGTAATATTATAATATTAAAAAATGGATATTAGAAGGGTGAGCAAGAAATACTGGTTATTATGGAACCGGAAGATGTTATCCAGTTCCCATGGCCTGTGTTTTTTTCTTTGTATATATGGTTATAATTTAGAATACCAATGAGCCATTCAGGAGCGCACTATCATTCCCTGCATTAAAGGTAGATATATAGAGATGCCCAGAACGCTGTCGAGTAGATATGTAAGGTACTTAATTTTCGATTACCATATTGCAATTAATAAATATATCCCTTCGCTATTGTAAGGCATTTATTTCGGCAGCAACTCGTGATTTAACAACACAAATTCACCGTACTGTATGGCACTCGTCAAGTATATGAAAATTCATTCTGCGTTTTTATTAACGGTATAAATGTTTTGAGGATATATACAACCTGAAACCTTATTATCACGTTGTGATCAGCACAAGGAACTGAACAAATCCAGGATGTATTCAATATGCTTACCACTGCTTCTCTTTTCCGGTTAGAAGCTAACAAAGGCAGTCGTTGTTGCAAAGTCGATCAATTGAACGTGGAGGTTGTTGTAAGACTGGGTAAGTAATGTGGTTGTGCTGATAATTGTGCTAAGAAATATATTTGATCTAGGCACAGCTTTTATATGGTCCACCGACGATACATTATCAGTTGTCCATCATCTGTAAAAAAACTATAGGTAGTAAAAATAAATAATGGTACATACGAAGATATGTTTAAATTTATAAATGAGTTCGGTTTAAATGAAACTATTACTATTATTATGAGCTCTTCGTTTGTTCGTCGCCAGAGTTCAATGTTGGTGATAATATTTAGGCCAAAAGATGCGGCATATGATGCGCAAACATTTGTTTTTGAATAATTCAATCTTCTCGCTATAGTATCGTTTCGCTTCCATACAGCAGTGTGCATTTCACACAGGCATTTAAAATACGGTTCTTTGTATTGTTAGGCATTTGGGGGATCTCCACGCTTTATTTAACTGACCAAAAGCTGACCTTGCCTTATTTATCCTGTGTGACACGTCTTCTTCCACTTCTCCATTTACCGACATCATGCTTCCTAGATAACAGAGGAATTTAACATATTTTATGCGTTAATCTTATGCTACAAAGTGGTTATCAATACTGTTATTTATACGCATTCCATGTGTTTTGGCAATATTTACATTCAGCCAACTCTATTTCCCAACGCAACCAAATCATTTACTTTGCTCTGCATATCGTTAAACTTGTGCGATATGAGACAAATACCGTCAGCAAATTCCAAATCTTCTAAATGGTTTTGGAGATCCCAGACCATATCTCTTCTTTTACTGCATACTTGTATCATAACCTCGTCGAAAACAACGGCGAACAATAATGGAGATAAAGGGCAACCTTGTTTTACTGCAGCGATTATCATGAAAGATTCGCTGATCATGTCATTTGTGTAACTTGGAGTGTGGTATTGTTTTACATAGCTTTAATCAAATTTATCAATTTTGTTGGTAGAGCTTTTGCTTTTAATGCATACCATATTGCTATACCTTTTATCAAGTCAAAAACTTTTCTAAGTCTATAAATTCTAAATAAGGCGGTGTTGGCCGCTTGACTGATCGATAGTCCGCATTAATGTGTAAAAAATTGGATGTAATATGTATTACATAAATCAGTAAATGTTTTTAGAATATATGGATATAATTTTTACCTAGTCCCCATATGTATGATATTCACATCCATTATAAATCTAGATATTTCTCTAGCTAGGAATGATTACTATTTGCCTGCCATTAGGATCTAACCATTTTTTAACCTAAATGGACACAGCGTTGATAATAATATTTATTTAATAATAATATTTTTATTTATTATTAATAATAGTAATATTTATTCTTTTAGAAATGTTAGCAGAATTTTGGGACATCCGACGAATATGATGATGCGAGTTTGATTTTAAATTGGTGAAAATCTGTTTTATCATTTACATAGGATAGCTATTTATTTTTTTATCTTATCAGATATATTTTATTTAGTTTAATGTGAAATTTAAAAATTATTTAAAAACAAATGATTATAGTACTCTTTATCAATTTATTGATTTTTCGTTGAACACTGATGTAATTAAGCATATCATTATTTTTTTTAAATTTCTAACTATTTGTTTTTATTTGTAAATCTATTTAATTGTTTCAATATAAATATATACATATGTAATTATATCATTTATACAGGTCTAAAGGATATATTCCATTGACCTAATAAATAAATAAATAAAATAAAATAAATAATAATTTTTGTGTTTTTTTCATATGTCGTATTAATAAAAATCCCGATTAATGTTTTTAACAATCAATAATTCAAATTAATAATTCCATTGTATCAACTAAATTTCACTATTCATACAATAGAATTTATATATAATATCAATTGTCTTTACTATTTCACGGTAGTATGTATTATACAATTCAGTAATTTCAACAGAATTACTTGATAGTACATGTGACTACCAAATTCGATTGGCAACAAATTCGGTTGCTGCAACGAATCCGTTTTCTGTGTGTACAGTATAATTTTTTATTGCTAATTTTTATGGCCTATATTACTACATAAAGAATATCAATTTCTGGTATGAAGGATTTAAGATCCTTAAGATGTTCCCACTTTCTCTTAGAAATTTTTAATCTGTAAGTACATATGTAATGGAGAAGGTTCGCTCTCAATATTTTTTTTGGACTTCGGTGTGGAAAAATTGCATAATCCTCTTTAATATTTGTTTCAAAATAAATAGATCCTGAAGGATCACATCCCATTTCTCGAATCATGATGACGGCTTTTTTCCTGTAAAATATTTTTGATTGTATTGACAGGTCATAAACATTTATTATAATAATTTTACTTGGACAAATAGAGGAGTAGAGATTTGAAGGAGAATCATAATCCAGAAAAAAAGGATGAGTAAGGTGATGGTCGTTGAGCGGTTCTGTAGACTTTCAGGAATCTTTAACCTATTCAACGAATTCAGAAGGAAGATTGATTTTTTAGTTATTAATTTTTCTTTGGATAAGCGAATGTGTTGAGTCACATTCCAGTTGTGTGTGTTCAACTATTAAATATTTATGCTCTATTGTTATGGTTTTTTCAATGCATAAGGATATCAATTAGTTTGACAATATGACATTGCGATTTTGGTAAAAGTAGCCATTAGCCATTGTGAATATCTGGTGACTGAAGTAAAAAATTTTTTAAGTGTTTTATAATGCGCTATAAAATTCCCTTCAGATTCATCCCAGATATAATTGTCAGTTTCTTGCAATTCACTATAATTTCATTTGTTTAGGGATTTAATTATACTGCTTTCATGTCCATGCATAATAATAAACACAATCCAGACTTAGCATTTTCGACATCGTTTGCTTTTTCTTCTCTCATGTCATCAATTTCTGATCTATGACTGTTATTTTGATCCTCAGTTATCATTCCTTGGCTTAAATAAGGTAAGATTTTGTTCTTTTATTGTATGGACAAAGTTTGGATACAATACTGCTGAAATTTCATCAACATTATTACTATCGCTTTCTTCAAAATATAATTTATAAAATTAGCTGTATGATTCAAAATTTGTGTGAAAACAAAGTTTGTTGGTTTATTGCTAAGATGCTTCTCGTATTGTTGTCATTAACCGTGGTTTTATTTTCGGCAGTATTATCAAAAACTAGCGGATTCCAGCCCTCGAAATTCGAGTGCAAATTCTAGGAAATTTTATTTTTTCATTAAACAAAGACCCTGAAATATGCTAATCAATTATATCCAATTCACAAATCAACACAAAAATCAGACTCATTTTTCTTACAAACACACTCACAAATTTAATAAACACACACATAGCATTGTATAATTTTATGTATGTGTTAGTAGCAACTTTAAATAAAATTTACTCAAAATAAAGGAAAAAATATTAAAAAATCTGGAAATCTGCAAATCGGCTATAAAGAAATACCTTTCAAATAATATACGTTTGGTCAAAATCGGGATGAAACGGCAGAACAAAACATCAGTCACAAGAAATCGCCTAGCCTGTTAATATTATAGATGTTTACATCTCCCCAATTTCTATATTTTTTTCATTTATTCCAATAGTTCACATAAAACTTTGCCGGCAAAGTTGGATACGTTTTGAAGTTATAACGTTTAGGCATCGATTGTCGTGAAAATATGTTACGATTTCGTGCTTTTTCAAATACTTGTATTTGATTTTTTATTCTCCCCACGTCAAATTCTAAAATCGATCAAATATGTCTTGGCGTATATTTGCAGCAAAGTTGGAGCATTCACGTAATGAAATCTTTTCATAATATTTAGACTGATATCTTAAACCCATTTTTCGACGATTTTTTCACACACAATTCCCTTAATAAGCCTGTATGCATTTTGCCTATCATTCGGTCATTTATATGTTTTTTATTAATTTTTTTAATCACTGATTTTTAATTAATGTACTTTACTTTGGTAAACTGCTTTAAGAAAGATTATTAGAAACACAAGAAAAGAAAAAAATAACTGTGTTAAAAAAACAAAACATGCATTTCTTCTCTTTGGTTTGTTATTTTTCTTCGGTAGGCGTAAGTTACATTATTGGTTTATGAATTTTTTGCGCTTGCACTCAGAGCTTTTATAATTTTCTCACTAAAATCGTCGTTTTGAAGTCTTAGGAGTGTAAAATTTTGCAGTAACATGTATTTTGATACGGGTCATCATAATCAATCAAAAAGTCGATTTTGAATTATTTGTAACTTACGGCTTTTTGGATTTCATATGACGATTTACTCTTTTTCTTCAACGATTTCTCTGCTTTCTTGGATCGGTGTATATCAAATTTCTTTAACGTTATGAACAATAGTTTAATTGTAGTGATGGTTAATTGAAATAATGTGATGTGATGTAATTCTCGTTCTAAGTTTAGGCAAAAATAAATGACCAACAAATACAATTTGGCAATCACATTTCCTGGACATTTAAGGTTAGAAATTTACAAATGATTGATGAATCAAGACAAAAAAAAGTCCCCAAACATATTGCGGTTTCTGCTGAAATTGATTTAAGTTTAAACCATTATGAATTTACAATGTCCACTGCTATTTTTGCAGCAGTCACTGTTGGCCCGAGCAATAGCAAAGCAATTTTCATAATGTGAAAATCATAATCATAAAAACCTACAAACCTGTTTCTGTAATTAAGTGTAATGTACAAATGTGTTGCTGCAAAGTTGTGTTAGTAAGTGTTTATGTGTGTGTGTGTGTGTAAGCCATAGGAATGCTCACCTAAAATGAAAATTGGATTTGGTAGTGAAAAATTGTCATTTAGAAAATGTGAAACAGTTTGCGAAAATGGCATATTTACAAAATGAGAACTATTATTATTTATTGATACTTTTAATACATCGTCACCACTAACAACACTAAAGTATGTTAAGCGTGGCAACAATAAATCAAAATTTTAATTATTATTAATCATACGCCACATACAATTTCGAACAATAACTTAAAAATTTAGTGATTATTAAATAATATTTATAATATTATGTAATATTCAAAATCTAATTTCTACCTGCATGATTTAAAGTGTTCACAACGGACGCAAACATGTCAGACTTATATTTAGTTTGTCTTTATCCAAATGCCAGTCTCTGATACTTTATTGATGTGATATGAACAACAGTTGCGTTTTCAATCCACAAAAACCCATTTTTGTGGTATTTGTAAATTGTATGAATGAACAGATAACCTCATAATGTTGTTAATTTACATAAGTAATTTTGTTACTACAAGTGTTAGTGTATGTGATGAGTGCATATGTTTCTATATATTTATATTTCATGAATAGACAGGAGCTTAATTTTTGTTATCATATTGGCTGGAATATAGTAAATGTAAGCTGATAATATAATAATTGAAATAAATTTGTAAATTACATTATAAGCGTTTCATATAGAATGGATACTATAAGAAACTGTGAACGTGCACAGATTGATTCGGTATGATTATAAATGTGTATACATGAAGGAATGTTTCATTTGGTTAAAATTCGAAGTAGGATATGGAGCATATGTAATTATACCCTATACCACTATGTGGTTTGGGTATAATGACTTTGTGCTGCTGTTTGTAACAACCAAAATTATTTGACCTACACCCATCTTTAATTACACCGATCGAATCAGAATCACTATCTGATTCGATTTAACGATGTCCGTCCGTCCGTCCGTCTGTGTGTCCATGTAAAGCTTGTAATCAAACTGCAGGTCGCAAATATGAATATATTTTGACAAAATTTGGCATTTGGTCTTTCATCGTCCATGGAATGAACGCTGTTGAAATTGGTGAGAATCGGTCCATGTTCAGACCTAGCCCCCATACAAATCACCCATATGAAATCGACATAAATTGCCATAAGATCCAAATTGTCATATAGATCTTACTGAAATTCGGTTTGTATGCATTTATTACATCCATTAATGAGTAGTCCAAAAATGATCCCTTTGGCCCCATATAGAGCTGCTTCCCGATCTTCACTTAAATCGATTAAAAAACAAAAATATTGCACTGATACTTCTCAAATTTTGTTTTTATATTGAACAGATTTCTCCAGGATGGATGTTTTTAATTTAGGATGCTAGGATGCAAAGATGAGCTGCAATGCCTGGAACCTAAATTTATCGGGTGAGAAACCTGTGCCTCAACAATTATATTTTCTCGTTAGTGGTAGAGAATATAATTGTTGTGAAATAAAAAGAGAGAGAGATTTATTTCAGATCTTACAATTTTATTTGTTTTAAAAAATAGGATTAATTTTGGGGCTCTTATAGCTCACCGTTTTGGTTGATAGTTGAACAGCAATTGACTATCCATTATTTTTAATATGACATTTTTGATTTTACGATACTTTTTTAGATAAAAAATAAATAATTCACAGTAGGTTTAGGTATTCGTTACAACTTAGGATACTCATTAGTATTAGTTACAATAAGGTACCATTAATATTTACAAATTCAATTTTATCTTATATATTTTACATAAAAATTTTGTCTAAATTTCTGAATTTAGACATGCCGCCCCGTCAATGTTGACGTTTCTCAATTTGGTTGCGCGCAAAGCACCTGTGCAAGCGATTGTATTGCTTGCGATATAATTTGTCTCACTGGGACAACTGCATCAGAATGCTGGTTGGTATACCGATTAGTGGCACTTTGCTCTGCCTGAATTTTAGCTCGTTGCTTTGAGCGGCTTCGTAGTTGCTGGGTAGTGATCATCTTTGGTTTTTTGGGCTTGTGGTTCGTAGGGTGCAACAACGTATGGTGAAAAGAGTTGCATATACGACAGGTGTCCATTGATTGGCATGCCCGTAAATCATGGCTACGAGCCAAACAGTTTACACAATAATTGTGGATATTAACCATGTGATTTCGCATTTTGGAGCTCATTTGCAGAAATTTTTGGCAAAGTCTCAGAGGGTGATAACGATGACAGACCATGCATTTATGAATATCCGGATCGCGTCTATGTCTGATGTTGTTCTTCCGGCTGCTGTTGCGGTTGTAGTTGTTTGGGCTGTTTGAAAAATAGTAGAATATGAGAAATTTTGTTAGTAGATATACTTAATAATGAGGTGTTGGGTAAATATTTTTCTTTGAAAATTGGGGTTGCAAGTAAGGCAATTTTATATAAATTCGTGGGTAGGAGAAATTTCATCTTTTAAAAAGGGTAAGTAGCACAATTTGACAATGGGTCGGTTAATTATTCCGGTAGAAATGCGAACGTCTGCAATACGTACATTATTGTCTGTACCGGGATAGGTCTTTTCAACCCTCCCTAGTCGCCATTCATAAGGCGGTTGTAAATCGTCCATTACGATAACGAGATCGCCAATTTGGATATTTGGGGCAGAAGTTTTCCATTTATAGCGCTTATGCAAAGACTTTAAATAGTCATCTTTCCATCTTATAGAGAACTGGTGATGGAGTGCTTTTAATTTTTCCCATCGATTAATGAGAGACATGTTCTGAGCATCGGGTTCAGGTAGAGCCATTATGGGAGCTCCTGTGAGAAAGTGTCCGGGAGTTAAGGCAGTGAGATCTGTTGGGTCTTCAGACATGGCGGATAGTGGGCGAGAGTTAAGAACGCCTTCTATACGAGTTAAAATGGTTGAAAACTCTTCAAAGTTAAATCGTTGGGCACCTGCTATCCTTTTCAAGTGAAACTTGAAACTCTTTACTGCGGCTTCCCACAGACCGCCCATATGAGGCGCGTGCGGGGGTATAAATTTCCACTCGAAGCCGTGAGTAATGTATTTTTGTGATACATCTTTTGTGACCGATTCTATAAAATGAGAGAATTCGCGTTCAAGTGTCCGACTAGCGCCGAGAAAGTTTCTTCCATTATCAGAAACTACCTTTTGGGGGAGCCCCCGCCTCCCGACGAAGCGAGAGAATGCAGCTTGAAATGCTGCAGAAGATAAATCTGAACACGCTTCTAAGTGAACCGCTTTTGTGCTAAAACAGACAAACACACTGACATAACCCTTTATGGTAGCTGCCTTGCGTAAATTTGAACTTTTAAGTTCAAATGGGCCAGCGAAGTCAATGCCTGTTGTCTGGAAGGGACGAGACAGATTGAACCTTTCAGGGGGGAGCGGTGCCATGATTTGGGAGCATGGTTTTTGTTTATATATAATGCACGTTTTGCAATGACGTATTATATTTTTTATTCTAGGTTTGAGTCTAGAAACGAAAAACTCGGTCTGAACCATTCTACGCATTTGATTACATTCAGCATGAGACAGAAATGTATGTAAATGAGTTAAATAAAGGTGACAGAATCGGGAATTTCCGGGTAATATGACTGGGTAACGCTCGTTGTATGGTAGTGACGACTGTGATAATCGACCATTAACACGTAGTATCGAATTTGCATCTAAAAATGGATTAAACATTTTTAAAGGGCTGGTTTGATTAATTTCTTGAGAATTTGAAATTTTGTGATACTCTTCAGTATAAAAAGATTTTTGAGCCAGAATTATGAGCTTATTTTTTACCGAACTCACTTCTTGTTGAGTTAGCTCCAGAGTAGAGTAAAAGTGATGGGTATTCGGTCTTATTTTTGAAATACTGTTGCCAAAAAACCGAAATACGTAACTCAAAATGCGCAAGGCCTTATGGTAAGATGAGAAATTTATGAGAATATCATGTTACAAGAATTCGCAAGGGAAAATAAATCTAAACGAAGAGTTTCTTTACTTAAATATTAAATTTATTATTTTATAAAATTACCGCTTCCTCTGATGTCCAAAATTGAATAGACAGATCAACAGGTTGTTTAAGATCATTAAGCTTAATTTACAATTAATATAACATAAGCAGTTGTTCTCAGATAATAATATGAGATCAGTAGATAATAACCAGTTATTAAGATTATATATGACATTTGTACATACGTACATATGCAATATCGTAAAATGATAATGAGAGGGTAAACTCTCAGTTACTCTAAATTTAATATTAATAGTTCATAATTCATATATAATAAAAAATACACTGACTTCAGTAAGTTGCCTTACAATTAATTTATATATTAAAATTTATGATTAAAGTCTGCAACATACTCCGCCCCAAGAACTACTGTTCTTAAACCAGGTAATAAAGGAAAGGCCTACCGGTGGAAGTATTTTAGTCGAGTCTTGAGGACTCCGCTATGCTTCTACTCACAGCGAAATACGTAGGCCTGCCTCCTGTATGGTTATTATAGTTGATTGGGGGTTTTATCGTTATTAATATAAGGATCACCTGTAGGGAGTAAACAAATTTTAGTTATAGGTCTTTTAACAAGTTTTTGTTTGGATAATATTGATACTACTCTTACGCGTCCATCATTACCAGGATAAATATCTTGGATTCGCCCTAAACACCATTGACCTGGAGCACATCTTTCATCTTTAATAAGAACTAAATCCCCTACCTTAGCATTCGTCTTATTGTCTAACCACTTCGGACGAGATTGTAATCGATTCAAATACTCTGAATACCACCTTTTCCAAAAAGCTTGCTTCATCCTTTCAATAGCTTTCCAGCGTGTTAAATGGTTGATGTTTTGGTCTAGTAAATTTTCTTCCTGAATACATACTGTGGGTTCACCTATTAAAAAATGAGCTGGCGTCAGTGCATCATTGTCTGCAGGATCCGTCGAAAGAGGGCATAGCGGACGCGAGTTCAGACAGCCTTCTATTTGACATAATAATGTTGATAGTTCTTCATAGCTCAAAACCCGTTCCGAAATTATGCGCTTCAAATGATATTTTACCGATTTGACACCGGCTTCCCACAACCCGCCAAAGTGTGGGGAGGCAGGTGGTATAAAATGCCAATTAGTTCCAGTGCTTGATAAGCTATCACGCAGATCTGCTGGTAATGACATCTGGCTTCTATTATACAGAAATTTTAACTCTTTCGAAGCACCAATAAAATTAGTTCCGCAATCTGAGTATATATCAGTGCATACTCCTCTTCGAGAAACGAACCGACGAAAAGCCGCAAGAAAAGCGTTGGTAGTTAAATCCGATACAACTTCCAAGTGAATAGCTTTGGAAGCCATGCATATAAAGACACAAATATATCCTTTGGATAAAATTACGGACCGTAAAGTTGAATTTTTCAAAGAAAGTGGTCCGGCAAAATCCACACCACTATATTTAAATGGTCTGGTTAAATTTACGCGAACGGATGGTAGATTTCCCATTATTTGATGCGAACTTTTGGCATTATATCTGAAACAGCGAATACAATTACTTAATATTCTTTTAGCTATTTGATTACCTGAAATGACCCAAAAATTACGATTAACGTAAGACATAGTTAACGTCAAGCCTCCATGTAGCGTTTTTTCGTGAGAGTCAATAATTATAAGTTTAGCTAATGGATTATTTTTATTTAGTAGTATAGGATGTTTTTTACCAAATGGCAAATTAGAGTTCTGTAATCGTCCACCGACACGTAAAATTCCAATATCGTCTATAAAAGGCATAAGCTTTAAAATATGTTTATTTTTTATAGGAATGCTCGATTTTATATTTTTCAATTCATTTTGAAAATCGACTAACTGAGTAATTTTGATCAGTTTATGCAAAGTGGTTTGTATCTGTAGAGTACTTATTGTGCCAGTCTCTCTGAGTTCTTTACCATTTTTACAGTTGTTGTAAAATCTAAAACAAAGAGTAACATTCCTTAGTAGTTTGAATAACGATGAATATTTGTACAAAATATCTGGATATGTTGATTCATAGCAAACATTGGTTACAATTTTATTTTTACGTTCTTCCAACGCGGTTTCTAAATTGGATAGATTTTTTGGCCAGAATAAAGATGATTTTTTTAAAAAATTTGGACCATGCCACCACAACTGATTGTTGACAAGTTCTTCTGGAAAAATACCTCTAGAAGCGCAATCTGCCGGATTTAGAGCTGATGGTATGTATCTCCATTGTAGGGTATTTGAATGTCGTTGTATGTCCGCTACTCGATTGGCAACATATACACTCCAATTAGATGGATGCCGTTTTAACCAACTCAACACTGTAGTACTGTCACTCCAATAAATGCAGTCTTTTATCGAAATATCAGTCAGAGAGTCCCTAACTTTTTTAGCTAACTTAACCAACAACGTAGCTGCACAGAGTTCTAGCCTTGGAATGGTAACCGTCTTTACTGGTGAAACTTTG
The DNA here is from genome assembly GCA_963682025.1 of Cordilura impudica. Lineage (NCBI taxonomy): Eukaryota > Metazoa > Arthropoda > Insecta > Diptera > Scathophagidae > Cordilura > Cordilura impudica. The sequence goes on from OY821521.1 coordinate 89,536,913, forward strand.
GTTTTTGCCTGTAAAATATGAACATTTATATTATCTGAATTACATACCCTTGCGTATACTACTGCAGCGTATGCATTATTCGATGCATCGCAAAAGCAATGCAGCTCAACGTTTGATTGAGGTTTATAGTTTATCCACCTCGATATTTTTACATCCTCAAAACTGTTTAAAGTAGCTTTGTATTTAAACCAAGTATCCTTTATATGAACTGGAACCTCAGAATCCCAGTCTACTCCTTCCAACCAAAGCTTCTGAAATAAAATTTTAGCCAAGATCGTTGATGGCGCAAGCCAACCCAATGGGTCAAAAAGTTGAGCGGATTCAGACAAAATTGTACGTTTTGTCACCTTGTCAAAAGGTGTTGAATTTACTTTAAATGAAAAATGATCTGAAACAGGTATCCATTGTATTCCTAACGTTTTTACCATATTATCATGGTCAAAATTCAACGAAACAGAACTTTCCCTGAATTCTTCAGGTATTTGAAGTAAGAGTTCTGGAGAATTTGTAATCCATTTTCTTAAATTAAAACCTCCATTTCTAAGAAGGGTACACAAATTATTTTGTAAAGAAATAGCTTCATCTAATGAGTAAGAACCAGATATAATATCGTCGACGTACGAATCGGTAATAAGAATTTTAGATTCTTTTGGATAGTAGTTACCATAATCATGAGCAAGCTTTTGTAAAACTCTAATTGATAAATATGGAGCTGGTGTTGTTCCATATGTTACGGTATTAAGCTGGTAAATTGAAATTTCATCAGTTTGGCGGTAACGCCATAATATTTGCTGATATGGTCGATGCTCCTCACAAACTTCAATTTGTCTGAACATCTTTTCTATATCAGCACAAAAAGCTATTTTGTGTCGTCTCCATCTATTTATTATTTGTGGTAAATCATTCTGTAATGCGGGTCCAGAGCAGAGTTCCTCATTCAATGAGTTTTCACCATTTAGATGACTACTGCCATCGAAAACAACTCGCAGTTTAGTTGTTGTGCTGTTTTCCTTCAATATTCCATGGTGGGGCAAAAAATATGAATGTTTGTGAACATCTGCCGGATAGCTACCTACTTTAGACATATGACCGAGAGATTCGTACTCTTGCATAAAAACTCCATACCTTTCACAAAACAGCGGTTGATTATTAAAACGTTTCTCCAATTGCATTAACCTCTTAAAAGCGTTAATGTGATTATTATCAATCTTAAGATTTAAACCACCATTGATAAGAGCTCTAAATGGTAAATTAACTATATATTGTCCTCTATCTGTACGTTTGGTTGTGTTCACAAAATATTGTTCGCATAAAGACTCCTCAAGAGTGTTATCTCTTTTAACCTCCACTTCCTCTTGTTCCCAGAATAGTTTTAAAGTATTTTCCAAGTTAACCATATGAACAGATATATTGAAGGTAGAATGGGTTTTTGTGGGTCCAGAAAATACCCAACCGAAAAGTGTTTCTTGGAAAAATAGATTTTTAAATTTAAATGAGCTACCAGGTATAACAATAGAACTGAGAATATCTGAACCAAGAATGATATCAATTTGCTCAGAATGGTCAAAATTTGGATCAGCCAATGATTCTCTTACATAATCTGGTAAAGAGCATTTGCTTAACGATGTAATGGGTGTATATTTTGTTAGTCTCGGAAGAACTAATGCTGCACATGAAATTATAGGTTTGTGCTTTATTGACCAAAGATCAAGTACCACCCAAGATTTGCAATTGTCAACTTTAGACTCACCTACACCTAGCACTGTGCAATTAGATTTATTTCTCTTTAGACGTAAAAGTTGTACTGCTCTTTCCGTTATCAATGTACCTTGGGACCCTGGGTCCAACAGCGCCTTAAAATAAAACTTGCCACTTTCGCTATTTATTATCAATTGTATAGTTGAAAGAATCACGTTACTAAATAAATGTACATTATTAGAAGAAACTTGCATACCAGAGCTGGATGAAGAAGTAATATTACTATTATTATAATTCGCTTTAGATGAAGATGGAGCTGTATTTCTGACACAAGAGTCATCAAGAATATGTAAGACCGTGTGATGTGGTTGTTGGCAAATGTTACAACGATATGTAGATGGACAATTATTGTGGTTATGACCACATGATAAGCAATTACGACAAATATTATTGTTAGATACAAAATCATCTTTTGTTTTTGGTGAAAATGAAATAAATTTGTAGCATCTAGATAATGAATGAGGTTTTTTACATAGTGAGCACAAAGCATGTTGCCTTTGTGAGACCTGATTTGTATGAAAAAGGTTTTTTCTAGACTTTGAATTATTAGATTTATTGAAACGATTATATTTGCTTGAAGAAGGTAAATCTTCATGTAAAGATTCGAGAGTTCTAAAAGTTCTCTCAAGGAAATTAAACATTTCCACGAGTGTTGGGACGTCGGTTGAAGACTTGAGAGACTGCTCCCAATCTCTACGTGTCTGAAGATCAAGCTTTTGTCCAATGATATAGATCAAAAGAGGATCCCATGTAGAAGTATCAATCCCTAGGTTTTTAAGTGAAGTAACGCACTCTTGTGTTGTATCAAGAAGTGTCTTTATCGTTTGAAAAGAACCATCCGATTTCGGAATGTTAAAAAGCTTCTTCGCCAACGAATCCACAATCATGCGCTTATTATGATATCTTGTTTTTAAAATAGACCACGCAGAATCATAATTTGCTTCCGTAGCCGAAATAGTTTTAATAAGGCTGGCAGCTTCGCCTGAAAGTGTGCCTTTTAAATAATAAAACTTTTGAATTTTAGAAAGCGATGGGTTACAATGGACAAGAGAAACGTAAATGTCTTGGAATGAAATCCATTCCATATATTCACCTGAGAATTTAGGTAAAGAAATTTTGGGTAACTTTGCATCTATGCTCGCAGAAATATCTGCATGGCCAGAAGGTAGTGCAAATGTACTGGCATAAACAGGAGAGGATGTTGCCCTTTCAGGCAATGCATCAAGAATTATGCCTTTAAAACTAAGAAAGAAATCTGAAAATGCGTAAAAGCACTCTTCGTTCATGTATGGAACATCTTCAGTATTCAAGGAAGTATCGCGGATAATTTTATCAATTTTCTCATGATTTTCTTTAAACTGAATGTTTAAATTATCAATTTCTTGTAGGATGCTATTAAGATAGCCACGTGTTTTACCCGAACTGTCCTTAGACATAAATCGCATGTGCAACTTGGTAAGATGATTTAAGTAACCACGTTGCTTTTCAATTATTTTGTCCAAAGCACTCATCTTATTTAGATTTTAAGTGGCTTATCTAATTGCCAAGAAATAATGTTTTTTTTTTTGTAATGGGAATATTTTATGATGTGTAGCTTGAATAACTTCAGCTAGAGGTTTTAAATTCAAGATTTTTTATAGTTTGAACGTGAAAGTTAAATAAAAAATATTTTATCTAAAATTTAACACTATGAATTTAAAAACACGTCACCAGTTTTATAGTTCCCTGGTTTCGGCACCAAATTTTATGTTACAAGAATTCGCAAGGGAAAATAAATCTAAACGAAGAGTTTCTTTACTTAAATATTAAATTTATTATTTTATAAAATTACCGCTTCCTCTGATGTCCAAAATTGAATAGACAGATCAACAGGTTGTTTAAGATCATTAAGCTTAATTTACAATTAATATAACATAAGCAGTTGTTCTCAGATAATAATATGAGATCAGTAGATAATAACCAGTTATTAAGATTATATATGACATTTGTACATACGTACATATGCAATATCGTAAAATGATAATGAGAGGGTAAACTCTCAGTTACTCTAAATTTAATATTAATAGTTCATAATTCATATATAATAAAAAATACACTGACTTCAGTAAGTTGCCTTACAATTAATTTATATATTAAAATTTATGATTAAAGTCTGCAACAATCATATTTGTGGTCGGCTGCGTGTAAAACTTGTACTTTGTTATGATATTCTGCGGGTTTGAGTGGATTCTTATTTGGCCATTCTGAGGGTGAGTTCGTTATCCATGGTGGTCCTTGCCACCAGAGAGAATTATTAACGAGATCTTGTGGTTTACAACCACGAGTACCAAGATCGGCTGGATTCTCATGGGTAGGAACGTGGAACCATGTTGCTTTCGGTAGTAACCGTTGAATATGAGATACACGGTTAGCAACAAAAGTTTCCCATGTCGTAGGTGGTTTTGAAATCCAGCCTAACACAATGGAAGAATCAGTCCATAAAAATACTTCTTGCGTATTGAAATTAAGAGATGATATAATGTGGTTAACTAAGTTTGTGAGCAAAACAGCTCCATTTAGCTCTAACCTGGGTAAACAAACGGTTTGTATTGGAGCTACTTTACTTTTTGCAACTAAGAGGTTTGAGAACACATTAGCGGTAGACAGTTGCACAGTATGCGAATTTTGAAGCGTCAGAAAATCCATGTATCTGTACGAGATCTGATGGTGTGTATTGTAACCATCGAGGAATATTTACAGCTTCAAGCTGAGTGAGATCAGTGAGCAACTCATTCCATATTTGTAGAGATTTTGAGCTTACATTTTCATCCCATTGTAAATTTTCTAACCACAATTGTTGCATGAGCATTTTCCCTCGAATAACAACGGGAGCTAGCCATCCTGCTGGATCGAACAGCTTTGCAACCGAAGACAGAATTTGTCGTTTAGTGGCTGCTGTGGCGTGAGAAACAGGTGAAAATGAATAACAAAATGAGTCTGTGAGAGCATTCCACTTAATGCCAAGAGTTTTAGTGGAACTTGATTCGGGTAAACGTAAAAAGTTTGAATCATACAAATCCTCTTGTGGAAGATGAGAGATAACTTGGCGTCATTTGCAGTGATTTTCTTCAAGATAAATCCCGCTGACTTTAGGGTGCTAAGGAGTTCTGTTTGAGCTGAAAGAGTATCTTCAATAGAATATCCACCTGAGAGAATGTCATCGACATAGGTTTCAGTTCGTAAAATTGATGCTGCTTTTGGGTTAAACGTTTGAGAGTCCTCTGCAAGCTGGAGAAGAGTACGAATTGCAAGAAATGGAGCGCAATTTATACCAAAAGTTACGGTTTTGAGTTCGTAATCTTTAATTGGGCCGTCTGCTTTTTCTTGAAATAATATTCTTTGAAATGGTCTATCTGAAGGGTCTATTAGAATTTGGCGATACATTTTCTGAATATCCCCACTGAAGACATATTGGTATTTTCTCCAATTGAGTATTATTGACATTAAATCGTTTTGTAAGGTGGGTCCGGTATAGAGGATATCATTGAGGGAAGATTGTGACTTTGTTTTCCTTGAGGCATTAAATACAACTCTGACCTTAGTGGTTTTGTGTTCTGGGCGAACCACCGCATGATGTGGTAAATAAAATGAATAAAATTTGCCTTGCGAAATAACCTCACTCGACGAAGTTTCTTCCATGTGGTCGAGCTCTATATATTCATTAAGAACTGAGTTGTATTGACTTTGTAGCTGAGGATCCTTCGCTAGCTTCTTCTCCATTTGAGTAAATTGTCCCAAGGCTAAAAATCGAGATGAACCAAGGAAAAGTTTATCAGGGAACTCTTTCTTGAATGGTAATTTTACGATATACCTTCCATTTTCGTGACGTTTTGTAGTTTTCCTATAAAATTCTTCGCAATACTGATCTTCAGCTGAGCGATGGGTAAATGAAGGGAGCTCTTCCTGTTCCCAAAATTTTTTAAGGAGATCATTGAGTTCAGAGGTGTCCGACGTTACAATTGAGGTTGTAAACGTGTTAACGGTTTGACATCTCATTGGGCCGCTGAGCACCCATCCGAAAACCGTGTTGTAGGCCGATGTGTCCCCACAAATATTTTTCTTAATGCCATCAATATTGATGTACTGTTCATAGTCGTTACCCAGTATTAAGTCTATTTGAGCGGATTTATTGAAGTTGGGATCCGCAAGATTCAATCCTTCTATTTCAGGGGTGGTATGATATTCAAATGTTAATGCAGGGAGACGTTTTGTGACTTTCGGTAACACAATTGCTTTAATGGGAATTCTGAGGTTGTGTCTTTTAGCGTACAGCACAAATTCACACTCTTTATTTGCCGATTGTGTTTGTCCACCAATGCCGACAATTTCAAATGGGATTTCTGATATGGGAGCTGAAGTCTATTTCTAATCCTTTCAGATAAAAATGTTCTTTGGGAACCAGGGTCTATTAATGCTCTAATAGTATATAATTCACCCATATGTTCTATTTGCATTAAAGCAGTACGCAATAAAATGTTTTCATTACTGCTTGAGCAATTTGCTTGAAATTGCTTTGAAGTGGAGGGTACTTCATCGTTAGCAATTACTCGTGAGTTCTTTTGTGGGAATTTCGAATTATTCGAAGGAACATTATGAGAGTGATATTCATTAGGAGTAACTTCATTACTTTTTTTGGGTTCAGAATTTTGAATTGAGTATTGCGATCTGGGTTTCATGTGCAACATAGTGTGATGAGGTTTTCTGCAGTGAAGGCATGTGTGCTTACTTGTGCAGTTGGCCTTTAAATGAGATGATGCCAAACAATTGTTGCAGAATTTATTTTTAAAAACATAATCCACTTTTTGTTGCACAGTGAAGTCTCTGAATTTAGGACAAATCCTTAAAGAGTGTGTTGTGGCATTGCATAGGTTACAAGAAGAATCGGCTTCTTGAGCAATGTATGTCTGTACATCACGGTTGGTTTTATTTGACAGCGTAAAACAATCCTTTGTTGTTTTTATGCTGTCGAGACGTTCCACAGCTTCATACCTGTCCACGAGGAATTGGGACATTTGGGACCACTTTGGGAGCTCGCGTGGAGAAGTGAGCGATTGCTCCCATAGTGAAAGGGTAACATTTGGAAGCTTTGTTGAGATGAGTCGAATCAGGATAGGGTCCCAGCTCTCCACGTCGATACCAAGAGTGCTGAGAGTTGCCAGGGAATCATTTACGGATGACTGAATCCTCCTGATTGACTCGCTATCTTCAGTTTTCGCTGGGGGTATATCAAATAAGAGTTTGATCTGATTGTCAACTAAAACTCTTTTGTTCTCGTAGCGGGTTTTCAGGGCGTTCCACGCCAGGTTGAAGTTGTCATTTGAAAGGGTATATCTTTTTACTATTGCCCCCGCTTCACCTCTCGTCTTATTCCTGAGGTGATAGAGTTTAGTGACTGGTGTGAGCTTTGGGTGGTTTGTGTACACGGCCGTGAACATGTCACGAAAGGATGGCCATTGTTCGTAACTGCCTGTAAAAATCTCAGTGTCGCATGGAGGGAGCTTTATGCAGTTAGCTGAGTTGTCCGGGACTAAATTTGGGATGTGTGTATGAGGGTGAAATGTTGACTGGCCTACCGGGATTCGAGATGTTTCCAGTCGGCTAATCTTGAGTAGATCGTTCATTTGAGAATGGCAGCTAATATATGCTTCAGAACAAGCGTTATATTCCCTCTTGGCCCTTGCCCTGAATTCAGAGTCAATTGCCCCATCTCGTGCCGACATCACTTTCCGATAGGAGCCCTTTAAGTTTACCCATTCTGAGCTCAGTTCTCCTAATTTGACCTCAAGAACTGATTCATTTGGCTCTTCTACAGAACTGTTATGAAAGGAGTCACAGGACTCTAGTAAAATGCCACAATCGAACAGAAACTGTTCTTTATACTCGGAGTTAAAGGCTGTGGCAGATGCTTCGTTTATAGAAGTCATATTGGCACTGTGAGTTTAATGGATTGAGTTTAAATTGTAAGTGTGTACTATCTCACTAGATTTGGTTATCTAGCCCAATCGGGTTTGAGGTTTAAAAGATATTTTTGAAAATTTGGGGATGTCTGATTATTGTGGGGGATTGAGTAAATTTAAATAATTGGGCTGAACTTTAAATAAATGGGTACTTATTTAAATTCAATGATCCAGAATCTAGATAAATGGGTGATTATTTAGATGTAAAATTTTAATACATGGGTATGTTTCAGTTAAGAGTGAAAATTTGCGATACAATTTCGAAAAGGGATTGGTATTAATGATAAATTGTTAATATATTAATCTTTTCTAATATATTATCTGAAAGCTCTTTGTTACAGCTAGTTTCAATTGGGGCTTGATTTAATTTATGTTTATATAAATTTATTTAAATAAACTTGGAAACATTTAATGGTTTTTTTTTTTTCCTGCTACAATTTTCGGTAACTCTGTATACAAAAACTATAATTTATTATAAAATTTTTATTTATTTATTTACTTTGTCTTATACAATACATTGTGTTGGAAAAAAGAACCATGAACTAATTTGGATTGAGAAATTAGTCTAAAGTTATGACTAACAGGGTGTGGAACTACCTTTTATTTATATTACATTTATTAAATGCGAAAGTTTATTTTAAAATTATTGTTTTTATTTTAAATGATTAGTGTTTTATTCATACATAATATTAAAAATACAATTAAATGAACATAAACACCCAACAAATTTCCATTTAGAAAGTAATAGGAGAATTTGTGAATTAAAGTAAGTTAGCGTGAATAAAGTGAGAACCCTACAAGAACCGTGACCATCACTTGACCCGTCATATGATTGTCACTAGTGATTTTGTATCGTCGCGTAGACCGAAGTTTTTATCAGAAATGATGAAAAGTGTTAGTTTCGGTCAATTATTTCTTGCTGCAAACCATAAGTGTTTTACTGAATGCTTCTACACTATAACCAAATAATTCCATGCACATTAAATTTATTAAAAAAAATAACAAATATTTTATTTATTTTAATCTTTAATTTCGAAAATTATTTTTCATCAACGTGTAAATAGGTATGTGAATAGATGATGTGTGTATAATCAAATGAATATGTTTGTATACCTATTTATGTGTATAGCATGTGTGTATATGTTTATTAATATATAAGTATGTATGTCAATACACGTATAATGGAAATGGGAAAGATTTTTCAACCTCAGTTCATATATTTTTCTGAAATATTTTATTTAATTTATTATATTTTTAAGACATTATACATAAAATTTTGCTATAATTTAATTAAAAATTTTTTTTTTTTTTTTAATTTATTTGATCATAGAAGCAAAATTTTCCAGCTTGCCTTACGTTTTGTTCGTCGTTTTGCTTCTTCTTGCAGCTGTGTGGCTGTTTTAACAGAACCGACTGTATAATCTCTGTGTAGTCTCATATGAAAACGTCAATGTTATTGTATGAATAAACTTTAAAATATAACCGTTTACCAACACTGCGTGTTATATTTTTCTCTGTTTTCTGTGTTTTTTCTTTTAATAACAATTTTCTTATAAAAAATTTTTACGTTGTTGTTGTTCTTTTGTAAAAATGTCTATATATTAAACTTACGGTTGCTTTTTCTTAATATTTTTGATGTTCCTTTCCCTTCTTGTTTTCCTCCCTTTTGATATCGTGCTTATTTTTACTGACAATGTGTTGTTTGTGTATGTGTGTTGAATTGTCACTGCCGACCCGTTTTTCACAAAAATATTTTGTTGTCAGACTTTAATAATTTATAAATTCATATACATATGTATATTTTATTAAGGGTATAATGCTCTTTTTTTCCCTATTGCAAATTAACTGCATTAAATTTGCAAGCATTATGCAAAACACTTGAAAATTAACAAAATATTTTTTCACTTGCACTATTCTCTGCGTTCGATCTTTCACAATTTTTGTTTTTTTTTTGTTTTTCAAACCAATTTATATTTATACTTAATGAATGTTTTTTTTTTTTTTTTTTATTTTTTGACTGATCGTAACCCTCGTTCATGTAAGATTGGTATAGCGTTTAATTTTGCTGCCTTTTCAGTTTTATTTTTCTGTTTAATATTTTGCAAAGACGATTACCAGAGAGAGCTTTTTAAAAACCAGTATTATCCTCTTAAACTGACTATTTTTTTCCTCCTTATTGTAACTAATACTAATGAGTATCCTAAGTTGTAACGAATACCTAAACCTACTGTGAATTATTTATTTTTTATCTAAAAAAGTATCGTAAAATCAAAAATGTCATATTAAAAATAATGGATAGTCAATTGCTGTTCAACTATCAACCAAAACGGTGAGCTATAAGAGCCCCAAAATTAATCCAATTTTTTAAAACAAATAAAATTGTAAGATCTGAAATAAATCTCTCTCTCTTTTTATTTCACAACAATTATATTCTCTACCACTAACGAGAAAATATAATTGTTGAGGCACAGGTTTCTCACCCGATAAATTTAGGTTCCAGGCATTGCAGCTCATCTTTGCATCCTAGCATCCTAAATTAAAAACATCCATCCGGTTCGAAGGACCATGAACAGATTTCTCCAGGATGGATGTTTTTAATTTAGGATGCTAGGATGCAAAGATGAGCTGCAATGCCTGGAACCTAAATTTATCGGGTGAGAAACCTGTGCCTCAACAATTATATTTTCTCGTTAGTGGTAGAGAATATAATTGTTGTGAAATAAAAAGAGAGAGAGATTTATTTCAGATCTTACAATTTTATTTGTTTTAAAAAATAGGATTAATTTTGGGGCTCTTATAGCTCACCGTTTTGGTTGATAGTTGAACAGCAATTGACTATCCATTATTTTTAATATGACATTTTTGATTTTACGATACTTTTTTAGATAAAAAATAAATAATTCACAGTAGGTTTAGGTATTCGTTACAACTTAGGATACTCATTAGTATTAGTTACAATAAGGTACCATTAATATTTACAAATTCAATTTTATCTTATATATTTTACATAAAAATTTTGTCTAAATTTCTGAATTTAGACAATATATTTTTGCAAAATACAAGAGACTTTACCAAGCACGGTCAGGATCGGTCCATTTTTGGGCCTAGTCCACATATAGATATAGCATCCGATATCAACTTTTTCATATCTGCACCCGAAAAAATTAATAAAAATCCCACTCAAATTTGGTTTATGCTTATTTTCTATATCCAGTTAGTTGGGCCTGAGAGATGGGGTCTCTAAACGCATGGTATAGGGTATCGTATAGTCGGTCTAGACCGACTATAATTTTCTTACTTGTTTTATTTAATTTTTTTTTTTAAAATAAAAGAACTCATAAGTCCACAAGGAAAGTGTTTTGAAATAATATATATTTTATCGTTTTGACTATTACGTTTAGAAATGTAATTGTAATTTTTATACCCTCCATGTAATTATGCAGAAGGTATATATCAGTTGTACATTCCAGTTTTAACGCATCAACCCCATAAAGTATATATATTCTTGATCATTATAAGACCTCGAGCCAATATAGCTATGTCTATCTGTCTGTCTGTTGAAATGATGCTCATTCAAAAACTTACCTGCATAAAATTAAGATAATATTGTTTGCCATTATTTTGAGCGGGCTGACATTTAGAAATCATTGCGCCAGAATATGGTCCAAAAAATGCAAATACTTCAGTTGGCTTGTATTCCATTGTATTGTATAAAGAGGTATTTGAAGTACTGCGACCAAAGTGATCTATTGTACTACCCTCTGCTAATAGGTCGTCCCTATAAACTCTCATCCAACCCTGAAGACCTCAGGAATTCGAGGATGTTGGTTGGTTCTAGTAATTTTATGTCGCTCCTAGTATTTGGAAGGAACCCAGGTGCTTTTTCATTTTGTGCATTAGCGCTCCACAGTTCCCAAGTATGTGCTCTGGTGATTCTCCTTCCTCATCACAGAATCTGCACATGGGGTTTGCTACAATACCTAACCCGCTCAGACGTTCCCTGAGCCTATAGGGAGCAGCTAAAATCCCGGTTAGTGTTCTCAGACCGTTCTTTGACAATCCAATGCACGACCCAAATCTCTTCTTGTTGTAGCCACCCAACAACATTTTGGATTGCCTTAAGCCCAAGTGGCTCGAGAAAAATTCCCGTCTAACACAATTTTTTTGTCCCTGAGTACGCCTTCCATACTCCTTTTCCTATTCCACAAAATGGTTCTGGCCCTATTAATTTTGTGGAAGCTCCCCCTCTGTCAAGTTCATCAGCTTGCTCATTACCTTGAATCCCAATGTGTCCCGGGACCCAACAAAGGCTAACCTTGTTGTGTTTACCTAGCTCACTTAGCTTCTGTAGACAGTCCCATACTAACTTAAAGCCTACTTCGTAGGAGCTTAGTGCTCGAATAGCAGCTTCACTATCTGATAATATGGTTACGTTCCGTCTTTTGTACTTCCTATTCAAGTTGATTTGTGCACATTTATCGATGGCATAATTATCCGCTTGGAAAATAACTCGAAGTATTTGGTTCTAGGCCCATTTTCGGTTTTTGACCCATCTGTGTACCATTTGATTGTATCTTCTCTTAGAGAATATGCTGTACTTAAACCGCTCCATTCTCTCTTATTGCTAAGTTCCGTAATAAAGTATTTCCTGAAATCATATTTCTTTTCAGCCTTGTCCATGGGGCAATCTAGGAGGGAGTAATCATTAATTTGGCTTATTCGGTTCCATTGCCCTTCATAAAGCCTGGTTATAGGTTTATCTCCCTTTATCCTGATTGCCGTTGCCAGGGCTTTCCTCTGCACCCCTATATGTAGTGGGCTTAGTTCCAATAGTGTGCTTCAAATGATGCCGTTGGGCACGTCCTCATTGCACCCGTTATCCCAATGCACGCTAATCTTTGTATCTTACTTAGCTCCATTTGAGTCGACTTCAGATCTGTTCTTTTGGCCCACGCTATAGCTCCATAAGTCGCTGTTGGGCGGACCATCATAGAGTACATCCAGTGTAAAATGTTGGGTTTACATCCCCAGGTTTTACCCGCTACCCTTCTGCATATCATTGTAGCTCGCTTGGCTTTCTCAGTGATGTGGTCGGCATGTGCCTTCCATGTTAACTTGTTGTCCAGTACTATACCCAGATATTTCACTTCTGCCTTTGGTTCAATGACTTCTCCCAGAATTTGAATTGCCCTCCATCTTGGAAGTTTCCTTTTCCTGGTAAATGGTACAATAGTGGTCTTTGCTGGATTGATGTTCAATCCTGTTGGCCTGCACCGTTGACATATAATCCTCAAACCTCTTTGTACAATGTCACAGAGGGTTTCCTCGAACTTGCCTCTTGCTATTAAGACTATGTCGTCCGCGTAGCCTTGACATTCTATTCCTACTTCCGACAGTTTCATTAGTAACTCGTCAACAACCAGACTCCACATCAAGGGCGAAAGAACTCCTCCCTGGCTTGTTGTAATAATTTAGTACTAAGTTTGCCAAATTGCTTGCTTTTTCAAATATTTAGATTTGTTATAAATAGTGCACTAAGTTCAGATATTAATGTGAAAGGCTTAACCGAATTTAATATTCTTAAATACATGTTCCTTTTAATTTCCTTTTTTATAGAAGCAACAAACTGAAAACGAGTGAGGAAAAATATAACAAATAACTGAAAGTGTTCAATACCGCCGGATAGATAATTTTATACCATTAATGTTTAAATATGATTTGGGCCATGTGGGCGCCACGAGCGGCGAATAACAATCTGTAACTCAAATTCTACCCACTTTTCGCAGAATTTTGCGGCCATATTTCCCCAATAACACCTCGAATGTTGCTTTGCAGGTGTTCAATTGTCGCTGGTTTGTCGGCGTAGATGACTGACTTCACATAACCCCAAAGACAATAAACCAATTGGATTAAATCACGCGATCTTGTTGATTAACAGGACCATTACATCAAATTATTCGTTCATGAAAAAGATTCCTTGAGTAAATTAGTTTTAGAGTACGCTGTGTGGCATGTGACTCCAACCTATTGGAACCATATGTCAGCCAGATTAATGCCAGCTAATTGAGGAACGGAAATACTTCTAATACTTTCTCCATACCGTTCACCGTTCAACAGTGAATTACTTTCTGAGTCGATTTAGCAACATGCGTCCGTCCGTACGTCTGTTTGTCCTTGTAAGCTTTTGTAATCAAAATACAGGTCGGAAATATGAATATATTTTGCTGATACTTGGCATGTAAGTTTCATCGGCCATAGGACGATCGCTATTGATATTGAAGAATATCGGTTTATTTTCAGGTTTAACCCTCATGCCAATGAGGTCGACTTCTATTTCCAAATATAAATCATCATATAGATCTCTATCAAATTTGGTGAGAGTAAGTTTATTACAGCCATTAATCTATAGCCATTGATAAACCATGTAGCACAATTCTTAGTTATGGCCTCCATATAAAGCTTGTTCCTGATCTTCAGTTAACTTTGTAAAAAAACAAAAATATTGCACTTTTCCAAGTATGGTCTGTATAGGTCAATTTTGGGGGGACTATCGATGTAGCATCCGATATGAACTTTTTCATGTCTGCAGGAAAAAATTAATAATAAAGCTACTGAAATTTGATTTATGCTTATTTTCTTAGAAAATGTGAATTTAAGACTCTTTCTCGATACTCATGGTATAGGGTATCGAATTTTTCATCTAGTCCGACCACAAATATTATAAAATCACGTGGAAGATAACAGGGATGCATATGTCAAACTAATTAAGCAATCTATGAAAACATTATCTAAATTGTCCGTTGGGATGTCGATGACGTAAAAACCGTTCTCAGGACAAAAATATTTTATACCGATTCGCAATTGTAGATAATTTTGTGTAGAGTGTACTAAATATGAGGGACACGAACAGTTGGTCCAGACCGACTCTATTATTCTTACTTGTTTTTACATATGTCGGGACAACGGTATAATAAGAGTGGAAATACCAGTCTAAACTAATATGACACGTGTAGTTAAACAATACATACACACACATTAAGAAAATGCTATAAACACTACAGCAACAACAGCAACAACAATTATAGCTGTGACACAAATTACGAAATTTAGGATTTGAACACTAATATAAACAACACAGAAAAATCATATTTTCAAGAGCTTGTTTACATTTTTAATCTCTGGATTAAAGTATTAAAATATTGAAATATCGTACTGATCAGAATGCCGATAAATCATTTTTGCTAAAAAAGAGTAACCCCACTGACCTATTGAGGATGTGGTAGTGATTTCAAAAGTCGGACAACCCCGCTTGTTATAAAGATTAAGAACATATATAAGTTTTGGCATCTAGATTTTCTGATTCTAATTATTATAAGCAGAATGAGAAGCATATATGTACACTCTGCACACTGGTATGGAGGTTACAAAGAGAGAATGAACTCAAAAATGTTGTTGAAATTTCACTATGACTTTTTTTTGTCGTCAAGAGGGGCTTTTTTTTAATTTCAATTATAATGCTCTTTTAAAATTCATCGTCTTTACTCTTTTTTAGCTTTGATCAAGCATTGATAAAATTAATTTTTGCTTCGATCATAATGAAATTAAAATGATTGATGTGTTTCAGTTGGTTTATTATAACCACAATCTGAAGAAAAAAAGGAAGTATTATCCGAAATGTTTCCTGTAAGAAAACGGAGGGCGTGAAATATTTTAAATCGCACAGGACACAAAGGTAAACCCTTTTCGATGAAAGGTAGATGAAACCTCAATGGTTTCTACTAGGCAATTTGCTGTTAGACTCAAAAATGAGTTTAGTTTGTTGGTTCCTCACGGAACAATTAGACAGGTCTTGAAAAAACACTTATACAATTCAACACAAAGAAATAAATGTTCTTATGGTACTATGTACATTTTCCAAGCCTGATGACTATAGGGATGGCGTTATGGTCTGCACTGAGACGAATTGTTGTTACAATAATTTACCCTATTCCTTCTGTGACCAAATTTTACAGGGAAAAATATGACATTTAGAAATGTAATTAAGTAGTATTAAGTTTATTGGATAGATAATAAGATTATCTAAAAAATATTGTATTAGTGTGGCTACCAAATTTATTGCCAACGGAATTTCGATGAATTTGATAATCGAGTTTTGAGTTGATTGGAATTAAAATTCTATTGTCTTGGCAGGAAGAATTGTATCAAAATAAAAAATGGTTTGTTATTATAAAATTTCTGTTGGTATAATCGAAAATTCAGTCATTAATCATTAGAAAAATTTGGTTTACGAATTATTTTTCTGTGTGTACTAATGATATACTTGTATTATTGTTTATAAAAAGCCCATAAAATCTTCTACGATTTTTTTAAGTACAAGTCTTTTCTTAACAACAGATGTTCATGGGAACAATATAAGAAGAAATTTAATTGTTAACAAGTAAGAAAATTATAGTCGGTCTAGACCGACTATACGATACCCTATACCATGCGTTTAGAAACCCTATTTCTTAGGCCCAACTAACTGGACATAGAAAATAAGCAAAAACCAAATTTGAGTGGGATTTTTATTAATTTTTTTGGCTGCAGATATAAAAAAGTTCATATCGGATGCTATATCTATAAAGGGGCTAGGTCCAAAAATGGACCGATCCTGATCATGTTTGGTAAAGTCTCTTGTATTTTGGAAAAATATGTACAAACAAAATTTGAGAAGAATCAGTGCAATATTTTTGTTTTTTAATAGATTTAACTGAAGATCGGGAAGCAGCTCTATATGGGGTCAAACGGATCATTTTTGGACTACTCATTAGTGGATGTAATGAACGCATACAAACCCAATTTGAGTAAGATCTATATGACAATTTGGATCTTATGGCAATTTATGTCGATTTCATATGGGTAATTTGTATGGGGGCTAGGTCTGAACATGGACCGATTCTCACCAATTTCAATAGCGTTCATCCCATGGCCGGTAAAAGCTAATATACCAAATTTCATCAAAATATATTCATATTTGCGACCTGCAGTTTGATTATAAGCTTTACATGGACACACAGACGGACGGACGGATGGACGGACGGACGGACGGACATTGTTAAATCAACTCAGAAAGTGATTCCGATTCGATCGGTATAATTAAAGATGGGTCTAGGTCAAATATTTTTGGTTGTTACAAACAGCAGCACAAAGTCATTATACCCATACCACATAGTGGTATAGGGTATAAAAATTATTAGGATGTACAAAGTGGTGCACTGTTTTGATGAAACAACGTACTCTTTCCGCCGCATGTGGCTTTTTTCCTTAATTTCATCAGTTCAACGCTGCGTTAAGCATAATATTCGCCGTTGTTTTTTCTACTTTTTAAAGAAAATTAATAAAAATTGTTCCACTCGCATCTCAAAACACTGACGCCATGATTTTGCCTGCAGATGGAACTATCTTCGCCTTCTTTGGACACGTTTCTCCCATTTCGTTTTCTTGTTGTGTTTTATATAATTGACACTTTTCACCAAATCAATTTTGTTTAGCTACTGCCGTCATCTATACGTCATCACGAGTTATTCTGGGACCGCCCTCGGATGTAGTTATATTCATATAGACTGTATGTGTGCTTTGATGCATAAGTTTATTTATTTGGTTGAACCGAATTATTCGTTTAACTTATTAAATTTTGCCCGATCACCTCGTGGAAATAATCTTGTCCAACCATCCTTTAATTATGACGTGTCAAAGAGACAATTCTTTACTAATAAAGCTTGTTTTAGGAATAGAAAATTAGCAAAAAAAAAAAAAAACATTGAGTTAAAATGGAATTATTAATTTTATGTGCCCAACTAATTTAAATATTTGTTTGTATACCCTATATCACCATGTGCTTAAGGCATAAATACATCCTTAGCATCATGTTGTCAGGGTCTAATGAATTTGTGCTGATGTTTGTAACTACCAAAAATATTTGATTGTACCGATCAAGTGACCTCTATGAGATCGACTTTTATTGCCACAAGGTTCAAATTGTCATACAGATATCGCTTAAATTTGAGTTGCTTGTGTTTATTACATCCATTCTTAGTCAAAGCCTCAAATAAAGCCTCCCGATCTTCACTGAAACCTCTCTATCAAAAATATTGCACACTTTTTTCTTAAATTTTGTTGGTATATGTTTTTTTTTATTTATTAACCAACATCAGGGGATGCCCAATGCAGTGCATTGTGTTGATTTCAGGAAAATAGGTTATGGGAAGGAGGAGAGAGGGAGTAGTGTTTGTGGATATTTGACTTAAATTTTATTAGATTATAACTGTCAGGAAAGACCTCTACGGGGAGTTTATTCCACATATGGATAGTTCGACTGGAAAGAAAATCTCACAAATATCAAAAAAGTTAGATGTAAACGGTATAGATTTTGAAATAGATTTCAACTAAAATCTACTATATTTTCCTTAGATGTAAGCGCACTATTAGGGAAATTTTAACAATTATCGTAAGATATATAGAATTTTGGTTACCGTAACCATCAAAAATATGATATGTATCCGGGTAGGAATAACCAAAAAAAATTACTTTCGATAATGTTATTTGTAACCAATAAAATTTTTTGGTTGCTATAATAGTTATTCAAAACCAAAAAATAATTCTCACCTCAATTGGTTACGTTAACTAAAAGCTATATATTTTACGATAATTCTTAATTGTAACCATTATTTGAATTCACCAATGTTAATGGTTAAATAAGACTTTTTCGTTGTTACTCTTACAACTGCTTAAAAATATATTTAAATTATATTCTTTTGTATCAAGTGTAACTGAAATTCTACTACTGTCTAACATCGTAGCTCATTAGTATTTATTCCCAATAAAGTTAGTTTAATGAAAATAAAATAAATGGCCCATTAAAATAAAAGGTACAGTACTAAATATATTTCGCAAATCTTTTTGCTATATTTGCTATTTATATTCTTCAAATATGTTCGACTAAATTTGCTCGACTAATCGAATAAATATTATTCGTCTAAAATTTTCTTGACGATTTTTTTGACTCTGACATGGTTTTCTTAAATAAAAATTTCCAGTTAATTAATTTCTGTATGCCAATATTAAAAAATCTATAACAGACAAAAAACAAAATACAATTTCTTTCACTTTTGATTTCCTTCCAATTTTGACATTTACAATTTCCCTATTAAGATTAAGATTAAGTATTTATTAAAAAAAAATACAAAAAAGAAAAGTCACAAAACTACTCAAACTATAGTTTTCTCATAAACTGAAAAACTCTTTAAGAAGAATACCAAAAATTTATAACGAGCTAGGGAGAATTACAAAATAAAACACTGTAATGAACCCCTTGTTAAGCATTAATAAACAGGAAGTCAAAAGTACTTAACAAAAAATACTACAACTACAACTACAACTACTACCACTCCTAGTAGAAGAAATCTACAATACTTCAATACATATAATCTTATAATACTCAAGCTTTTATGTATTTGTATGTGTATTTGTAATAAACGTAATAATATTACAGCATTACGGCCTGTTTCACTCGCCTTGCCATTTCCTTCCCTAAGCGTTTTGTTAATATGCTCACATAAAAATAGATTTAAGTTTGAAATAACAAGATGTCACATTAAAAATGGCTCACAACATGAGGCTAAATAGAAAGAACCACATAACCAATACATTGTACAATATATCAGCGGTACTCAAACAGTTTCTTGATGAGACTGTTACGAGGAAATAAGAAACATTTGGAAAATTTAGCACATCTTTATTGTTAAACAAATTCGAAAATTCAAACACATTGTTTCTAAACTTAATAACTCAGAATTTTTTAAATTAAGAAGATCTCATGGCGTTGCGGGGCAACTCTTCATGAAACTTTTTTTAAATTGCCAATCTTATGTAGATTTTTTACATTTGAAGCAAAGAAACCACATAGAAATTGGACATCATCTGATAGGCATTTACAAGGCCTACCCAATAGAATATAAGACAACCCTATATTACTTGTGAAAAGACGTAATTCAGCTATTTTGTGTTTTAGTCGCTGATTCCCAAAGAGAGCTATTATGTTCGATGGTGACAACTCTATGTATAAACAAAAAAGAAAATTTAAGTCGATCTATATTGACTGTACAATACCCTACACCAAGTGTTTAGAGAAAGGGTCTTAGTTCCACCTAATTGGATATAGAAAATAAGCTAAACCAAATTTAAGTGGCATTGTTAATCATTTTTTGCCTGAGGACTAAACATGGTGGCGATCATAATTTATTCATTCTCATACCGTTTTTACCGATTCAACAATTAGCAGCCAAAAATATGTATATATCAAAAAAGTATACTTTTCAATTCAAATGGGCACCGAGTCTACGACTCTCAAAAAATCGAGATAAGTAAACCTTCAATTCTAATACGATGAATCACTAGTAGCAACTACAATACTTGCTGTGTCAACAGCATAAAAATCTAATTTCCATTAAGTGATCATTTGTACGAAAATCTTGCAATATCCGATCGACATATTGAACGAGAGAATTGGTTTTGCTGTACAGAAATGGGAAAATGCATGCTATATTATGGGAAAATGCCTGTTAAGTCTGTAGGAAATGCATGCTAACTGGTAAAGATTCATGTTATGTGCATGTTTGTGTTTTTCGAAAGATTTTTCTTATTTGCAGCTTTGAAAATAATTTTTCTTTATTCAGCATGCAATTTCTTTACATTTAGCATGCAAATTTTTCTCATTTTTAACAGAAAAATTCCCATTTTTAGCATGTATTTTCCCATAAAATTGCCCAAATTTAGCAAACATTTTGCCATTTTTGACATGCAATTTTACCATTTGGCATTCATTTCCTATAGACTTAACAGGCATTTACCCTAATTTAGCATGCATGTTCCCACTTTTACCAAGCGCTTCCCTTAGTCCCATATTGAAACTTCGTTGACAATAAGCAATGAAGAATTTGAATTTTCTACTAAACTAATTGGCAACTTAAACACATTATGCAGTATGTAACGACAGTACCACTGAATGCACATGGTAGACTTCGAAGGTTCATTGAATTCAATTTATGAATTAGTGCAGTCTTAGTGTTTTAGCATAATAAAAAACATTACTACCAGTACTATGAAGTACAACTTCTTGACCAATTTTTTCAAAGTTTCTTCTTGAATATCAATCATTGTAACATCAGTTAAAATAAATTTTGGAATTATTATTTAAAGCAATGTCATCACAAAAATGTCTCATGATCAATTTTGAATTCATTCCATAATGCCAATGCATTTCCTGGGAAATTCTTAGCACATACAAATCGGAATATTTAACGCAATCATCGAGGAGCATGAGTTTTTCGTTTCATTTTAACATTCATTATCGTTAGAAGCAATACCACGCGCACGATATGCAGCAACAAATTTAGGAAAAAGTCTTTATTGATATGTACGAAAATTTTTGTAGGTTTGTGGTTCCTTAAAATGAAGAAGAAGCAATCGCTAGTAAAGTAATTCAATAATAATAATATAACATATAATCTTGAAATTTTATTTCTACCCCGTTTGATCTTTATTTTAACTCGTAGTGTCTGCTTGTCTGCTTGTAGCAGAAAAAACTTGGGATCGACTTTTAACCCTTTTCTCATTATCCAACCAGGCTGAAACTTTGCAGGCAAACTCGTGACAAAAAAGATATTGCAAAAAAGTTTTTGACTGCAAATTTTACAGTTGTTGAGTAAGACTGAAACGATGTGGTAGAGTTAATGTACAAAGAAACTTGTTTTTTATGAGTTAGTTTCTTCTCATTGCCAATCCTTATATAATGTAATGATATTTCAGTATACGTAGGTATATTGATTAGCGATGGGTAAATTCTCTTCATTTCGAAAAATGCTGTTAACTATTTGAAATTGCTTGATCTTCATTATTTTCCCTAAAGTATAAATTTTGCCGTTTAGGTAAATGACATTCTAGTCGCATAATCCTGTGGGTTTGATTATGCAGTTAGGATTAAAATATACGTCAAACAGCTTCAGTTGAATGAATATATCAACCATTTAAAAACTCTTGGACCTCATCTGTTGCAAAATGCACTCTTATATATAATGAAGGTTTTCCGAAATTTTGGACTATACTCATTGCATCTAAATAAATATGATGTTTCGTGGGGAACGAATGAAAGCGTTAGACAAAATTATTTTACAACTAATGCTTTCGAAGCAACATTTGAATTTGTAAAGAATTCTACCAAGTTGTTGTAAACGTCAGTGCAAAGATTAGCCTGATACATAACTATCAATTGCAGAAATAAAAAATGAAATCATTTCGAACACCCAGACGATACGATGCATATTATATCATTATTATTTTATTTCGAGGAACTGCATCAGTAGACGTAGAGCTATTGTAATGTGTTTTATTAACATGCCACCCAGTAACATTTGGTAACAATAAAGGATCCAATGATGAATCAAAGATTGAAATGGAGCGAAGTGCACTTGAATTTTGTGGATTACAAATTTAGTAAAATATTTTTGGATTTTTGCTTAATTAAGGGATTTGTGGAAATAATTCCTTCACAAAGACTTTCGTTAAATTGATTTAGAAAAAATGGGTTCTAAACTACTTTGCTTAATGTTAACAAACTCCATGCATCATTATTACGAAGAGTAATTTCACACTGAAATTCTTTTACCTGCCAAAACGAAAAAATTAAATTAATGTCTCCCAAATTGATTGATTGATGATTCAAAATTTAAAGGATTCGGATTTAATGCACACCGATATGAATCATTCAGTGCCACTACATACAAATCATAAAATTAATTCAATAAATTATGAATTTTTAAATGAAATTCACTAAATTTCATTATAAATATTTGTTGAATACGCTGAAGAAATATAAAAGGGAATATTAGTAAATAATTTAAGAAGAACATAAAAGTATGTCAAGTTCTAGCCAATTCATAATTTAGAGGGCGTTTAATATTTATTTATAATGAAATTCGATTGCACCTTAGAGTGGTCCTTAAAAATGAAAATGCGATTTTGGGGATAGGCGGGGTCCAGTTTGTTACGTTTCCATAAAAAACTAATAAATGTAAAGATTGAAAATTTCAAGTGTGTTTATATGGGGAAAATATGAATTTTTTTGAGATTTTACGAAAATTTCATTCGAAAGTTATATTTTTCCGACAAGTTGTTGTAAGAATCACGATCAGTATTAAATTATCTTTTTAAAAAGCTGTCAGAATTAAAAATCGAATAAAAATTCGCCAAGAAATAGCAAATGCCCCAGACCAATTTTGTATCAAAAAACCTAGGTCATGAAATTTGATGTAATTTTTTTCAACTTTGAGACATTGATTAAAGATATAATTTCTTTCCCTACATATTTATAAGTACTCAGATATGAAGTATTGTTTTATTACCACGTTGTAACCCTATCTATTGCACATTGGGGCCGAAAATGGGAAATTTTTTTGATAAAACTCCTCTTTCAAGTTTTAAAAAATTTTCTTTAAAAAAAATTTCTTTAAAAAAATTTCAAAAAATGGATGTGGCACTTTAAGTGTTTGTTGAATACATATTAGATATTATCTGTGTGAATTTTTGAGTAAATCCCTATGGCAGAATTTTTTTGACAAGGATTTTATTTTTGCGGATTTCGAGAAAATGTGATTTTTGTAACATATTCTGTAAATGTACTCTTTCTAAAGTTTTTATATCCAAAATTAATCAGTTCTCAAATTTTAAATGCTATATTTTATCTTAATAGCCTGTGGTTTCGGAAAAAAATAATATGACCCCATTTAACTCTTTTGGAATTGGGGTCACATATGACCCCAAACTAATAAAAACAATTTATTCAAAAAATTCAAATATTTTGTGAGTGCTGTTGAAGAAATATAATTCGGTAATTTTTTTTATTTAACCCTTCAGTGCTCCTGGGATCAAATCTATCCATTGTGATATATCTCTGGTGCAATCGGCTGCTTATTGAACTTGAACTACTTTTAACCAATTTTATTATAAAATTATATTATTATTTTTTAAAACTATCTATATGTTTCCAAATAAAATAAGAACATTATTGAAAATGCATTAAGAGCTCCGTTACATGAATTAATTTTCATAAAAGCAGCTCATGCTTATGCCGAAATAGATTCACCAGTTTCTCAAGAGTTGTTAAAAAAATGCAACAACATTTGTGGTATTTGGCCGAAGAAATGATGGCATTAGCATTTTTTGACTCAAAAGTTCCACTAGAAGTTAAAGAAACATGGTTGCTTGTCTAGATGCGAAAATAGAAAATTCATTCACCCAGAAAATTTGATAAAACTAAACATTTTATCAGCTGTTTTGATATTCCTGCAGAGTTTTTATTATCTCCTCCATCGACATGGGAATCTAATGTAGATTTTAACAAGTAAGAAAATTATAGTCGGTCTACACCGACTATACGATACCCTATACGATGCGTTTAGAGACCCTATCTCTCAGGTCCAACTAACTGGATATAGAAAATAAGCATAAACCAAATTTGAGTGGGATTGTTATTAATTTTTTCGGCTGCAGATATGAAAAAGTTCATATCGGATGCTATATCTATATGGGGGCTAGGCCCAAAAATGGACCGACCCTGACCATGTTTGGTAAAGTCTCTTGTATTTTGCAAAAATATATACATACAAAATTTGAGAAGAATCAGTGCAATATTTTTGTTTTTTGATAGATTTAAGTGAAGATCGGGAAGCAGCTCTATATGGGGCCTATGACTAAGAGTTGTCCAATAGGGATAATTTTTAGACTACTGATTAAAGGATGTAATATATACATAAAAACCCAATTTGACTAAGATTTGTATGATAATTTGGATCTTATGGCAATATATGTTGATTTCATAGGGGTCATTTGTATGGGGGCTAGGTCTGAACATGGACCGATTCTCACCAATTTCAATAGCGTTCATCCCATGGCCGATAAAAGAATAAATACCAAATTTCGTCAAAATATATTCATATTTGCGACCTGCAGTTTGATTAAAAGCTTTACATGGATACACAGACGGACGGACGGACGGACGGACGGACATCGTTAAATCGAATCAGATAGTGATTCAGATTCGATCGGTATAATTAAAGATGGGTCTAGGTCAAATATTTTTGGTTGTTACAAACAGCAGCGCAAAGTCATTATACCCAAACCACATAGTGGTATAGGGTATAAAAAGAGTTACAATTTCTGCAAGGACTTATGTGTAGTAAACGAGATTTCAATTTTAGAAGGTTCAATATCATTCCAGTAGATTATTAGAAATTGGAAGGGAATTCCAAAACGGTTAAACAAATTGATTGTGTTTACTGCAACAAAATCGTAAAGCTCTTTTTCTATGAATTGATCGATTTCGCTGGGTTTTACCAGTATACGTTTTACACTTTCTACAACTTCATCGCAGCTATTAATATTTTTAATTTTCTCAGCAATGTTTAATAAAGTTGAGTTATAGTTCAACAGTATTCTTTTTTTATTAAAAAAAATATAGATAGTTTTTATACATAAAATAATTTTATAACAAAATTGGTTAAAAGTTTTTTTTAAATTTATATTCGCGAGCAATAAGCAGATAATTGCACCAAAGATATATCACAATGGATTATTTTGATCCCAGGAGTACTGAAGGGTTAAATAAATAAAAATTAAACGAATTGTTTTTTTTTAAATTCTAAGTAGTGGTTTCATCGAGCTTAATAGATAAACTCGTTTTCGGTAATTTTTATTTGAAAATATCTTAAAATACAAAGTTGACCTTGGCAAATAATGGGTCAGAGTTTTCGGATTTATTCCAAATTTTAAGACCGGAAATTCTATACATTTGGTTACTATATGTTAAGCGTCGCATCCAAAAATTCAACAGCACTTACAAAATATTTGAATTTTTTGAATAAATTGTCTTTTATTAGCTTGGGGTCATATGTGACCCCAATTCCAAAAGGGTTAATGAAGTCATATCATTTTTTTTTCCGAAATCCTAGGCTATTGAGATAAAATATAATATTTAAAAGTAGAATAGTGATAAATTTTTGATATAAAGAATTTAGAAGGATGATTACATATACAGAACATTTCACAAAAATCCCATTTTTCTCGAAATCCGCAAAAATAAAATCCCTGTTAAAAAAATTCTGGAGTAGGGATTTACCTAAAAATTCACACAGGTAATCCTTAGTATGTGTTCAACAAAACCCTGAAGTGCCAGATCCATTTTTTGAAATTTTGTTTAAGAAAGTTTTTTAAAATTTGAAAAAGGAGTTTTCAAAATTTTATCAAAAAAATTTACCATTTTCGGTCTCAATGCGCGATAGGTTCATAACGTGGTAATAAAATAATACTTCATATATGATTACTTATAAGTATAGGGACAAAAAAAAAAATTATGGCTTTAATCAATTTCGCAAAGTTGAAAAAAATGCTATCAAATTTTATGACCTAGTTTTTTTTTTTGGCACAAAAGTGGTTTGGGGCATTTGCTATTTCTTGGCGAATTTTTATTCGATTTTGAATTTTAGCAGCTTTTTGAAAAGATAATTCTGATAACAGCTTGTCGGAAAAATTAAACAATAGAACGAAATTTTCGTAGAATCTCAAAAAAGTCATATTTTCCCAATATAAACGCACTTGAAATTTTCAGTCGATTTCCGGCGCGACTTTTCTTTATCCGATTGTCCCCAAACTTCACATTTATTGGTTTTGTATTGAAAGGTAACAAACTGGACCCCGCCTATCCCCAAAATCGCAATTTGAAAAATGTCCATTTAACGTAGGACCACTCTATTGCACCTATCTCAGTGAATAAACCTTTTTTACATTTTTTTTACCTGTGTTGTCTGAACCGGCATTATTCACTTATTCACCTGATTCACTTCACAATCAGTGATGCCACTTTGTAGGGATTTTTTTTTCAAAAATTTTACATTTTTCCTACATGTCAAGGAAAGATTTCTTACTTATGTTGAATTGTAGGAATTTTTTTTACAGATTTCTTTTTTAACAAGTTAATATTATATATTTTTCAATTTTAAAGTTTAAAATTAAAAATATAGACCTTCTTTAAGTTTGGTCGTATCTCTATCATATGAAGGAAGTGAATGTGTGGCAATTTTAATAACAACAAGTAAGAAAATTATAGTCGGTCTAGACCGACTATACGATACCCTATACCATGCGTTTAGAAACCCTATCTCTTAGGCCTAACTAACTGGACATTGAAAATAAGCAAAAACCAAATTTGAGTGGGATTTTTATTAATTTTTTTGGCTGCAGATATGAAAAAGTTCATATCGGATGCTATATCTATAAAGGGACTAGGTCCAAAAATGGGCCGATCCTGATCATGTTTGGTAAAGTCTCTTGTATTTTGCAAAAATATGTACAAACAAAATATGAGAATAATCAGTGCAATATTTTTGTTTTTTAATAGATTTAAGTGAAGATCGGGAAGCAGCTCTATATGGGGTCAAAGGGATCATTTTTGGACTACTCATTAGTGGATGTAATGAACGCATACAAACCCAATTTGAGTAAGATCTATATGACAATTTGGATCTTATGGCAATTTATGTCGATTTCATATGGGTAATTTGTATGGGGGCTAGGTCTGAACATGGACCGATTCTCACCAATTTCAATAGCGTTCATCCCATGGCCGATAAAAGCTTATATACCAAATTGCGTCAAAATATATTCATATTTGCGACCTGCAGTTTGATTACAAGCTTTACATGGACACACAGACGGACGGACGGACGGACGGACGGACGGACGGACGGACATTGTTAAATCAACTCAGAAAGTGATTGTGATTCGATCGGTATAATTAAAGATGGGTCTGGGTCAAATATTTTTGGTTGTTACAAACAGCAGCACAAAGTCATTATACCCAAACCACATAGTGGTATAGGGTATAATAACAAGTAAAACACACTTGGTTGTGCAGTTTACTTGCTTTGTGCATCTTTTATATCTTTGTAGGTCTCTTCGATTTTAGTAAGTTTGTAAATAAAAAGAAAATTAAAATATTACAAATTTATATACAATTAATTTTAGAAACACGTCCAATTCGTTTTTTGATGATGCTGAAAACATATCAAAGAAATACAGAAAACAAAGATTTTGCTCAAGTTGGTTGAGACGAGAAGCTAATGGAATGGCTGAAACAGGTGAAAGATGACGAACCTGAAAAGCAGATGCAAGGCTTGAATAATAACCCCCGCCATAAAAAATCTTTTAAAACCAAGAATCAAAATTAAGTTTGCGATATAAGATCTCATTTGGAAGCCATTTTGATTAATTGTGCCACATCAAAAAGATGGATTAAACAGAATTGTAAAAAATTTTTTTTTATAATATCTGTTAGTTTTTTATTTGTTTTTTTGTTATTCTTATGTATTTCTTATGATATTCTTATCCTACCTTTTATGTAATTTTTGCATTATTGATATTGAAACTGTACAAATTAAAAATGGGTGTAGGGAAAAAGGAATTTTTTTATAAGTGTGAGTATTTATGAAAAAATTTGGTGTTTTTGTAAAAAAAACCCTGTTCAGTATTCAGCTCACAAATAAGAACACAAAAAATGTGTTTACCGTTTAATTATAAGGCATTAAGCAAAATTCTAATTTTATCTGTTAACACATTAAAAAATTAAAAAAAAATGCCCTCAAAGCGTCCAACGTCGAAAGACACATTATCCATTGAGAACTTCTGGCCAGTGTTAGCCAGTAACTACAATACACACATAAATAGAAAGGACTGTAAACATGAGCTTGCCTGTATGTTCGGTTGCTGTGTTAGTTTAACCACATTCAATTTTTGCCACAATTCAATTGACTTTGTTTTTATGGCAAACCATAAAATGTTGTATTTTATTTTGGCCAAAAAAAAAAAAAAAGAACAAAACAAATTTGATGCGTTTTTTTTAAGAGAATAAAACCAACAAAACCAAACGGAACATTATCACATAAAAAACAAAATAAAGACAATTTTCATTCAACAGTTAAGCCAGTAATAATGTCATCCGTATAATGAGGAACAAAACATAGCAGACTCTCGAAAAGGGTTAACAAACGACATGAGCTCAATAAAAAATATGTTTATAGTTTAATGATATAAAAAAAAAACAAATGAAAGCCTACGGTCAAAGCACGTGTTACATAGCGGAAAAAAAATTATATAAAATTGGAGAACATTGATACTTTGGCTGAGCTATAAAATTCAACCGACTGCATGTTATAAACTTTTTCTTCAATAATAGTTGGCTAAAAATTCTAAAAATATTTTTATGATTCTTTCTGTTGAACATTTTGTTTTTTCTTTTTTTTAGTTACAAAACGTGACTGCTATAAATATTTATGATGCCCAATTATTTAATATAATTTAACTATTTCTAGGCTTTTTATATGTTCGCACTAAAAGTTTATGTTTAAAAGCTAAAATTGCATAAATTATGAGTCATAATTTGTCAACCCTTACGAGTGGTAAAGTAATCTCAAATTTAATTTTGTTAATTGAATTTTAAATGAAGTCGATTTGCAATGACAGTTTCTATTAAATTGTGTCAATCTTATAATTAGAAACAAAGTTCAAAACTTGCACAACAGTGCAACACATAAAACACAAGCTACTTTTCGTTTGCGGTTTTTCGAAGTATTTATCGAAACTAACAAAACCCCATTTGGGCCTCATGAATATTTTGGTTAAAACATAATTTTTCCGAATAACATGCAATTTTCCTGTATTCGGGCATAGCCTAGCAGAAAAAAAGTGTAAAACAAACTAATCCGAAAAAAGCATCTTGTGCCCCAAAAGTGCTAAAATATTGCTAAAATAAAATCTTTTTTCACCATTTTTTTATATAGTTCCCAAGTAAGGAAATTATAGTCAGTCTAGACCGACTATACGATACCATATACCATGCGTTTAGAGACCATATCTCCAAAGCCCAACTAGTTGGATATAAAAATAAGCTTAAACCAAATTTGAGTGGTTCTGTTATTAATTTTGTTGCCATTGAATGTGATGATATATATGGGGACGAGGTCGAAAAATGGACCGATCGTGACCATAATAGGTAAGGTCACTTATTTTTTGCAAAAATATATAAACCCCAACTTGGAGAAATCTGTGCAATATTTTTTTTTTATAGAATTAGAAGCTTATATACGAAATTTCATGAAAACACATTCATATTTGCGACCTTTAGTTTGATTATAAGGTTTACATGGACACACAGATGGACGGACGGAGGTACTCTAGTCAGAGAGAAGTAATGAAATTATAATAGAATCTGGCCAAAAAGAAAATTAACTTAAAATTTAATTGGTATTCGAGTTTAAAGTTTCTGCATCGGCAACAGTTTAAAAGTGGTAGCAGTACCCAACATTGTTTTTATACACTCCACTCCAGTGTGCAGAGGGTATATATAAGTTTGTCATTCCGTTTGTAATAATTAGAAACAAAAATCTGGACCCCATAATATATATATATTTGTGATCCTTATAACAAGCGGAGTTGATATAGCGATGTCCGTCTGTCCTTCTGTCCGGCTGTCCGTCTGTCCGTCTGTCCGGCTGTTCGTCTGTCCGGCTGTCCGTCTGTCCGTCTGTGGAAATCACGATGACAGCTTAAATTGGGTAGCTAGTTGGTATATAAAATGATTCACTAACATCCTGAGAAGCTTGCTACTTAAAATCGTCCAAATCGGTTAATCAATCTGGTCCCGAGAATTGAGCGAAGAAGTAAAAAAAGTCCTGAGAAAATATTATTTGAATATGTGTTCTTGTCACGATAACGCCCTCAATAGGACAGCTAGGGCGCTCGTTTTTAGTGAGAATGATTCACTAACATCATGAGAAGGTTCCTGTTTCTTAAATCATGACAATAGGTTTCATAGGTGCAGAGAAATCACTGAAAAGGTAAAAAAAAATATGACGTTTTCCTATATTGTTCTCCTAAATTTTGTATTTTGTCATAGCTGTGCATGTTGTTTTTGTGGTCGTTGTGTTAACAATATAAAAATTCATCAACATCAATATTTTTTGGTGTAATAATTAAGTAAATTTGTTAATAAAAGATACTATATAAAATCAATATCAACATTCTGCCATTTTTATAACATCACAAAATGTTACAAATTGATACATACTACTGTTGCCAATATCAAAATACTATAAATAATATTCATATATTCTGTATATGTATATCCATAATAGGTGTATATTTAAAAAAATCGGTATTTTATTTTATTTATACAAAATTCTGAAATTTTTAGAGTTGCAAAAATAGTATGGTTTTAAGGGTAGTATTTTTAGTACATGTATAAACTCTGCATACTTGCATTCAAAAGTAGTAGGTAGGTAAACCATAAGATATTTACCCTGTAAAAAATTGGTGTTTAAAAAAATAATATTTTTTGTCAGATGTTAATACAATAATTTTTTAAAATTTGTTATTTAATGTCGGGACGGAGGCAAAAGCCATTCCCAAAATTTTTTTCATGAGTTATCCACATTAACTGCGGAGCTCAGCTCAATCAATGTGCAATGATCGAGCCTTGCCCTGGGAAACATGCATTCATGCTTTTCTTACCACAAACGCCATTCCCAACTACCAAAAATTTTAGACACGAGCTATTCATATTATGAATAGTCGCGGAGCTTAACTCAATCAAAGTGCAATGCCGAAGCTCCGCCATGGGAAACATATATTCATGCTTTTCTTAGCACAAACCGAACTTCTTATGGCACATTAAAAATAAACTAATTGAGAAGTACAATTCATCATTACGCTGTATTATAATACTATTTTCTTATTTTACTGGTAGCTAGTAAACAAAGTGATCGTATCATTGTGAACGAAATAGAATTGATATTGTGTGCAGATTTGTTCTACTTAAAAAACCTGTTTCTACAGATAGTGAATAAAATACCAGTAAGCATTTTATGCAATAAATGATCATGTAGAGTCTTTTTGACTCATATGTGCTATTAAAACAGTCATAAATGCGCCCTTTTGCTGATCACAAAATATTCTTTTGTTGGGATTAAATATTACCTTACCCGCGAGTCTTCTTGAGAGTCCTTTTTATCCGCTTTTCTGATCAGTTTCGACTCATTTTTGAGTCGTATTTAATGTCATTTTTCTATAAGTCACTTTTTAAGAGAAAGCTAAAATAATTTTCTAGTTTTTTTCTAATAGCGCATGTGATTAATCAGTTTTTAATCATCAAAAGTGCTCGAAGAAGACACAGTAATGTAATTTTTGTTAAAACAATATTCGAAATGATGACTGGGATATCGTATATTTTTTTTTAACACACACACATATACATAGCAGCACCAGTAAACCGAACTCTAGTCGGCTTCTTATATGTATACAGCCAAACAAAAACGAAAATACTCACCAAAGAGACTTTAGTTTCAATTTCATTTAGTCTTATGGAAGCTTTTGAACAAGCAAGTCTATGTCGCGCTGTCTTGTGAAATTTTTAAATTGTTTTTTAATAGGTACTAATGATGCCAGGAGATTTTTTGAAAAAAATTCCTTTTTCCCCATACCCTCTTTTTCCCCTACACTACTTTTTTTTAAAATTTATTTTTAATTTGTACATTTTCAATTTCAATTATGTAAAAATAACATAAAAACGAAGAAAAAAAATATAAACAACAAGATACAAATATCATGAGAATTACATAAGAATAATATTAACAAGTAAGAGTGTTAAATTCGGCTATGCCGAATCTTTGATACCCTCCACCTAGGTTTTCTTGCACTATTTGTAACAAATTTAGATAAAATATTTGAAAATGTAAACAATTTGATCAATTTAGTAACTTATTACAACAAATACTCTGAATTTTCAGCATTTACGTTTAACAATTTTAAAGTCAATAGAAGATAGTAAACAAAATATATTTTTAAATTTCGGATCTTTTTCGGAATACTTGGCCACGTCTTACATTTTAAAAGCACTAGCGTTAATAAGTTTTATTTTTTCCTTCTTTATTATATCAGTTTGTCATTCCATTTGTAACGCATCGATAAATGGATTTGCGTCTATGTATGTGTTTAATGCAAAAGATTTCTTACTTTTGTCGAATCGTTGGTATTTTTTGCAAATTTTTTTTTAACAACTTAATGTTATATATATTTCAATTTTAAACTTTAAAATTAAAAATATATATCTTTTTGAAATCTGTTAATAACTCTATAATATGGAGAAAGTAAATACGTGGCTTCTTTAATAAGAATGAGAAGTAAAAAGCACTTTTGTGCATTTTTTTAATACATATGTACATAAGTACGCCATCTTTGTAGATCTCTTCGATTTTATTAAGTAAGTTTATAAATAAAAAGAACATTAAAATATTATAAATGTAAACATAATTGATTTTAGAAAAATATCCGATTCGTTTTTCAATGATGCTGAAAACACATCAAAGAAATACAGAAAACAAAGGTTTTACTCAAGTTAGTTGAGAGACGAGAAGCTAATGGGATAGAACAGGTCAAAGATGACGACTTTAAATACAGATGCAAGGCTTGTGAAAAAATATTAATTTGCGATAAATCAGATCTAAGTATACATGCTAATAACCAATGTCTTAAAAAAATATCTTTTAAAACCAACAACCAAGATCCCATTTGCAAGCCATTTTAATTAATTGTGTAAATTTTAAATGCACATCTAGTCATATAAAAGATAAATTATACAGAATAGTAAAAATATTTTTTTTTTAAATCTCTTGGTTTTATATGTTGTTTTTATATAATTCCAATGATATTCTTATCTTATTTTGTATGACATTTTTCTTCGTTATGTTATATTTGCATTATTGAAATTGAAAATTAACAAATTAAAAATAAATTTTTTTTTTTGAAAAATTGAAAAAAAGTAGTTTAGGGAAAAATGTAGAGAGAAAAAAAGTGGGTGTAGGGAAAAAAAGGGATTTTTTTTTCATTAGCGTAGAGATTTCTGTAAAAATCTCCTGGCATCACTGGTACCTATTAAAAAACAATGTAAGATTTCACAAAACAATGCGACGTATATCTGCTTTGTTCAAAAGCTTTCATAATACTAAATGAAATTGTTACTTATGCATGAAACACATAGACGACAGAGGCTACACAAACACACGGAATTAATTGCTGCTGGCTTCAATTGTAGTCGTGTAGTCAACTACTTAATTTGTATGAAAATGACAGCAACATATAACAACAATATAAACAGCTGTTTTTATACAAAATCATTTTTATTTCAGTAGTGCCAATTATATTTTTTTTTACTTTATTAAAATAGAAAAACATGTATGATTCTATATAAAATTGTCTTAAATATATTACTTATTTATAATGCATTATTATAACGTAAAAATAAATAAATAAATTTACTTGTTAATAGAATTATTATAGCATTTCATTTTGCGATTAATTTTTTCAACAAAATTAAATATTTCATAGCACTAATATCTTTTACATATTTTGTTATATTGTCAACACTATTTTTATTTTGTAGCCAACAAAAATAGAAATTAGCCGCCTAAGTTGACTACAGCAGCAAAAGTGGTCACGTAGTCATGTAGCTGTGTTGGTGTCAAAATAATCGTTTTCATATAAACGTGTGTATTTTAATTTTGACACGCTGTAGTCGTGTAGCCGCTGTCGTCTATATGTTTCATGAGAGAGCTCGGCTTACTGGTGCCATTATGTATATGTGTGTGTAAACAAAAATATACGATATCCCAGTAATCATTTCGAAGATTATTTTAACAAAAATCATCTTACTGTGTCTTCTTCGAGCACTTTTGATGATTAAAAATTGATTAATCACATGCGGTATTAGAAAAAAGACTAAGAAATGATTTTTGCTTACGCTTAAAAAGTGATTTATAGAAAAATGACATTAAATACGACTCAAAAATAAGTCGAAACTAATCAGAAAATTGGATAAAAAAGGTTCTCAAGAAGAGTCGGGGGTAAGATAATATTTCGTGCCAACAAAAGAATATTTTGTGATCAGCAAAAAGCGCATTTATGACTGTTTAATAGCACAGAGGAGTCAAAAAAACTCCACATGATCACTTATTGCATAAAATGTTTACTGGGATTTCATTCACTATCTGTAGAAACAGTTTTTTAGGTAAAACAAATCTGCACACAATTTCAATTCTGTCATAAGAAGTTCGGTTTGTGCTAAGAAATGAATGAATACATGTTTCCCAGGGCGAAGCTTAATCATTGCACTTTGATTGAGTTGAGCCCGCGACTATTCCTGATGTGGAAAGGTCGTGCCTACAATTTTTGGTAGTTGGGAATAGCGTTTGTGCAAAGGGAAGCATGAACACATGTTTCCCAGGGCGAGGCTCAATCATTGCACTTTGATTGAGCTGAGCTCCGCGATTATTTCTAATGCGGAATAACTCGTGCATTAAATTCTTGGTAGTTTGGGAATGGCGTTTGCCTGCGCCATACATTAAATAATAAATTTTAAAAATTATTATAATTAAATATTATTGACATCTATATTATAATATTATCATCTGACAAAAAAAAATTTTTTTAAACACCAATTTTTTACAGAGTAGATATTTTATGGTTTCACTACTACTTTTGAATGCAGGTATGTACTAAAAGTAGAACCCTTAAAATCATACTATTTTTTGCAACCCTAAAAATTGCAGTATTTTGTATAAATAAAATAATTTATATTTTATTATTTTTAATATGCGCTTATTATCGAAATACATATACAGAATATATGAATGTTATTTATAGTATTTTGCTATTTGCAACAGTAGTGTCTATGTATCAATTTGTAATATTTTGTGATCTTATAAAAATCGCAGAATATTGATATTGATTTTATATAGTTTCTTTTATTAATTAACTAAATTAAATATTACACCATAAGATGTTGATATTGGTGAATTTTTATATTATTACCACAACGACCATAAAAACAATAAGTACAGCTGTGACAAAATACAAAATTTTGAATAACAATATAGGAAAACATCATATTTTTTTAACTTTTCAGTTATTTCTCGGCACCTATGAAACCTATTGTCACGATTTAAAAAACAGGAACATTCTCATGATGTTGGTGTATCATTCTCACTAACAACATAGTCGAATCATATTTTTTCAAGACTTTTTTTACTCCATCGTTCAATTCTCGGGACCTGATAAACCGATTTGGACGATTTTAAATAGCAAACTTTTCAGGATGTTAGTGAATCATTTTCTGTACCAACGAGCAACCTAGTTGCACGATTGAAGCCGTCATCGTGATTTCCACAGACGGACAGACGGACATCGCTATATCAACTCCGCTTGTCATAAGGATCACTAATATATATATTTTGTGGGGTCCAGATTTTTTTTTCTAATTATTACAAACGGAATGACAAACTTATATATACCCTCTGCGCACTGGAGTGGAGGGTATAAAAACATACAGATATTATAAAAAAATTATTTTTACAATTCTGTGTAATTCATCTTTTTGATATGGCTAGATGTGCATTTAAAATTTATACAATTAATTAAAATGGCTTGCAAATGAGATGTTATAACTCAAACAGAATATTTGTTCTTGGTTTTCAGTATTGCCGTTTTAGCTTTTTAGTTGCTAGATTTAGCAACTTTTTTTGTCGTTTAGCATCCAAAATTTATGAAAAGATGTTAGATGCTGACTTAGAATATTTTATTAATAAAAAGATGCTTTTAGCATCTTTTTTTTATATTTTTTTTTTCATTATTTTTGAATAAATAATTTTAATGGTATTGATATGTTTTAATTTCTCAAAGTGTAGTACGGTAATTTTGTGTACTACTCCTTTTACCACTCTGCTCGTTTCTTTCAACAAATATAACAAAACATTTTGAAATAGAAGAATGTTAACACCAACAACAATTTTTAATGAATTACAAAGCCGATTGACAAAAAATATTATTGTATTAAAAAAATGCCAAAATTTTCAATACAAAACACATTAAACCGGGTAAAAGAACAGATAACCAATATATTAGAAGAATTTAAATTTATATCATCTGAAACAGAAAAAAATCAAATCCAAGTTACATCACAGAACAAAATTTGGATACAACAATGAATACAACCTCCTTATGGATTGAAGTTAACAAAAATTCTATTGGCGAAAATCCATTTAAGGAGTTATCAATATTTGTATTGTCTTTATTAGTTTTGTCTTTCTCAAAAGCCGAAGTTGAACGTTTGTTTAGTTTAATGGCTTTAGTTAAAAGCAAACTTCGAACAGAATAAAATCCGAGTTGTTATGTTCTGTAATACGTACAAAAGAAGGTTTGAAATGGAAAAATCGGTGCTGTCACACTTACAATATACCGAGCGATGTCGTTGATAAAAGTCGATCGTCAGAAAAATATCAGAGCCAAGAAGAACTTGAAGATGAAGACATCACAGAAATATTAGATTCCATAAACCAATTATTGTAATATAATCGTATCTTTTGATAATGTAATTTCTGTTATATTTTAAATAAAAAAAAAATCCTCTAAATTTAAAGATATTTAATTTAAATTTAAAATAAACTCAATTTGATGTTAAAAAAATTCAGATGAAATCCAAAAAAATTTTAATTAAAATTTAAAATATATAAATCGAAACTTATGTATGTTTTATATTAATTTTTCGATTTAAAAACCATAGAATTTATTAATAAGTATTTGATTTTTCAATATAAAGGTAATGAAATTTGAAAAAAAAAATTTTTTTTGCATCTTTTTTTTTAGACTCCAGTACGTTTTAGCATCTTTTTATACCCTATAACACTATGTGGTTTGGGTATAATGACTTTGTGCTGCTGTTTGTAACAACCAAAAATATTTGACCTAGACCCATCTTTAATTATACCGATCGAATCAGAATCACTTTTTGAGTTGATTTAACAATGTCCGTCCGTCCGTCCGTCCGTCTGTGTGTCCTTTAAAGCTTGTAATCAAGCTGCAGGTCGCAAATATGAATATATTTTGATGAAATTTGGTATGTGAGCTTTCATCGGCCATGGAATGAACGCTATTGAAATTGGTGAGAATCGGTTCATGTTCAGACCTAGCCCCCATACAAATTACCCCTATGCAATTGACATAAATTGCCATAAGATCCAAATTGTCATATAGATCTTACTCAAATTGGGTTTGTATGCGTTCAGTACATCCACTAATGAGTAGTCCAAAAATGATCCCGTTGGCCCCATATAGAGCTGCTTCCCGATCTTCACTTAAATCTATTAAAAAACTAAAATATTCCACTAATTCTTCTCAAATTTTGTTTGTATATATATTTTTGCAAAATACAAAAGACTTTACCAAAAATGATCAGGATCGGTCCATTTTTAGACCTAGTACCCATATAGATATAGCATCCGATATGAACTTTTTCATATCTGCAGCCAAAAAAATTAATAAAAATCCCACTCTAATTTGGTTTTTGCTTATTTTCTATGTCCAGTTAGTTGGGCCTAAGAGATAGGGTTTCTAAACGCATGGTATAGGGTATCGTATAGTCGGTCAATTTTTGGCAGTTTTAGTTTTGCCTTGTATCAGTAAAATGTTCAGATATTAACTAAAAAAAAAACAATTTGTTAAATATTTTCATCTTAATTATCTTAATTAGTTTAAAGAGGTCTGGAAAATTGAAAAGGATTGTAAAAAATAAAATGCACTTTTATTTAAAAAAATTTAAATTAAAAAGAATATTACAAAATAAAACATTAACCTGGTTAAACTTAATATTGTTTGTAATTATCTGGATCAGGTTAGTATTTAAAATGGGATAAATCGGGTGTCATTGTGCCAATTTATGACCTAAAATATGTAGACACCTCTACAAAATGCTGAAAATTCGGAGCATTTGTTGTAATAATTCAGTAATAGGTTTATCAAAGTGTTTACATATTCAAATATTTTATATACATTTGTTACAAATAGTGCAAGAAGTCCAGATATTAATGTAAACGTAAAACCCAGGTGGAGGGTATCAAAGATTCGGCATAGCCGAATTTAACGCTCTTACTTGTTAATATTCAGTTTAAGACACATCTGGAGGGTATATAAGATTCGACACAGCCGAATTTAACATTCTTACTTGTTTATTTGTATTTAATGTTAATTTTTGAATTGAGTTTAAAATTTTGCACCATGAAAAAAACTACTGTTTTAAATTTGTGGAAGCGGCTATAATATCGCACAAGTGTGTATAACACATTAGAATGGCTCAAAATGCAAAAATATTAAAATATTGGGCTCCACAAGGCTGCCCCAATTCCAATCGACAAAACGAATACATATTTCATATTTCAGACAAATCGGACAATATTTATTTCAGACAAATCGGACAATATTTAGAGGTCGCTAGAAATTTACGATTTTTCGGGGCTCATGTTATATTTAAACGAAAATGTAATTTGTATAAAAACATTTAGGTGTTGCTTATATAATCTGTGTAGTGTTAATAATTAAATCTTTTTCGTTATTTTTATTCTCAGAGTTGCATCTTTTGAAGCCGCAGGATTTGGCTTTCTATGTACATCGACTAAGCGGAGCAAACATTGTTTCTGCTCTTCATTTTTTGTGAGTTGTTAAATTCGTTAACCAAGGCAATCCCACGCTCTGCACAATCGTTTACAATTCTAAAAAGCCTCTTTCTTCCATCTGAATATAAATTGCATTATGTTTCCGCACTGCATGGTCCTTTTTAAGGAATGAAAGAGCTTTTTGATATCCCATCGATTTATAAATCAAAGAAAATACTTGTGCGTTTGGTAACAAAATTCTCAAGAGGAATGTGATGATTAAATTCTTTACTGTTAAGCCAAAAAAGGCAAGTTCAGTTGGGTATTCAGAAAAATATGAAAAGCTTTTACTCCCGCTGTAGCAACTTTTTCATTAGGATTAATTTAAAGTTGCTTAAGAAGATTGGCGTCATGAAGTGAAACCTTTGTGGCTATTGGGGCTTCATTCCTGTAGCAACCTTGTACAAGACTAACAAATGAACTTATTTCGGTGACTGCTTTCTCCTCCTTCTCAGTGAGATCGAAGTCATATGAAACATTAATATTTTTGGGCAGGATATGGATTTTGCCATCCAGCGAGCATGGTAACAAGCGCCTGGTGCACGAAATGTAAATTCAAACCTATTTTTTAACTCTGCTAAACATACGACAAAGAATTAAGAGTTAAATTTAATCGGTCCTTGGTTGCTGGTTTTTAATAGCGATTGAATAATATTTATACATTTCTTCTCTACAACAATACAGTTTTAACTGCGAAATTGGAAGGGTGCTTATTTTATGCAGTCCCAAGGTATCTAAATTGTACAAATTGGTATTCAGACTTACAAAAATTTGAAGAATTTATGCAAGAACTAAAGCCTACAGATTTCTGCATCGTGGGCGATTTAAACGCTAGAATTTCAAATGAACAGATTTTGGACTCAAACTTTATAAAAGATTTACCAAACATTTGGGAATATAGATGTTCAAAAGATAATACTTTTAATATACAAGAAAAAAAAACTCATGGAGCTGATTGACGATATTGGTGGTATTGTGCTTAACGGAAGGACCGGTAACGATGCTCATGGTGAATACACCTTCTGTGGAATTATGGGTAGTTCGGTCATTGATTATTGCATCAGTTCGCATAGTCTTCTGCAATATGTTGATGATTTTTCAGTTGCATTCATCCGATCATATGCCATTATGTATAAAAATCAAATCTTTGAATTCTAATGCAGAGACAAATGTAAAAGATTCCCTCCATAGATTGCGTTAGAATGACAAACACATGCCTAAATATGTAGAGATTCTTTGTTCGCTCTCTACTAATGTTCATCTTCAAACAAACGTAGATATTTGGTATCTACGCTAGCGACTAAAATAAAGCAAGCTACAATATTAAAAGTGAATAAACCATGGTTTGATTGGCAATGTGCTCGCTCACGGAAACAAATGTTAAAAAGGCTCAAATTATATAGAAAAAATCATACAACCTTAAACAAAACACTTTATTTTACATGTCGGGCTAAATACCTAAAACATATGTAAAACAATGGATTTGTATAATAATAACCTAGACAAATTAAACACAGTAAAGTGCAGTAGTGACTGGTGGAAACTATCAAACTCACTGAAATCTTATAAGCACTTGGTCAGAGGTAACTTAAAAGCAGATGAGTTCCTAACTCACTTTTGTTCTATGTTACAAACCACGGAAAATAATCATAAAGCAAACTGGTGCATGCCACATATCACCGATCCCTTTTTAGATTCTCCTATAGAATCCTGCGAATTATCGCCCGTTATTAAGAATTTGAAGCATAATAAAGCTCCAGGTCAAGATGGTATTAGCTACGAATTTTATAAAATTGCTCCAGAATGTTTTGTTAGCGAAATATGATAAGTTTTTAACATAATATTTCTCCAGGAAAAAATACCATCAAGCTTTCGTAGCTACATAATGATTCCACTTTTTACATGCAAAATTTTCAACACAATTTTAATAAATAGCATAACTGAATGGATAGATAACAACAAAATACTGCATGAATATCAAGCGGGTTTCAGAAAGAATTACTCTACTGTAGATAATATCTTTAACTTGGTGAACATTGAAAATCTTAACAAAGTGAATGGTAAAAATACATATGCCTTTTTTGTTGACTTCTCTTGTGCTTTTGATACAATTCCTAGAAATAGTCTATTTTATAAACTCTAATGCATGGGAATATCATAAAAAATAATCAGAATTTTACAGAACGCCTATGAAAATAATAAAAGCCGTATTTGGGATGGCAGCACTTTCTCTAAACCATTTTCTGTTGATATATGTGTAAAACAGGGGTGCATATTAAGCCCGGTGCTAGTTTCATTATATATAAATGATCTAGTTGATGTACTCCTTGGTGGTGTAAATGTTGCTGATACTACAGTGAAGATCCTGCTTTATGCCGACGATATTGTTATCTTATCGGAATCGCCAACAGAACTACAAAGCAATATTGATGCATTATATAGTTACTGCCAACTGTGGTGCTTACAAGTTAATTTAAATAAATCTAAAATAATGGTGCTTAGGTCGGGCACAAGAATCTCCAAAGTCCTGAATTGGCATTTTGGAGATGAAAACATCGAGATCGTAAACAGTTATAAATATCTTGATGTAGATATCACGTATAACTTGTCTTTCAAGATGTATTTAAAAAACAAATTGGCTGCATCAAAATTGGCAATCAACACAGCGTGGTCGAAATACATTAACCGCCCCCAAATATCAATGTCTAATAAACAAAAGATATTTCATGCTGCTTCCCGATCAATTATGTGTTATGCTGCACTAGTTTGGGGTTACGAAAAATTTGATGAAGTGGAAAAGCTGTTTCGTTTTTTTTTTGTTAAAAAAATGCTTTATTTACCAACTACGACTCCAAATTATATGATCTATCTAGAAACTGGTTTAAATTCTTTATATCTCTTTACTTTAAAGCTGCATTTTTCATACATAAATAACGTATTAAATATGAATCATCACAGATTGCCACGTATTCTGGCCATGGAAATTATAAATAAAAACATCTACTGGGCAAATGAGTGGTCAGATCTTTGTCAACGCCTTAATTTTACGCCTAATAATACTAATCAGCCACTATGCACACAATGGAATTCGATAAGTTTATTAGAAAAAAAAAACCGTGAAGAAAATGTATTAAACGCAACGAACACACTAAGCCATGATCTCTATTGCCAATTAAACTACAACGATACACCTTTACTTGCTATGAACTTTTCATCTCGCATCACTAGTATGATAATAAAAGCCAGAGGGGGTGTACTTGACTTAAATGCCAGATCCTTCAGGAACAACACAAATAGTATCTGCACAATCTGTAATTTAAATGCATCAGAGAACATCTACCACTTTGTAGGTGTTTGCCCAATTTACAAAGATCTAAGATTAAGACTATTTAGTAAAATCCAACTTAGTATGAATGACGTACTGAACATTTTAAATGGATCTAATTTTTACGCATTGTATAAATACCTAGAATTATCTTTAAAATATCGAAAATTAGTCTCCATATTATAAAAATATCCGTTTCTGTTTGTAAAAATCTTT
The DNA here is from genome assembly GCA_963682025.1 of Cordilura impudica. Taxonomy (NCBI): domain Eukaryota; kingdom Metazoa; phylum Arthropoda; class Insecta; order Diptera; family Scathophagidae; genus Cordilura; species Cordilura impudica. The sequence goes on from OY821521.1 coordinate 89,579,884, forward strand.
TTCCTTTTTATCTAATGCATTAAAATAATTTCAAATTAATTTTTTTTTTGATTTTTTTTATTATTATTATTAATTTTTATTAATGAAAATCCTAATGTAACAAGATTTAAAATCTTATAAAACAACATTAGTCATAACAAATTAATTTTCAATAAGAAGAATGTATGTAAGTTTAATTTATAATTAAAACAAGTAAGAAAATTATAGTCGGTCTAGACCGACTATACGATACCCTATACCATGCGTTTAGAAACCCTATCTCTTAGGCCCAACTAACTGGACATAGAAAACAAGCAAAAACCAAATTTGAGTGGGATTTTTATTAATTTTTTTGGCTGCAGATATGAAAAAGTTCATATCGGATGCTATATCTATATAGGAACTAGGTCCAAAAATGGACCGATCCTGATCATGTTTGGTAAAGTCTCTTGTATTTTGCAAAAATATATACAAACAAAATTTGAGAAGAATCAGTGAAATATTTTAGTTTTTTAATTGATTTAAGTAAACATCGGGAAGCAGCTCTATATGGGGCCAAAGGCATCATTTTTGGACTACTCATTAATGGATGTAATGAACGCATAGAAACCCAATTTGAGTAAGATCTATATGACAATTTGGATCTTATGGCAATTTATGTCGATTTCATATGGGTAATTTGTATGGGGGCTAGGTCTGAACATGGACCGATTCTCAACTATTTCAATAGCGTTCATCCCATGACCGATAAAAGCTTATATACCAAATTTCATCATAATATATTCATATTTGCGACCTGCAGTTTGATTACAAGGTTTACATGGACACACAGACGGACGGACGGACGGACGGACGGACGGACGTTGTTAAATCAACTCAGAAAGTGATTCTGATTCGATCGGTATAATTAAGGATGGGTCTAGGTCAAATATTTTTGGTTGTTACAAACAGCAGCACAAAGTCATTATACCCAAACCACATAGTGGTATAGGGTATAAAAATCAATTGAGAAAAAGTTTAAATAGTTCTTTCTTAAATGATGTTGTATTTGATATTTTGTGAAGTTGATTATTTAAAGTATGTCACGAGTTCCAAAGACGTATGCCCTTTACAAAAAAGTGTCTTTCGGATATTAGTCTATTGTACAATATTGGTACAAGACAGTTATTATGGTTAGATCTTGTAAATAGTAATCGCTCGAAAAGGTAAACGGGTTCCTTAGTGAAAATAATTTTATGAACCATAAGTAAAGTTCTAAATTTAAGATAGTCTTCAAATGAAATGAAATTTACTTAAATCGTAAACATATCTAACTACACTTTTAAAGACGCGTGTAAGTTTACCCATGTCTGCACTATCACAACCTGACAACAATTCACAACCATATAAAAGCGTAGGTAAGATAAACGATGTTGCAAGAACAAATCTAATTTTCTGCGGTGTGAAGTACTGAGAAGACCAAAGACTACGGAGAATACTATGAACTTTTCCAGAAGCTTTGTTAATTTGATTGTTCCACGTTAGGGTATTATTAAAAATCATTTCAAGGTTTTTAGCATTCGCAACATAGGGAATATCCACTCCATTAATATTAACTTTCGGAAGACAAGTGGTATCATATATCTTTTTAAAAATAACAAGGCACTGAGATTTTTTCGGATTTAAGGTAAGACAATTCAACCTAGCCCATTCAAATACGTGGTTCAGTTCAGTATTCAGGTTCTGTACACAATTTTCCACATCTCGTACGTTACATGTGTGTATAACTGAACGTCATCAGCGTACATGTGCATTTGGCATGAATTAATTACGCGTGGTAGATCATTTATGTAAATAGAAAACAAAAGAGGGTCAAGTATAGACCCCTGCGGAACACCCCTACTTAAAGACGCAGAGGTAGACGACTTGTCTTTAGAGACAACTACTTGCTCTCTATTCCGAAGGTAAGAGCTAATCAATTTAAAGGAGGTTTCAGAATAACCAAAAATATGTTTAAGCTTTTTAACAAGAATATCATGATATACTGAGTCAAAAGCTTTAGAATGGTCCAATAAAGTCAAAAAAGCAATATTACCACTTTCAACGATATAACGAAGATCTTCCGATACATCAATTAAAGTAGTGATACACCCTCTTTTCCTGCGAAAACCAGATTGCTTAGATGATAAAAGATTATTATTGGATATATGTTCATTCATTTGTTTGCTCATAATTTTTTCGACAACTTTCGAAAGAAAAGGAAGTACAGAAATTGGCCTGTATTCTTTATTAGATTTCGGCAAGGGAATTACTTTTGCACATTTCCACAAATCAGGGAAAATAGATTTTGTAAAATAGTGTTAAAAATATGAGTGATATAGGGTAAAACCTGTGGTAAAATAGCTTTAATAAATATTGGATTCATACCGTCTAGACCAATAGATTTTGACTTTATGGAAAGAAAAGCTTCCAGAACATCTTCCTGGTTGACGCAGGAAAAACTAAATAAAGAATCCAGATTGCAATCTGGTAGATTTGCATAAGAGTCAGAACGAAGATGAGTTGAGTCATTTGAAGTAAATTGTCTATTCAATTCATTTAGTTCAAAAGTGGAAAGATTTACCGATTCACTTTCATCTTTATAACCAATTTTCTTTATCTCTTTCCACATATTTTTAGTATCCATAGCCTCTGAAAATACACGACTATAATAGCGTTGTTTAGCTAACTTTACTACCCTAGTAACAGATCTACGTAGTGATTTAAAAATTTCATTTGACTGTGTAGTTTTATATCTTTTCCACTTATCGTAAGCAGAATTTCTTTTAACAATTAAATCACACATATTTTGATTAAATCAAGGCTTAGTAGAAGATTTAACAGTTTTCTTTCTAACCGGTACGTATTTGTCGTATAGGTATGTGGTAGCTTCATAAAAAAAGGATATTTGTTGGTTTAAATCAGGATTACTGTAGATACTGGTCCAATTGATTATATTAATTTCATTTAAAAGAGCATCATAGTTAATATTCTTGTAATCACGGAAAGTAATATGATGTGGTCACATAAATGACGTCATGTTTAAAATAAGGAAGGTTAAAGGTCACATAAATGACGTCATGTTTTGAGAAATTAGGAGAAGAAAACTGGTCATTCAAAAGAACTTTTCTAATATCTGAGACAAAGAGCACGTCGATAAGGGTACTACTCATTGAAGTGAAGTGAGTGGGGATAGTAGTGTTTACAGCTATAAGCCCAATCGGTTGGAAAAGTGAAATTAGATCAGAATCAATGAGCAAATTTCCATTTAGGTCTCCAGAAAGAATAATATCACTATAAGATAAACAGTTTTCATCTAACATATTAACAACCGGAGAAATATCTAGTGAATCATTAGGCCTGTATAAAACACCTATGAGACATTTGCTTACGTCACAAGGAAGTTCAATAAATTCAAAATCATATTCTTCATCGATAGATTTGCAAACAAATCGAGAACGTAATTGTTTTCTTGACATACATTGCAACGCCTCCAGCACGTTTACCAGTATTCGTATCAGCTCGAAATAAATCACAGCCGTCTATTTTGACCTGAAAGTTTTTTATCTTATTCGGATTAAACCATGTTTCAGCTATACAAATTGCATCAATTCCTGAGTTTTCAAAAATGTAACGAAATTCATCAAATTTACAAAAAAGACTTTGAGCATTTAAGTGACAAATTTTTAAACCTTCCTTTGTTTACCAATTATACGAATCATAGAATGAGTGTTGTATTTGGAACTCGATCGAATATTAGAAGAAGTCATAATAAAATATTAAGCAAATATTAACATCAAATAAGAAATACTCAAAAAATTTAAAATAAAAAGGCATAATAAAAAGGAAAGATATAAAAAAAAAATACAAAAATAATAAGTAAGAAAATTATAGTCGGTCTAGACCGACTATACGATACCCTATACCACGCGTTTAGAAACCCTATCTCTTAGGCCCAACTAACTGGACATTGAAAATAAGCAAAAACCAAATTTGAGTGGGATTTTTATTAATTTTTTTGGCTGCAGATATGAAAAAGTTCATATCGGATGCTATATCTATAAAGGGACTAGGTCCAAAAATGGACCGATCCTGATATTGTTTGGTAAAGTCTCTTGTATTTTGCAAAAATATATACAAACAAAATTTGAGAAGAATCAGTGCAATATTTTTGTTTTTTAATAGATTTAAGTGAGATCGGGAAGCAGCTCTATATGGGGTCAAAGGGATCATTTTTGGACTACTCATTAGTGGATGTAATGAACGCATACAAACCCAATTTGAGTAAGATCTATATGACAATTTGGATCTTATGGCAATTTATGTCGATTTCATATGGGTAATTTGTATGGGGGCTAGGTCTGAACATGGACCGATTCTCACCAATTTCAACAGCGTTCATCCCATGGCCGATAAAAGCTTATATACCAAATTTCATCAAAATATGTTCATATTTGCGACCTGCAGTTTGATTACAAGCTTTACATGGACACACAGACGGACGGACGGACGGACGGACGGACGGACATTGTTAAATCAACTCAGAAAGTGATTCTGATTCGATCGGTATAATTAAAGATGGGTCTAGGTCAAATATTTTTGGTTGTTACAAACAGCAGCACAAAGTCATTATACCCAAACCACATAGTGGTATAGGGTATAAAAATAGGTTATGGAAATAATTACGGCGAAACCCTTCTACTACAGAAACTGGAAAGTTGTCACGTGTGTTTTCGATGTTTCGATATTTTCCAGAAAATGCACATTCTCCACACAAAACGCGCTATCGGACTTAGAGCGTTTGGCATAAATACGGCCACGGCGAGTGTAAACTGATGAGAGTAGTTTTTTCCGTTTTAACTTAATTGCTTCCTTAAGAAGATTGTGGTTAAATCTGGTTAGAGCTTCATTTATATAGAATGGTTCATTAGAATCAAAACCAGCACGACAAAGGCGCAGAAGGTCTTCAGAGTTACGACAAAAAGCAGCAGCTTGCTTCAAAATATAATTTTTCTCATGAGCTGATGACAATTTTATGGCAATAGTAGGATCAATAACGTTATCATTTTTACTATTGTTTCGAGAATTATGAAGACGAGTTATTTTACTTATATTTGGAACAGTTGCATTAATGGTCTCACAAATATTCATAAATGTAGTCTGTAAATTTTCATTTTCATAGTATTGAATGCCATGAATTCCTATCTCATTAGCGACTTTAGTATTTTCATGCTTGTCCAAAGATCGCTTTAAGGTATCAATTACATTTTTAAGGTCAACAATTTGCGGAATAATTTGTTCTAGCTTGCTGACCCTGTCGGAAACATAATATATTTTTTCCTAAATGTTGACAATTTTAGTTAATATACGCTCCTCAGACTCATTTATTTTAAATGCAATGTTATTAGATATGTCAATTGACATTCTGGAAAATAATAAAAATTTATAAGTGTAACTAGAATAGTGCCATTCTGGCTCACAACATTAAGTTATGGCAAATATAGCTACAAAATATTGTAAATTAATGAATATGTACACTAGGGGTACAACTTTTTCAGAGTTCAGAAAAAAACACACACTGAATAAAAAACTCGTACATATATGTAAACAAACATAACTTAGACCAACACACACATATTTTTATTTTCATACCAATTATGTTTGTTTTTAAATTTTCTTCGGTGCCCAACACAACCATGACTGTGTTCGTTTTAATATTTCGTTATTTACACGAACATTTTTGTATCACATACTTTTTGTTTCAATCACACATAAAGCACACATTTTTGAGTGTTGCTTTATTTGAAGTTCATGTTCTGGTAAGTGTACTAAAAAAAAAACACAGAACATATACAATAAACAGGTTCGAGTTCAGTTATATTTTAAGTCGTGTTGTGGCTCGTGTAGTGAGAAAAAACACAACATGTACAATAAACAGGTTCGAGTTCAGTTATATTTTAAACACGACTTAATTCGTATGCAAATTTCATACATATGCCAAGAAAAAACACCATATGAGATTATGTTCTTTTCTTTGTGTCTGTTTTGTTTTGCTCTTCTTCTGTTATTCATCGTATTTTTGCATATGACAAAAGTACATAACGGTAAATTTGAGTAAATGCTTTATGAATGATTGAAACTTCGTATAAGCGTCGCGCCAATTGCTTTTATTTAGCTGTCGATCTCTCATTCAGTGCGTGGCGGCTTGAATGAAAGTGTCTTTTTTAATTAACAATGTCTTTTAAAAAAAGTGGTGCTGAAGTTTTAAAAAATTCAAAAAAATGGGAAAACAATTTAATAACATTTGAAAAATCTAAGAATAAGAGAAGAGAAATCAATAACATTGAAAAACCCTTGAGTGAATTGTGTAAGATTCCAAAACAGACCGTGATTATAGGAAGGTATAATGAATTAGCTAAAACGGAGAAATTTAAAAAGAAAAGATGCCAGATTATTACAAACGAAATGATTGTATTGTGGTCGAAACTAAACTTTCCGAGCATAACACGTATAGTTGCAGAACGGAAGATAACAAAAGTTTTAAATGATTATTCAACATTTTTAAAATTCCCGGATGGCAGAAATGTTACAATGACGTTCAACAAGTTATGTGATATAACTGATTTAAATGGTGTCTGGGTAGGAACTGAGGACAAAAAGTTGTATGAACTCCAAACAACTACAAATGGAGAAGTTGGGTACACGACAGCTAAAGCAGTTAATGTGCATCCCTCCAAAGCTGCCCTTTCAAGAAAAAATGTTCAAAGCACCTCGTGTTTAAATAAAGTGGCGCTCAACACGTCAACATCATCAGCTGAATCTGTCGAGCAATCACATTCTCCACCTGTTGGTGAATATAAAGCTCCTCTTCCAAGAAAAAGAAATGGGAAGTGTTCAACAAAAGCAGCAGTGACAATGGTAACAACAGCCCATGTAAGCACCAAAAATGCCGCTAAAATATGCAAAGAATTGTCCAAAGAAGGAATAAATATAGCAACACCAACACAAGCAGGTATTCACAAAGCGATGATTAAATCAACGCTGAACTTGGAAAAAAATTATAAGATTTCCTTAAGAGATGACATTTGGTGTATTCATTTCGACGGCAAGAAATTTGGGAAGAAAGAAGTGCAGGCCGTGGTGTTAACAAATGAAACTAAGGAAGTAAGAGTAGCGGCAATGGTTCTTGAAAACGGGAAAAGTTTGTCAATTTTTGAAGGTTTCTATTTAATAATATATTTTTAGAGCATTAATTAACTTTCCATAACTTTTTTAAGGAATAAGGAATGTCTTGGATAAATTTAACCTTTGGAATTCCATAAAAATGATTGTTAGTGACACAACAAACGTTAATACAGGGGTTAAAAGTGGAGTTGTTCGTTTACTGCAGAATTGTTTTAAGGAAAAACATTTGTCCCCACCGCAGTATATTGGATGCCAACGTCATGTATTAGATTTAATTTTGAAGCATGTGATGAATGAGTTACTAAGTGGAAAGTCGACATCGCCAAACATCAGTTATGACATATTTACCGAATTGATTATGAACTACGAAAACCTAAAACAAAACTACAAACAAAACGAAGAAAAGTTGACCTTAAGATCTATTAAATGGCGTGATGACATGCAATTTTTATATGAACTAGGGCAATATTTTAAATATTATGAAGTAAGCAACAAGTTCCCATACATAAAATTTAGAGTTTTACCAGCGCTCAGCAACGCTCGATGGAATTCTAGAGCTATTCTAGCGATTTTAACGTTCATACTAATACCGGAACACAGAATACAACTTTTGCCAATTTGCCAATTCATATGTAGCGCATGGTATGATGTTTGGTTCTCGGATCACCGTTTTCATAACAATGATTTTGAAATATTGGAAAAATCCGTCAAGCAATTCGAAACTGCGCATAACTGTTTTCTAAAACACTGGGTAAAGGAAGATTCTGCCATTCCGAATTTAAAAAGATCTAATATTTGCGCTGAAAGAGCCATCAAAGTTATTCAGGACATTTAACCTTTTTGTAAATCTGAATACAGTTTAAATCTTAAGTTTATCTCAAATAATATAAAAATGAATTAAATAATGAACCAAAACGTATATTTACTATAAAAATGTATTTGTCTTGTACTTAAATTAGTTTTATTGCTTCTAAATCAAAATTTGTCTTCTTCTTCTTCGCATATAACATATGAATTTTTTTAATTTAAATTCTGCGTGAAGTTTTTGAAATAAATCGAAAAACTAAAAACGCAGTTATCATTTTTTTACTATTCCTCATCGTGTTATGCCATGTAAAGTAGGTGTTACAAAAATAGACTACCCCTAATGTACATACAACTGGAAAATCTATTAATAAATAATAAATAGTAATATATTTCTTCTCGTAGTTCCAGTATGTGGTTGTTATCGAGTAATACATTTTCTCCTAATATAAAATTTGCTTTATCAGTTTTTGGCCATTGCTTTTGAAAGTGCTTAAATAGTTGCACTTCCAGTCCTACAGTCTGCCCAAAAAATTCTTTAAATATATTATAAATCATGACCTAAGGACATATGACGATGGAAAGTAATCCATATAATTTCTCTATGAAGACCTTTTTCATTTAAACCTTTGTTAGAAACTGTAGTGTGGACACATAGTCCGCGAATATTATTTTTAATTCCCCAATCTTCGCAGACTTGCAAACGAGCATTAGCATGTTGTGCACTGGTCGCTTTGGTTATCTTCGGGACTGCTAGAAATTTTCTACTCTACCAGAACTAGTAACTATCGCAACACTAACGATTTTTTGTTTTTTCGTTACAAATATCGGGCAGCAATTTTCTATCTGAGTGCAATACGAGTGGACTTTGGAGACGGAATGTATCTTTATCATTTTCTGTTATGTTTTTTCGTAGACGGTTTCTTGTACGTTGTATTGTACATCGCGATAAAGTCATATGTGACACAGGTTTACCCAATTGTTTACAAAAACAAAATTTCTTTTGCGTTACTCACACTTTTAACCATTAATAAAATGCACAAAACTACATTCAAATTTGCTTATTGCCTATAGCAACAATTATATAATAATTCATGTTTAATGATTTCCTTAATTTGAGTGTGCACAAAATCAAATTAAAGGAGATTTCCCATATTTATTTTCTTTTAATCATACTACAAATAAGTAAGTCTATGTTGGAAATCAGTAGAAACAGGATGGCTATACTCGTTTTCATATAAGCATAAACCAAGTTAACGCTGTAAGTAAGAGTAGGGCAACTATTGGCAATGACGGAACTTTATAAATACACTGTTAAAACATACGCACACTAACAGAAATTAATACTAATATATACAAAGCATAAATATATTACTACACTACAAACTATATTTAAAAAAGTTTCATGTGAGTCCGATCACAGGGGAGATGTGTACACATCTAGTAATTAAAGATTTTTTATGGCACTTTTTTAAAATCAAACATAAAGCGTCATCTATGTATCAATTATAGAAATAAACTGCAGGGGCTCTGCTAATATAAAAATATTTATTTTTATTATTTCATCCGGTTTATTTTTAATTTTTCGTTTCCTATTTTTCATTTTTCATTTCTTATTTTTCATTTTACATTATTTTTTTATTTTTAATTTTTAATTTTTCGTTTTTCATTTTTTATTTTTAATTTTTAATCTTTCATTTTTCATTTCCCATTTTTCATTTTCTATTTTAAATTTTTCATGTTTTATTTTTAATTTTTCAGTTTTTATTTTTAATTTTTTATTTATCATTATTTATTTTTCGTTTTTCGTTTTTCATTTTTAATTTTTTATATTTTATTTTTAATTTTTTATTTTTAATTTTTCATTTTTCATTTTTTATTTTTCATTTTTCATTTTTCATTTTTCATTTTCAAACAGGTTATTACATACCATAATTTTTTCACCAATAAGTCACACCGATTTTATCTTACGTCTCACAGTGTAACATGTTACGCTATTTTTGTGATTGTGTTGTGAAATAGAAATTTGCCCCCTGCGCGTATAGATGTTTACACATCAAAAATTGAAATTTCTAGCGTCATCCAATTTTTGGTATGTACACTTGTTTTGATGAACGGAACAGGGTCGGCCTTGTGGTGACAAAATAAAACAATTAAGAAAATTATAATCGGTCTAGAGACCGACTATACGATACCCTATACCATGCATTTAGAGACCCTATCTCTCAGGCCCAACTAACTGGATATAGAAAATAAGCATAGACCAAATTTGAGTGGGATTTTTATTAATTTTTTCGGCTGCAGATATGAAAAAGTTTATATCGGATGCTATATCTATATGGGGACTAGGCCCAAAAATGGACCGATCCTGACCATGTTTGGTAAAGTCTCTTGTATTTTGCAAAAATATATACAAACCAAATTTGAGAAGAATCACTGAAATATTTTTGTTTTTTGATAGATTTAAGTGAAGATCGGGAAGCAGCTCTATTTTTGGACTACTGATTAATGGATGTAATATATACATACAAACCCAATTTGACTAAGATTTGTATGATAATTTGGATCTTATGACAATATATGTTGATTTCATAGGGGTCATTTGTAAGGGGGCTAGTTCTGAACATGGACCGATTCTCACCAATTTCAATAGCGTTCATCCCATGGCCGGTAAAAGACCAAATACCAAATCTCTTCAAAATATGTTCATATTTGCGACCTGCAGTTTGATTACAAGCTTTACGTGGACACACAGACGGACGGACGGACGGACGGACGGACGGACGGACATCGTTAAATCGAATCAAATAGTGGTTCTGATTCGATCGGTATAATTAAAGATGGGTGTAGGTTAAATATTTTTGGTTGTTACAAACAGCAGCACAAAGTAATTAGACCCAAACCACATAGTGGTATAGGGTATAATTACATCTGCAAATCCCACACATTCTTAAGCCAGTCTCATAACACATCTATCTCTCATTGTGACCGGTGGGTTCCATATTTCTTGTTACTAATGAAAAGGGTTAGGTCGTAAGAGCATATTTTCTGTGTTTGTTATAACTAGAAGAAGCCATGGCAATGGCCATAATGGTAAAGTTTATAATTAAATAATTAATTATATGGAATTAAATTACTGCAATATGTGTTTATTTTTTATTTATATACTTATTTTTGGTTCGAATAATATCGATTCAATATAAGTAGTCCTTGGACTAGTAGACGATTCTCAATGAATTAATAAAATGTCGTTTGTTCGTGAACGTTTTTGTTTGGAAAATATGGGTGCTTCCAGACTTTGTTTAATTGCATTTGTACCTAAATTTATAAGTATGTAAGTATGTGTTTATAAGTCCAAAAATTGCAGTCTAGTAACTTACATACAAATCTATATGCACACCCACACATCGCACACATGCACTGACACAATTATAAGCTAGCAGCAAACACAACCAAACATTACAAAAGTAAATGAATGAATGAATGACCAAACAATGTCTGCAACATCAAATGTGTGAACGATTGGTATTTGTGTTAATTTCAATGTTGTTGTTTATTCATTTTTTTTCTTTTGTCGGTAGGCGTATGGAACAACGAGATGTTTGTGTATGTGTGAGAAATGTTTTTGATTTTGTGTTGACAATGAACGTAACAAAATTTATTGTCTATTACATTGGTGATGTTTCAGTATAAAGTTGTACTTGTGGTAGGACTCATAGTGCATAATTGCAGTCATAGTCAAAACAGTCATACAGCATAATAGTAACAACAACATTGATGATGAACTACTACGGCTGTTGAAATAGTGACTGCCTAGCTAGACTGCCTTTGATATGTACTGTAATCTATGGACGTTTTCATCATGTATTTGGAATTGTATATTTTCTCATTGCAATATCACTGCTCTGGGCAGTTTGAAGGTAAAGGCATGACGATGACACATACACTAAAATGACTACAATTCATTGTCAAAATTTGTTGTTTTGTTGTTATTTTTGTTGTTTTTTTTTAAAACATGCAATACACTAATTTTGCGAATCTAAACAACATATGTGTAGGCCAAACTGAAAATGAAAAATTAAATGTTTTACAACTGATATCTTGATATAAGAAGCTTTAGATATGTACAGCTTTATAACAGTCTGAAGGTGGGAAATAAAAGGCTGAAACACGACTGGCCGAAAAATCCGAAATACGCCTAAAATAGAACTATGATTTATACTCAAAAGGAATTGGTTGGAGTTTTGTTATTACTAGAAAAATTATGTTAGCATTTTTGTTATAACTAGCAGATTCCAGCGCTCGTATAACTAGCAGATTCCAGCGCTCGGATTTCGAGTGCAATTTCTATGCAACTTTATTTCTCAATTTAGCCATTTCACAAACCAACACGTTTTTGGTTTATTATTATTGTCAATGAGGATAACAAACTCAATAACAAACACAACAAATTTAATAAACATACACATAGCATATGTATAATTATACTCTATGCCACTATGTGGTTTGAGTATAATGACTCTGTGCTGCTGTTTGTAACAACCAAAAATATTTGACCTAGACCCATCTTTTATTATATCGATCGGATCAGAATCACTAACTGATTCGACTTAACGTTGTCCGTCCGTCCGTCCGTCCATCCGTCCGTCTGTCCGTCCGTCTGTGTGTTCATGTAAACCTTGTAATAAAACTGCAGGTCACAAATATTAATAGATTTTGACGAAATTTGGCACATAAGCTTTTATTGGCCATAGGATGAACGCTCTTGAAATTGGTGAGAATCGGTTCATGTTCAGACCTAGCCCCCATACAAAAGACACCTATGAAATCGGCAAAAATTGCCATAAGATCAAAATTGTCATATAGATCTTACTCACACATGCGTTTATTACATCCATTAATGAGTAGTCCAAAAATGAGCTCTATGAGACAACTCTTCGTCATAGTCCCCATATAGAGCTCCTTCCTGGTCTTCACTTAAATCTATCAGAAAATAAAAATTTTATTTTTATATATTTTCGCAAAATACAAGAGACTTTACCAAACATAGTCAGGATCGGTCCATTTTTGGGCCTCCCATATAGATATAGCATCTGATATGAACTTTTTCATATCTGCAGCCAAAAAGATTAATAAAAATCCAACTCAAATTTGGTTTATGCTTATTTTCTATGTCCAGTTAATTGGTCCTATGAGTCGGTCTAGACTGATTGTAATTTTCTTACTTCTTTTATCGGGATAAAACGGTAGAACAAAACATCGGTAACAAGAAATCGCCTAGCCTATTAATACATATTATAGATTATATAATATTTTGAAATGTAATAGAATTGCTTTCTAAAGCAAATTTAATTGTAATAAAATAAAAGCAAAATTAATCCATTTTATCACTCAAATTTTAAACTCATTCAAATTAGAGAACTAATTTAAATCTAGTATATTTTGCTTCAATCCGAAGTATTGATGATTGAAACAACTAATTAAATTATAACAACATATTTGTATCATAAAATGTGTTATTAAATATTGCAACCAATTATTGGTTAATATACTGCAAATTTATATTGTGTTTGGAATTATTTAACGTAAACTTTTGACTTTTTTTTTTAAATTATAAATGAATGGAAATTACATGAACAATTTTTTATTTTTGTTTTTCGTCATAAAACAATGATATGTATATTATTTCACAGTTAAGTTATTTAAGAATTTATTGTTTAAATCCTCCTTATGAATAAAATAAAAAACTTGTTATTAGAGTTGTCACGAATATTATAGTTTTTCTAAAGATATTTTTAAAACTGCTTTCAACTACCAAAGCGGAGCTATTATTTCCAATTCGAATAATTGAGGTAAGGTAATAAATAAGCAGCGTTCGTTAAATCTCTACCTTTTATTGTTAAAAGCAATTGTTGTGTTTTTTTTCAGAGACATGTTGTTTATTTATGAGCTCAATTTTATAAATATTACCTATGATAACCATTTAAAATTCTAATTTCCTCTTTGAATCACGACGAATATAAGATAGCTAGGAAAGCGGTTGTTTCCAAAATAAGGCATGATAAGTCTTCCTATTATTTTAATAAATTTAATACAGCTATTGGAAGTAAAAAAAATTGGAAACAAATACGTGAAATTGGAATAAATAAGACATTCCCAAATTCAACTTTCAGTGTGTAACACTAACCGAGGTAGTTGAAAGTTTCAATGCTATTAAATCGAATGCAGTGGGCCTTGATAATATACACCCCAGATTTATAAAAATGATTTTACCATGGATTGTCCGTTTCATAATGTACTTGTTTAACTCCATAATCACTACTAGCATCTTTCCAATGGAGTGGAAACATGCCAAAATTATACCAATACCAACAAGTAAGAAAATTACAGTCGGTCTAGACCGACTATACGATACCCTATACCTTGCGTTTAGAGGCCCTATCTCTCAGGCCCAACTAACTGGATATAGAAGAAATGCATAAATCAAATGTGAGTGGGATTTTTATTAATTTTTTTGGTTGCAGATATATGGGGACTAGGTCCAAAAATGGACCGATCCTGACCATGTTTGGTAAAGTCTCTTGTATTTTGGAAAAATATATACAAACAAAATTTGAGAAGAATCAGTGTAATATTTTTGTTTTTTGATAGATTTAGGTGAAGATCGGGAAGCAGCTCTATATGGGGCCTATGACTAAGAGTTATCATTTTTGGACTACTGATTAATGGATGTAATAAACACATACAAACCCAATTTGACTAAGATTTTTATGATAATTTGGATCTTATGGCAATTTATATCGATTTCATAGGGGTCATTTGTATGGGGGCTAGGTCAAAATATGGACCGATTCTCACCAATTTCTTGCTATGGCCGATAAAAGCTTATATACCAAATTTCATCAAAATATATTCATATTTGCGACCTGCAGTTTGATTACAAACTTTACATGGACACACAGGCGGACGGACGGACGGACATCGTTAAATCGAATTAGATAGTGATTCTGATTCGATCGGTATAATGAAAGATTGGTCTAGGTCAAATATTTTTGGTAGTTACAAACGGCAGCACAAAGTCATTATACCCAAACCACATAGTGGTATAGGGTATAAAATCGGGTAACGAATACCGCCCGATCGCAATTCTTCCATATTTCTCAAAAGTCTTCGAGCACCTTTTACACAGAAAAATCTTTGGGTATTTAAACGACAACAACTTACTTCGTTTGCGTCAATCTGGTTTCAGGCCACAACATAGCTGTATAACAGCTTTATCTGATGTAGTTGATGAGTTAAGGAGTAACATGGATGATGGAAATATATCTTTTTTTGGTTTTATTGGACCACTCAAAGGCATTTGACACGGTGCACCACTCAAGTTTATGCCTCAAACTGAAGAGGTTTTTTAACTTTTCTACATTAGCAGTTAGACTCATGTTTTCATATTTCACAAACAAATCCCAATCTGTTGCTAATGGTAGCTCCATCTCAAACTCACTGCAAGTTATAGGAGGGGTATCACAGGGTTCAATCCGTGGACCACTACTTTATTCGATATATGCCAAAGATCTTCCACAACAAATTAAATTCTCTTAGAATCAGATGTATGCTGATGACATTCAGCTATATTTAAGTAGTACAAAAGATTCAATTATTTCCTAAACTCAAGAACTAAATTATGATTTCAAACGAATTCTAAATTGGGCAACGGCAAATGGTCTACGACTTAATCAAAATGAATCTAAGTGTATTATAATAAAGAAGGAAGTGATGCATTTGGAGGGTGAGATAAATGCTTTCCTTTAAGGATCTAAAGTTGACATCGTAGACTCTGTAAAAATCTCGGTATTGTGTCTGATGGAACTCTGACTTGGTCAGATCATATTAGTCAATCATGTGGCTGAATTTATAGTATGTTAAGAAGCTTATGGTTAACGCAGCACTTTACTCCATCGAAAATAAGATTACTACTTGTTAAAACAAATCAACATTACTATATGCAACTGAGGTTTTGACAGGTTGCAACTCTACGGACAACAGGAAACTAACTGTAACTTTCAATAACATTATTCGCTATGTCTTTGGATTAAGAAAATTTGATCGTGTCACGCCTACTCCGATAATCTAGTCATCCCATTTTCAAATTTAATAAGCAAATCATTGAAGTTCACATTGCATGATCAGTGTGTGTGCAAGTATTGCACAGATAAGCCCTTCCACCCTTGCTACCCATAGCCTCCAACTGAGCCTTCGAAAAGTTTGGTGCTAATTTGTTTGCACATTTTATATCAAACACTTTGCTACATGAGCCTTTCGAACAATTACATTGCAAATATGTACAAATAACCACCATGTTGAATATGATTTACATTTACATTTGTTTTTATAGCTTTTATAATTTTGATTTTATTTTAGGTTTATTTTCTGTTGATATCTGTAATAGTTTTGTATAATTTGATGTTTCAGCTTATGTACCAGTATATTGCTTATTTATCTATAATATTAATAGGCTAGGCGAAATCTTGTGACTGATGTTTTGATTTACCATTTTATCCCGATTTTGACCAAACGTTTATTATTTGAAAGGAATTTCTTTTTAGCCGATTTGCAGATTTACAGATTTTTTAATTTTTTTCTTTATTTTGAGTAAATTGCATTCTAAGGTGCTACTAACACATACATAAAATTATACAATGCTATGTGTGTGTTTATTAAATTTGTTAATGTGTTTGTAATAAAAATGAGTTTGTTTTTTGTTTTGGTTTGTGAATTGGCTATAACTGATTAGCATACTTTTAGGGTCTTTTTTAATGCAAAAATAAAATTTCCTAAAATTCGCACTCGAATTTCGAGGGCTGGAATTTGCTAATATATTATTGTTCATATTCGCAAATTGTAATGAGATGTTTTTAAATTTGTAGTTAATGCGAGTTCTCCCATTAGGTACGTTAAATTTTCTCGATGTAATTCAGCCACAACAGCAGATAAGAAGCGAGAAATGTGAGGATTTATTTCTGCGTCGTTTTTTTTTACATTTATATTTTGTTGTATTTTTTTTTTATTTTATGTCCATATAACTATTAAGTTTCTCTTGCAAAAACGTAGGCAAAGAATATTAGTCTGTTATTTAAATTTTTTCTAATTTTTAATTTTAATCAATATTCCTCTAAATAACTTGTTTAAATTATTCATGCTTGTAATGAAAACATTTATGTTAAATCTTTTATCCGTTCATTTGTATATAACAACCGATTTAAATTAAAATACCGCAGACCACTTAAAACACGTCTTAGTCTGTAGCCATTATCTAGAGTAAACATCATTGTAAAACATCTAGCCATAAAAATGTGAAATCTGGCCCTTTTCTCTTAATGTTGAGCCTTGGTTATAATAATGTGTTCAGAACACGGCTGTAGGGTATCAAAGATTCGGCACAACCGAATTTAATCCTCCTACTGGTTTCTTTGTAAAGTGATTTTGTGAATAACGCAAATAACGCATAAAATGAAATTAATAATTTAAAAAACACAAATCATAAAAGTAGAGCCGGTAGAGAAACTTGATTTCAATTACAGATTATGGGCCCCAAATATACAAGAATCAGTTCTAAAATCCTAAGCACCAAAAAAAAAAAAAAATTTTAATTTTTACACGCCAATGTTATCGGTAAAAACATATTTTGTAATAAATCACACTTTTTTAGATATACTTTCATAAATAATAAAGGGTCCGCCATCTAACGTTTTTTTTTTTCAACTAGTGATTGTTTCATGAATGGTAACAATTAGCACATGTCTGATTTGACAGTTAATTAGTTTTATCCTTACGCTGAACGAATATGGTTGTGTATACGCTTGAACAACGCTGCTAAATATTGCGACATTACTTTGAAAATCATGGTAATGTTGCAGAATGTGTGCGAAAATTGCGTACGGATTTAGGAAGAAGAGAAGCACCGTCAGCTCCGTATGTTCGTTATCTTATGAAAAAAAGTGAAAGAAACTGACATCCTCACCGATAAACCAAAGCGTGAAAAGCCAAAAACAGTGCGTGCACCCGAGAATATTGCTGCTGTGGCAGAAACTGTGCATGAAGCGCCATCAACATCAATTCACCGTCGTTCTCAAGAATTGAACATTTCGGAGGCATCATTGAGACGAATTTTGCATAAAGACCTTGGTATGACGCCATACAAAGTCCAATTGGTTCAGGAGTTGATGCCAACTGACCATCCAATGCGTTTTCGCTTCGCTAAGTGGGCGTGCGATTGACTTGCAGAAGATGCCGATTTTGCCAAAAAAATCATCTTTTCAGATGAAGCTCATTTTGATCTTGGCGGGTATGTAAACAAGCAAAATTGTCGCATTTGGGCCACAGAAAACCCGCACGCATACATTGAAAAGCCGATACACCCAAAACGAGTCACTGTTTGGCGCGGATTTTGGTCCAGAGCTATAATTGGGCCATTTTTCTTCGAAAATGAGCAAGGAGTGGCCGTTACAGTCAATGGCGATCGTTATCGGGCCATGTTGAACGAATTTTTGTTCACAAAAATTGAAGAGGAGGATATTGGCAACATTTGGTTTCAACAGGACGGCGCTACGTGCCATACAGCCGAAGCTAATCGCGATGTTTTGCGCCCTGTTTTTGAAGATCGCATTATCAGCCGCAGAGCTGATGTCGTTTGGCCACCTTGGAGCTGCGATTTGACACCGTTGAACTATTATTTGTGGGGTGCCCTCAAAGATAAGTGTTACGCCAACAAGCCAGAGACAATTAACGCTTTAAAGGACAATATTCGTGAAGCCACAATCGATAATGCGCTTAAAAATTGGACCGATCGTATAGGCCACTGCATGGCCAGCCGAGGCAACCATTTGAATGAAATTATTTTCCATTATTAACCGGAAGGATTGTACTTTCAAATAAAAAAAGAAATTTGAGATAATATTCACTAGTTTTTTTTTATAGCATTTTCAAAAAAAAAAAGTTGTTTGGCGGACCCTTTATTATATGATTATGGTCCTTGGCATTTGCCAAAAAAAAAAATGCTTTTGTCATGTTAAAGACGATTTTAACACCTTTGAAAAATTAGCTGAAATTTATAAAATTTGCCCCACCTTTATGAATTTGAATGATTTTTACACTTTTGTCGCAGCCATATTGGGGAACTATAAAGGCCATGGATGTAATTCTAGAATATTTTTTAGTGGAGTAATTTAAAATATTTCCATCAATTTCCTTAATAAAATATAGGGATATAGTTTTTAGAATTTTTCTTAGTGGAGTAACATTTCTTTAAATTTTTAAAGAATTTTGAGTGGCTATGGCCAATCTGTTCTTTGGCTTTTATATATTTTATATACTTTAGTAGCACAAGGCAACAAAAACGAAAAAATTTTATACCGATCAAAAACCGCTATACAATTTTGATGTATTGTGGTTCCAGTAGTACAAATGTGGTCCAAATTACAAATTCTATGGAGAGTTTTTTTTTTTTAATTTTTAAGTAAAATTTAAAAATTTTTTTTAGACGTTCTCCACATAAATAATAATAAATTCAAAAGAGTTAGTCCGATATTATTAAAATAAACTTAGAAAGATTTAGATTAACACAGCTTTTAATCAGTTTATATATAGAGTTTCAATCGGCTTAGTAGTTTCGAAATTATAATAAAAAATTGAAGCAAAAAATATATTTTTTACGTGAAAATATCAAATTTTATGTTTTAATAAAATCATAAAAAACCGAAAACTGCAAAACTTGTTCGGATTTATTACTTTTTCGCAAAGCAAAATGAGATATCGGTCATAGAATTAGATTGATTCTTTTCGAATTTATTCACAATTAAGTGAATTTGGTCATTTTCATAAAATTTTAGTTTTTTGTTTGATATACATAAAAATGAGTTGTAATTATTCTTCTTTCGGTTGATTGAATTTAAAAAACATATTATATTTTATTAAAATTTATATTTTATTATTGAAATTTATTACAATTAATATAAACTACAAACTCTGGAATTTTCTTTTATTGTTGAATTACGAAGTGTTACTCTGAATACTCCAGCAAAAATCAGCCATCATAAGTGCATCCTAGCGACCTCCATTGTTCGGATATCTCCTAGATTTTTAGGAAAACGAGTGACTGTGCAGGTAGTGTACTTTGATGCTCATGTTGCATCCAAATCGATGGAATTCAACGTGCGCAACGTAATCATCACTCTTGTTATTTCCAAGAAAATTTTAATAAACCATACAAACGAATCCCATGCATTCTTCTGAATTTCTAACATTGAGCGGTCAAAATCAGTATCGCCCACCAATTTGCGAATTTGTGGGCCATCAAATATGCCTGCTTTTAGCTTTTCCATACTCAGATTGGGAAACTTCCTTGAAATATACTGGAAACATTCACTATCTTTGTTAAGTGCTTTAACATATTGTTTCATCAGTCCAAGTTTTATGTGAAGAGGGGGTAATATGATTCGAAATCAGGGCACTAGAGCCAAATCTATAACATTTAGCATACCTGGAACCAGTGTTTCCCTAGATGGCCATTGTTTTCTCTTCCAATGTTCTGATTTTGCTGTGCTGTCCCATAAACATATAAAACAAGGATATTTGGTAAAGCCGCTTTGTTGACCTAAGAGAATATTTACCATCTTAAGATCAACACAAATTACGCACTTATGTTTTTTTATTTATTTATTTATTTATTTATTCAATCTATGGAATCATCCTTACAGACTACTTAAAGTATATGTACATTTATATTATAATTTATATATATATAATTAAACATTTAACAAAATTGATATATAACATTTATTTAATTCAATTAATTTAATGCATTTAAGTGTAATATAATATCTCCTCTCACAATATCCAAACATTTATTAAAATCATTAAACTGATACAGCATATTGAACTCATCACAAATTCTACGAAGTGGATTAAAATTAGCGTAGTTTGTACAATAATATTTTATAGTTAGAAAGTTATACTTTCTTGATGATCGAAAAGGAATATTTATATTTATTTTGTTGATAAGAAATTCAGATTTAAGACTACCATTTAACAGTTTTAACAGGAAAGTAACATTTAGCATATGTCTGCTACTTTTCAATGTAGGAAGCATAATTAGAGGCAGACGATTTTCATAAGATGGCAACCTCATACTAGGATCCCAGCCCAAACCACCAAGACAAAATAACAAAAATTGTTTTTGAACTGATTCAATTTTGTTCGAATGTATATGATATTGCGGATCCCAGAATACAGACCCACATTCGAGTATTGGTCTTACCAAGGTAGTAAACAATTGTTTTGTCGTATACGGATCCGAAAACTCTTTAGCCCATCGTTTAATGAATCCAAGTACACCAGTAGCTTTATTTATTGTTAGCGAAATATGACTTCTAAAGTCTAACTTTTTTATCCAGAAGTACGCCAAGGTCGTTGAATGAATCCACTAAATCAAGCACAGCATTATTCATGATATACCAACCATTAATTGGAATTGATCTTGTAAAAATCATATATTTGCATTTTTTGACATTTAGGTCCATTAGATTAATATTACACCAAGTAGTTAAACGATCAATATCATTCTGTAAAAGTGATTGTTGATCAAGATTGTTGAGGGTAAAAATTAACTTTACATCGTCTGCATACATTAATGTAGTTGAGTGTTTAATTACAGAAGGAAGATGATTTATAAATAGCGTAAATAAAAGAGGTTTCAAGTGACTACCTTGAGGTACACCAGATAATACTGTTATGTTGTTGGAGTACGAGTTACGAAACTTAATACATTGTGTTCTGTCTTTTAAATATGATCCAATCCATTTTATTAGCAATATACCAAAGCCCATACGGTCAAGCTTAAACAACAATAGATCATGATTTACTTTATCGAATGCCTTGCTAAAATCATTATAAATAACATCTGTTTGTTTCATATTAATAAAACCATCATTTACCAAAGTTGTAAGCTCCAAAAGATTTGTTATTGTAGAGCGTGATTTGCAGAATCCATGTTGCGTTGGAGATATGATAGAGGACACATGATGTAACAACGTGTCATATATAAGTTTTTCAAATAGTTTTGGAATAGCACTTAATTTAGCAATACCTCTATAATTCGAAATACCAGCTTTAGATCCAGACTTAAAAGAGGGAATAATAACTGATTCTTTCCAAATGGGAGGAAAGTCACCCAATTTAAGGGATATGTGAAACATATAAGTCAAAGGAATATACAATAAATGTGCGCAGCGCTTTAAAATGCAACTAGGAACACCGTCAGGACCAGCAGCATACGACAATTTCAATTTTGTCAGGCCATTCAAAACTGTATGTTGATTGATGGATGGTATATTAATAATTGAAGATTCCGATATTATGTATGGATACAGATTATTGCTATTAAATACTGTCGACGAATAAGTTGATGCAAAAAAGTCTGCAAACATATTACTTATGGAATTATCATCTGAAGATTCTAAATCACCGTACTTCATAACCGAAGGAAAGTCCGCAGTACGTCTTTTAGAATTAATAAATTTATAAAATGATTTTGGATTATTTTTTAGATTATTCCTTACTTTAGTTAAATAGTTATTAGGCCAATTGATTAGCAATAATAAATTCCGATCTTGATAACGAGTATTTCATATAATCTATCAATTTTCCATATTTTCTATAATTTTTGTACATTTTGTTTTTCTTATTTTTAAGTTGAGATAGATGTTTTGAATTCCAAGGAGGACCATTCGATTTAGGAGGTAACATTTTAGGTACAGATGCCGAGAAAATTCAAAGAGGTGATGATAAAATGTATGCAAACATAAGTCCAAGTTATCATTGCAACGAGATAACACATTTATCTAGTCAATTTGGAATAGATGGAGTTGTAAATCTTGGTAATTAATTTTATAAAAGCAAAAGATTTTATCGCTGTGAGTTAACTTTTTTTTATGAAGAGGATAGGAACAAAACCAAGATATCTCAAGTGTGGGATGGTATATATCTTCCGGATTAGAAATAGGGCTGTACCGCAATATTGAAAAGTCATTAGGTTCATTAACGAAAATAAGGTCCAACAGTCTACCAAATGCATTTGTGACGGAGTTGACTTGGAAAAGACAATTTTCCAATAAACCATGAATAAATGCAGCTGAAGAATCGGAATAATGAGATGGAACTAAATGATTGGTATCAGGATCAGCTTTCCAGGATGTAGACGGCATGTAAAAATCTCCAATTAACATTGATAAATCAGATGGTTTTATATAATTTTGGATTAAATCAACAGCTTTCAGATGATCCTCATAAACAGAAAGCGGAGAGTTAGGCGAAATGAAATGACCTGTTATTAATTTTAGCTAAAACACATATAATCTCAATATGTAAAAAATCGTTTAAGATAGTTTCTTCAGACGAAAATTCGTTTAGCATAGCAACCAATACGCCGCCACCAGACTTTTTTATTACATTATTACACTGATAATTATTATTATCAGATTAAATTCTTTCACAACTTTCTTTATCTTTTCTGAAAATTTGATATTTAGGGCAAAAAATCTCAGAGTTATTAACTTTTTTACTGAGCCAGGTCTCCGTAAATATAATAATATGATTATTGAAGCCAAAGCTATTACAATAAATTAATGAAAGTTTTGAATTCATACCTGTAACTTTTTGATACAAGATGTATATTAGTTTTTGGATTTTGATCAGCGGATTTGGGAAGCCGAATCTTCTTGAATCTTCTTCTCTATATATAAATTCACGTACTAATGCGTCTTTAGGCCAAAAACTGGAATCTACGATTTGTTCAAATAGGTATTCATGAACAATTATTTTAAATGATGCTCTATTTCTGGAATTCATTTTGTAAACACTAATATCCTCAGGAATACAGTTTTTAATCTTAGATCTCACATAAAATTTCATTTCATCAGCTTTTGTATTATGTGCGAAACGTATAGCAAATACAGTTTTCTTCGGAGGAATTGTTCGCAACCCTCTAGGGGTGGGTATTGATTCAATACCAGTTGTAGGCACTATATTTGAAGTACCAGACGTTAAAGCAGATGGGATTGGTGATGCAGCATCAAAATTAATCAATCGACCAGCGTTTTCAGGATTATAATAATGTTCAGAGCATGCTGGGTACTATGGTTATTAGCATTTGATGTAATCGGAAATGCTTTAGTTTCATTTAATATTGGAGTAGGTTTATTAATTAAAACTTGAACATTGTTTGAATAAGAAACGGCAGGATCAATACCAGTAATATTTTGAAAAAGATTTGGTAAATATAAGCAGATGCAGTAGCAGTAGTACCATTCTGATGTGCGCCCAACTAGTATTTTGGGTAAAAGAAACAGCTGTAGACAATATTTCTTGTTCATAGTTTTCGTGTAAATATTGAGTGTTTTTATTTTTTTTTTTATTTTTTTTTTTATTTATTTTTTTTTATTTTTTTAATTTCTGTTCGGTTCACTTTTATTTTTGTAAATAATAGTTATTGTGATCAAAACTTTCAATTTTATATTAGTTAAAATTTAAACAGTGCCACACTGATGTCAATTATAAAAGTTATAAAAATATTGTATTTAGTACAAATTTTATATAAAACTATGTTTTAAAACTGTAGTTTTTAATAAATATATCATACTTTATCTTCTTCACGACCAATTTAATTACAGAGTATTCTTCTTTTACTTTGGTTGAATGTGCGATCGGCAAGGAGTGAAATTTATTTCCATTATGTACAGTTCAAGCTGCATTTTGATGACCCATATCTCGTTTAATTCACATGATATGTAAGTTCATTAAAAATATATAAAATTTAATACTTTTTTGCAGTTTTCGATTTTTTCCAGATTTTATTAACAGAAAAAATTTTTTTTTTCACCATTTTTTATTTTTTTTCCAAATAATTTGTTTCGTAACTTTTAAACCGTTGATCAGATTAAAAACAACAATATTCATGATATAAGGATATTGTAAATCTTATTATTTTTAAATTTAATTTAAAAAAATCGCAGTAGCTGTTTTTGAGTTATGACAACATAAGTGCAGAAATGTCTCAAAATATTGACGACTTTACTTAAAAATTAATTTAAAAAAAAAAAAAATTTTTCCATAGAATTCAAAAATTTGACCATATTTGTACTTAGGTAGCCATGATGCATCAAATCTATATAGTGGTTAATGATCGGCATTTTGGCTGTTGACCTGTGTAATTGTTTTAGTTTACGTAATTTTCATTGACATTCTTCTTTTATCTTTTACTTTAGACTCCAATTTTGTTTTCTAAAAATTATTAAAAAAGAGCTCTAGTTTTATAAATTAATATAAAATTTACCCTTTTGACTTTCAAAAATTTATTTAATTGACTTTTCTATAGACCTCTCCAAATATTGCATCACTATATTAAAAAAAATTTTGGTCTTCTAGCGATAGTAGTTATTACGGGCTAAAGGCAGCAACAAAAACTACAATAACGTTATTGTTATAACCACCTACATTTAGTATAATCCGGAGAATATGAGAATACATACATATAAATATATTAAAAGAAAAACTGAATGAAACTGTGTATAAATGTGTTGGTGTTTTAATATATAAAGGTAAATGTAGTTGTAAATAAAAACCATCATACGTAAAAACGCCGTCATTATATATTTACAGTATTTGAGCTGTAGTAAGTGTGATATATAATTCCACGACCCAACTAAAAAAAATAAAATAGATGACCAAACAATAACCATCTACCATATGGCCATCATCATCCTCATTGGAAAAAAATAGCCAACAAAATACGCTCAAGTTACTCAACAATTCTGAAATGACAACATACAAAACGCGAAAATTTTGATTTATTACACAATATGCGCCAACAGCAAAAACAACTGAATATGACGGACTACCTTATGATGTGAAACTTTGCATTGCAATGTATGTGTGAGACTTAACATGTGTGTGTATTTGTAATTTTTCGAAACAAATAAACTAAATAAACAAAATGTTAAAGTGCAAACTATTTTCTTATATTTTCTAAATCGATTTTACTTAAAATTTAATAAATAAATAATAAATTGATAATATTAATAGGCTAGGCGATTTCTTGTCACCGATGTTTTTTCTACCGTTTTATCCCGATTTTGACCAAACGTAAATTATCTGAAAGGTATTTCTTTTTAGCCGTTTTGCAGATTTACAGATTTTTGAATTTTTTCTATATTTTGATTAAATTGCATTTAAAGTTGCTACTAACACATACATATAATTATACAATGCATGTGTGTGTTTATTAAATTTGTTAATGTGTTTGCAATATAAATGAGTTTGTTTTTGTGTTGATTTGTGAATTGGCCATAATGGATTAGCACACTTTTAGGGTCTTTATGTAATGAAAAAATAAAATTTCCTAGAATTTGCGCTCGAATTTCAAGGCCTGAAATCTGCTAGTAAATATAAATAGCAATAACAGATATCATGGATTGGTTAGGTATGTTAAGATAAGGAAAAGTAAGGTAATGTTATGGAAGGTAATGTCAGGTAAGGTAATGTAAGGCAAGGTAAGATTAAGTAACGTAAGGTACACATAATTTTACGCGTTTCGTTTGGTTCTTCGAATCAAATGAATATTCAAACCAGCATTCGCAATTTATTTGCAAAGGATTTAGTTTCGTATTTAAGAGTAGAACCATGTATTTGCTGTTGTTCTTGCCATAATCACAATGTGAATACAACGGCAAATATATAGACAAACATAACTGTAAATAGTGCAAGTTTACGAGATGGCCTTATACTTGTAAAAAAAAACAAGAAAAACCACAGACTTAAATATGTAGTTGTACGTACATATACGAGAAAATCTTTGATGTGATTGTTGTTGTTGTTGTTGTGCTAGGCCACAGAAATATGCAGGTGTGATTTTATGCAATTTGTGTGAAAATGAAAATTTTATGGCAGAAAAAAACCGTACTGACAATGAGAGTGTATTCGAAGGAACCAGATCAAATATGATGGCACAAGATTGAACTGAATATATGAATGGGAAAGTGTAAGCAATGGTATGATAGTCCTATATATATATATGTATGTGTGACAAAAAGATTACATAACAAGTTGTAATGTGTGTGAGTATAGTGTGTGAATTTGAGTGTTTAAATGTTTTCTTCCAAGAATATAGTATAGATGGCAGCTCATATGTTCAGTATCATTTTGAATGCAACGTAAGCCTTAAATAACAAGTAATTTAACCACAGGACTCAATGTAGTAAGAAAATATTTGCTACTTTTAAATTACACTTGGAGATAATGTACATGAAAATATTGCTTAACGATGAGTCTCGATATTGAAGATTATTGGTTTTAATTTTAAATGAAATATGCACTGTATGCATTTGGGGTCAAATATAGGCTTCAACAAGTTTAAGCTTTAAGTAGTTGAAAGTGAATTGAAACTAAGAATAAATTATTTTCATAAAAGTATTATGTCATAAAGGAACAACCCAATAAAAAAAAAGACTTTTTCCTGTGTTCTAACGTAACAATTTCGATAGTTATCAATAAAAAATTATATGATAAATCTATAATTTCAGATCTTTACAATATCAAATAAATATGGAGATCAGATAATCTAATATTGACCCAATGAGAGTGCACGATTTAATTTAAAAATAGAAAGCATTTTTTTTTGAGCGTGTAATGATATTTTTACTGCGTTGTAAAGTAGACACGTTCTGATATGTATGTAATAAAATATCCGGATGATCTGAATATAGGCTTTTGCTCTTTTCGTGCATTTTTCAATGACATTTTGATATACATGTGGCTCTATCTTAACGATGGCACGATAAATTTCGGCCTTGAGCTCAGGAATTATTTTTGGTTTATTCACATATACCTGAGATTTCAAAACACCCCAAAGACAGAAATAGCACGACGTTAAATAGCACGATGACCAACTAACTAATTTTATGCTGGATTCTGTGACACGAAGGACACGAGGAAACGAAAGGGCAGATTGCCTGGCCAATAAAGCGGCCCGTCGCCCTTTCATCGGTCCGCAACCATGCTGTGTTTTTCTAGTAGGATACATCAGTCAGAAAATTAAGGAGTGAGGGGAACCACAAATTGCTGAACACTGGGACAAAAGATCTGGCTAACGGCAATCTAAGATATTTTTAACTCGGAAGTATCACTTTCCCTTGATAAGAGGAATTAACGACTTTGACGGGATTTTTTACTGGACACTGTAATATTAGATATCGTCTCCGTTTCAAAAGTAAATTTATTACAGATACGTGTAGGTTCTGCGAACAGGGGGTGGAAACAGCAGAACACATTCTCTGTGAATGTCCCAAACTAAGTGGCAAAAGAACCCTTGCCCTTGGAGGATACACTGTATCCCACTGGGACATAAGTTATCTCATGCCAAATAAGGTGATTGGCTTTAAAAGATGCCTTAATCTATAGGACAACCATGGACTATACGAAAGATCAAATTGCGTAGAGACTTCTTAATCTAATCTATTCTAATCTGAAATAGCACGATCTGGCAGCTAATTGACATTGGAATAACAGGAGATGATTCGGTTTGGATAAAAATCTTAAATTTATCAATGAATATATTAAAATTAAGATGTTGTAAATTTAAATATTCATAAGCTTTTCAGAAGTCCAAAATGTGTATATTATTTACGTGTTCGATAGATTGGGGTAAAACTGAAAAACTTCAATGCATTGTTA
This sequence comes from Cordilura impudica, assembly GCA_963682025.1. NCBI lineage: Eukaryota > Metazoa > Arthropoda > Insecta > Diptera > Scathophagidae > Cordilura > Cordilura impudica. Next base: position 89,608,648 of record OY821521.1, read on the forward strand.
TGAAACCAGGCATGTTCTTTGGTGGTTTGTGTAAGAATATTTGGAAGAAGTTTATATGGAAGCGCGTGCACCTTGCTTTACACCGCACTGTGGCTGAAATTTTGATTTCATTGGCCAAAAGTCTAATATTTTTTTTGTCACCGATTTTTAAAATTTTTTGTAGCTAATATGGTGTTTAGCGAAGTGTTTAGTGTTTATGTGATAAACAAGTCAAATTGAGATGTTTTCCCATACATTTTTTCGTTGGCTAAACATCTCAATTGTCATATGTTCAAAAACCGAAAATATGACAGAGTTGTATTTAACTTTGCGCATGTTCAGTGCAATATTACTCATGTTTGCCAAGTTGGCATCCTTGTTTTTTTAACATTACTATTAAAGTGGCATTACAATCAAAAAAATACAATACAAAAATGAAAGTAACGCATCTATATTGATAATTTCATCATTAATATAATTTAAGTAGTTGGCCGCCAATTTAATGATGTTATTTTTTTATCAATTTTCAAAATTTTATAACTTTTCAATTGTTTTTTATTTTGGAAACAGCTGTTCAATTTGCTGAAATGTTTAACTTAAACACACTAAATCAAGTGTGAACGACTGTGTTTTGTTTTGCAAAACATGAGCTAAAACACCTCAAAATATCGTAGTGTGAACGCCATATAATATATCCAGATTAACGTAGCCAAAAAATTAGGTTAAACTATTGCTAATTGTGGGCGTGGCTGTTGTCAAACTCAAATGTTTTTCTAGTTTCAGAAAAAGGTGACTTTCTTTTGTTTTTTTATCAAAAATAAATGGTTATTACTCGTAAGCTCTCATAGATAATGACCTGCGGTCTTTTTTATAATATTGGCAGGATTATAGTCTTTAGTTGTTGTAAGTGGTCACAGCTCTACCGTTTAACATTAGGGGCATTATGAAATATTTATGAAACTACTATATTTTTCTCAAATTTAAAAGCTAGTGGAATAGAACTTCTTGGGAACAAAAGGGAACAAGAAAGGTATACCACCCGGAGAAAGGAGAAAGTGTCGGCTTTAACCCTATATACACTTTTGCAACCGTGACGACCCGTGGGTAGAACAATTTTTTTATTTTAATGAAATTAAAAAAAATCAAAAGTTTAATTTTGAACTAGAATTCATTAAAAGATCATGAATCAATTTTTATGTAATTAAAACTGAGTCAAGCTGAACTAAAACTCTATCCACTAAAAAAAAAAATACTTAAATATTTTGATCGGTTCATAAGTTACAGAATTTTGGCCAATGAAAAACGATTTTCAGCCACTGTGCTATGTGCCTAGTACTAAGCATGTATTTTCATTATAAGATTTTGTGTCTTGTTGTATGGGATTTCGAAATAAATAAATAAAAATACATAAGTAAACATTTACCATGGAAAATCTGGATCAATTTTAGTGCTCGCAAATAGATTTCTATCCAGAAAAAACAAAGTGCTTTCAGCCTTGACACCGTTTGCAACAACATACCTCTGTGAATCTGCATTTTCAACTTTGGTTAATAAAAAACGAAAAATAGAAATTAACTGCATGCTAGGCATGATATGCGTTTAGTATTGTCTAAAAGTGTCACACGCATTTCTCACATTGCTGACGGCAAACAACAACAGTCATCCGAATAATACAGTCCCAGAGATATTATAAAAAATGTTTTCTTGTAAATTTATGTCATAACAGAAATAAAAAATTATTATATCAAGTAACATGTTTTAGTTTTTTTTTATTTTGTGGATTCACTTTTAGGTTGGCTACGATTTATGAAAGGTTAAGAACCCCGATTTTTGAAAATAAAAATAAACTAGAGGACCCCTGCTGCTCCGCAGCATTATATTATATTATATTAATTTTTATAATATAATACCAAAATTTGCCAAGAGAAGTTAACGTACAGTAAAAGTAAAGTTGATGTCCACGCATGACTTTCCTCAAACCCAACGAATTTGCCAAGAGAAGTTAACGTACAGTAATGCCAAAATATGCCAAGATAAGTTAACGTACAGTAATGCCAAAATATGCCAAGATAAGTTAACGTACAGTAATGCCAAAATATGCCAAGATAAGTTAACGTACAGTAAAAGTAAAGTTGATTCTGCACGCATAACTTTCCTTAAACCCAACAAATTTAAGCAGTTAATAGCTCAAAAGAAGGAGCTTGATCCACTGAGTGTTCTTAGACCTATGTCGAGTGCCTACGTTAATTATAACTCTAGTTATAGAGGTTTGAGAGAAGAAAAATATTGAAAAAAATCTTGAATGCAAAGTTTATTCATAAATTCTTTTAATATATAAGATATCTGTTGTATAAAATACTTAGACGTATGAGTGATAATATTAATCATACGTCGCACAGTGGTCAGTTTCGCGAGATAGCGGTCAAAACTCTATAACTTTTGACCGGATTGGTATTTTTTTACGCAATTTATTTTGTTCAATAGGAGGGACTTTAAGCTTCAATTTGCGTGTTCAAACGTAAAAAGCGACTGATAGGAACGTAAGTAATTTGGAGTTAAAAATGCATTTTAATTTTTTGTTGAGTTTCCATGTAAAAGTTGAATATTTTGACATTTTAAATATGTATTTTTTTTATAATTTCTTATTTTCTTCAATCGTATTTTACAACCAATACTTATTTATTATTCCTAAACTTAATTTTGGTCAGAAAATGCCAACATTTGGCCCCTGACATTTATTTAGTCTCAATATTCACAGGGGCCAAAGGTTGGTTTTTTTTGGAAGAAAGCTAATTCTTGTGAGGATTAAACTGAAAAATAACACTGAAATTCCCAACAATATCAATACCATTTGGATATATTATATACAGAACACAACATCGATAAAATTTTAAGTAAACTTTTACTATTGACTTAAAGTGCACATATATTTTATTTAAATGAATTAATAAAAATTTATACTAAAATTAGAAACAAATTATAATCTTTAAACTAGTATTAATTAAACAATATTAGTAAAAATTTCTTCCAAATAGCTTTGATTTTCATTTTGCAGTAGTTGTTTAGCTTCTTCATCTAACTCTAATGAAGTTGATTTCAATTTTTGTCGAATACTGGACATATATGGATCTGATGTGCACAACAAAATATTAATAAGATCTTCATTAGTACAATATCTGGAAATTTTTCTTGTATTGTGCTCGCGAAAGAATCTGTAGTCTTTGTTCCTTTTTCTTGGGCTTCTTCTGAGAGATCTCCAATTGGAAGCATATTGTGCTGAATTATTTGTTCCCCATGGAACAAAATTTTGTGAGCTGTGGTTGGCATATGTCTCCAAGAGTATTTTTGGTTATAAAGGGTTGCTGTCTCATTAGCATACTGACCAAATTTTTTTGCATCTATCTTTTTGCTATATGCTATAACTTGTAATATGATTTGGAATCGTCGTATTAAATCATAATCTACTCCAGTTATAGAAGCTGCAGTTTCTGGATCGGAAAAAAATCTCCTTGCTGTATTTCCATCACTAGAATTTCCTTCTCCTTGCTTTGGCTGGTCAATTATAAGGCCTATCTCACGGTATTTTTCTTGAATATCTTTTTTTTTTTGCTTTCTTTTTTTCCAAATTTTCTTTGTTGTTTCTCACTGTTTCGCCTAACGGGCCAAATTCCAAATCGTATCCCAATTTAAGAATATGCTCCATAAAACGAATTCTAGCAAGAAGAGGTGACATTCCAAATTCATATGCTTCATTAAAACTATCATCTTGTGTTGGTGGTTGGCTCAATTGACTTGATGTTTTTTGGCATATGGTGCAGCTTGACGATGACTTTGTTTTGGTTAAAGTTTGTGCAACTTTTCCATCAATCATTGTGAGACACATTTTAAAATTTACTTCAATGTCTTGGTCATCAAATTAAATGTTACTGGTTGAAGTTCTTTAATTTGATCATTTATTTTTCGAACTTCTTCATCTATGACATCTTGAGTCTCCTTTTTGTAAGCAAACTTTATTGGTCTACAAAATTTTGTTGACGAGGGAATTTCATTCTTCCATACATCTATCTCTGCAGCTCTACTAGTTGACGGCTCTGAACCAATATAAGTTTTTGTTAAACGTAATGGAACGAAAGAAACCATGAATAAATTGGCATCTGATGAATTTTCCGCATTACATTGTTTGTATTGTTTCTGGCCAGAGGACCCATCACATCCCCATTTAGAAATTAAAGTCATGCTGCAATTTTTAAACTTCTTTATATAGTCAGCATCAAATGTCTTTAGTAATCGTTCTGCAGTGTGTTCAAGAAGATCCTGCAATTTTATTTCTGCTGAACTTGAAGTTACACTAATAGCAGTTGGTGAAGGTAAGCAATCTTTTTTGGCAGAAACTATATCTCGATATGATGGAAAAATTCCACAATTTTTTTCATTGGTTCGCTTCCACAATTATGTATATTGGTTTTTAGTCATTTTCAAATCCAAAAATAGTGCAAATGCTTCTTCTGGAGTAAATTTATTTTCTTCAGTTGGTGTCGGCATACTTTCTAAAATCCTTTTTGTGCATCTGGGGCTTGCTTCCACTATTTGTTCAATGATAGCAATTTTACCCTTTTTAGTTTTCGATGGTTGAATTTGATGCAGAAATGAATCTTTATGATGCTACCAGAAACTTCTTCATTGATATGTTTAAGCTTGCGTCTTCGTGATCTTTCACTACAATTATCAATTGGCTTTGCTGGTCGACCACCTTTTCCAGTTTCCGTGGTAGTTACTGATGGCTTTTTAAAAATAAGTTTATTTCTTAGCCATTCTTGGTTGCGTGAGTAAAACAATTTCTTGTTTCTGGAACATTGATTGTACCGTTTTCTTAAAGTATTTAAAAAGTTTTTTATTTTTAAGTTATGAATTTTAGTTTCTTGTTTGTCGCATATTTTGAAGAATGGATTATTCATTATATGTAAAATAATGTCGTTTTCATCTTTCCGTTCAAAATATATATCAGATAGAACACTATAACTGAATTTAGCCATTGTTTAAACAATAATGAGGAAAAAAAATGAATGCATGGATTAATATACTGTTGCTCGAAGTTTCAACATGATCTTTTTTACCTCTTTGAAACATAATATAACAGGTAGTTGGTTTTACCAGTTATTTCCATTGGTTTTAAATTTATTTGCAATTTTCACGTATTTAAGTTGTGTAATATTAGATGGCAATAAAATCTTTTTTACCTTTTCCAAATGAATTGCCAGATACCACATAATTTGAGAGTTCTATTGTCATTTTTGTCAAAATTTTGATACGCCCTTCTATGTGGACTAGGTCCAAATATGGGCCGGCTTCTCCTAATTTCAACAGAATTATTTTTTGGGTCAATAAGAACTCTTGTACAAAATTTCATCAAAATATATGCATAATAGCCACTTTCACATACAAATAACTAAAAAATATGACGTGCATTTGTACCGAATATCTTACCTTGGGTCAGAAAAATTGCTCTAGCTCAAAAAGTGCAGTCCCGATGCATGGACATGTATATATAGGAATGTAGGGGAGAGTGAGGACTACAAAATAGTAAATTTGTGTTTTGACTCAGCTTGACTCACAGGAGTTGTGCTCTATGAAGTAGGAAATTTTCGAGAAATTTGACCTTTTTTAAAAAAAAATTTAAATTCTTCTGAAAACAGTAGAGCTTCAGTTTTTTCCACCAGGAAATAATTTAAGTTATAACACAAAATTTATTTCGTCTAAAAATCTTGAAAAACAAAAAAGTTATGATCATTTAAACTTTAAAAATTAACTAAAAATATCATAAATTTACTAAATTCTGAAAAAGCCCATTTTGGACCACCCTGTTCTCAGTGAAGTAGTTGAAATAGAGTTCTAATTTTTTGGCTCCCGAGGTTTACTACTGTCTACTTTCATATGAGTCTAATAACTTTAAAATCGGAGAACAAAAACCAAAAGGAGTTTTGGCCGCTATCTCAAAATATTGACCACAGTGCGTCGTTACAGAATTAGAGGTGAGCGTTAATACATGAACATTGGGGTGACAGCCCAATTTTTTTTCTGGAATTTCAAGACGTGCGGGTTATTGTGACACTGTACCTAAAAATTTAGTGCGCAAAATCTGAGCCAAATCGGACAATTCTTTCTGGAAGCGCATTGAGTTTAAAGTTCAAATATGCATTTATATGTAAAACTTATCAAAAAAAAAAAAATCATTTTTCTCAAAAATTTTGATATTAATAATTGGGTTTCAATTAAATTAATTAATAAACCATAATCAAGAGTAAATTATCTTTCTAATAAAATAGAAAAATTTATTATAGGTTGAAAAACAGCCAAGTTATATCAACTTCCCCAGGAAATATATGCGCCGCAGACCACTTGATTGAGAAAATCGAGCACATATTTTTAAAGACATTGAAATAATATACAACAACAACATTTTTCCATTTCACTAATCCAAGATGATCTTATATGAAGTCTTCTGAATCTCGTCTATTGTCATGTCTCGTCTGATTGACCTTTTCTTTGTGTCTAACACCGCGAATATAATTTTGTATGATCAGATATCAGCACCATGTTTTTCTAAACATGACCTGATCTTTCTAACATATAACTTTCAAGTTCAACAAGTTAATCAATTTTTCAGTTATCGTGACATCAAACACTTAGATTTTAATCATTTATATGGATATTCATCTCACATTGCTTGGAGTGGCATCTATTTTATGTCTTCCGTTGATGAGCAATCATCATTTTTGGAGCACAATATTCTACACCTTTTTGATTTAACTGTACCACTGAAATACAAGAGAACGATACATAGACAAAAACCCTGGTTTTCAAATGCTGTTCGGAATGCTATACACCAAAGGGATTTTGCATATGCCAGGTGGAGGAGATTTAAAACATCTGAGCTTAAAATACAATATTCCATTGCCGGGAAAAATGTTAGTAGACATATCAGATATGCTAAAACCGAATATTATTCCAAACAGTTTAGCACTGCAATCAGTTCTCGACAGACTTGGAATACTATTCGCGAAATAGGAATTGGTAATGCGAACAACAACATTGCTTGCCAAGTAGATGCAAATATGCTTAACAGAACGTTTACCAACGCACCTGTAGTTAAAGCAAATTCCTCTTTTTATAATTTTTCCTCAGACACCTTAAATACAGATAACAGGTTAATCAGCGAACATTTTCAATTTTCTTGCGTAACTAAAAATGACTTTATTTCAATGTGCTCTTTAATAAAATCAAATGCAATGGGCAGTGATAACTTACACCCAAAATTTATAAGATTACTTCTACCCCTGATTTTGCCGTATGTTACTCATCTGTTTAATACTATTATAATGTCATGTATGTACCCGCTAAACTGGAAACATGCAAAAATTGTGCGCCCTTACCTAAGTCAAATGGAGAATTCAGACATATAGCCATATTGTGTTTTCTATCGAAAGTCTTGGAAAAACTGTTGTAAGATACATTTATACGCAGATGACGTGCAACTCACTTTAAGTAGCCCAGTTCAGAATATTGCTTCAGGCATAACCCTTCTAAATGACGACTTAAACAGAATCTACCTTTGGGCTAATGCTAACGGACTCTGTTTGAATCCACAGAAATCTAAATGCATTGTTATATGAAAAAAAAAGTTTAATCCCCACCATTTCTGAAGACATTGCTTTAAATGGTCAGATAATTGAAATTGTTAATACGGCGAAAAATCTAGGGATAACTTTCAATAGCAATTTGACATGGACTGATCATATAAATTCACTGCTTGGTCAAACTTATGCAAAACTACGACCTGTCTGGTCCACACAGTATTTCACCTCTTTAAGAATAAGGGACTTACTTTCCAAGACGTATCTGATTCCTTCCCTGTTGAATGGGTGTGAGCAATTTGGAAGCTGTGATGCAGTTAGTAATAGGAAACTAAATGTCTTGTTCAATAATGTTATAAGATATGTGTATGGATTGAGAAGATTTGATCATGTTTCCTCTGTTTCCAGTAATCTTTACGGTGTCTCTCTTGATAATCTGTTGAAAATTCGCACTCTTACATTTTTGCATAAAATAATAAACAGACAAACACCCAAATGTATATTTGACAAAATCCGTTTTTCCAATCGCCAATAAACCGAAATATTGTAATTCCAAAACATCAGTGCCTAGTATCTGAATGGCAGTTTTATGTACATGCCGCTCGTCTTTGGAACAATCTTCCACTAAGTCAACAACAAAACAGCAATGCTAAAAGTTCCAAAACTTTTTTATTTGACTTTTTTAAATAGTCTATTTTTTATTAATGTTGTTATATTATACTAAAAATGGTATGTTAATAATTAATTATATTGTAAAATGTTTTCTTTGTAACGCAATACGTTCCCTTAATTTAAATATAAGACTCTATCATGTTGTACAGGAAATGGAATTAAATATATAAATAAATAAATATTTCGACATGTTTTGTTTTTTGTAATTTATCTTTATCTATTAAATCTTCACATAGGTTTGTGAACTAACGATAAGTTATTCAAATGTTAAAACTTAAACATTAAATCCAACCAGTGCCAGACAAAATTTCATTTATTTTATATACGAGTACATAATCAAATGATAAAAAATTGTTTGTACATCAATCCATTTTTCATCCAATGACAACAACGGTCTCCCTGCTTTTTAAGCGTTCGTGGATACGATTGTTGATTAAGTTACGTGCTAGCGGAAGCGGGTGAGACTCTATCTTTTCCAAATAGATTTAGCTATATAAAGTGATTTCGCATTTAACTAGAGAAACATTTAAGTCTCTGTGCAAATGTGAGTTTCTCACGTACTATGGTGTGCCTGTAATAATTCTCAAAATCTTGTTTTGACATCTTTGTAATCTTTCCATGTTTGAAGCTGAGTACCATAGCACCAAATGGGTTTAAAAATCGATTTATAAATAAAAAGAGCTTACTATCGACTCTTATGCCGTTTTCTTTTCTGACAAAAAATGTCGCCCTTTTTTGCCCTATTTTCGAAAAGTGTATTTTTTATGTATTCGGCATCAAAAGCAACCTTATCTTATACATCAATCGAAAGGTCTCAAAGTCGAGCCGTCGCAAATCACAAAAAATTCCAGCCATTGACTTCTTTCAGGTCATAGTGTGAGAATATTTCCCCCATTGTTCCCCTTTTTTGAATATTTTCATCCTATGACTTTCAAGAGGATAATAAGCAAAATTTTTTTGCAGTTATGAACACAGCACTTTGATACCTTTCGATTGATATATAATATAAGGTTGCTATTAATTCAGAATATATAAAAAAATACACTTTTCCAAAAAAATGGCAAAAAAGCGCGACATTTTTTTTTTAGAAAAGAAAACGGCATTAATTTCGCCTTCCTGCCAATTAGCCATGTGAAGTGGACTAATTTAATTTTTTTTGGCGTCAATTTATAGTCTATATGGCTTTTCCAGGTAAATCAGCGATCAAGCTGTAGTCCGAGATATTTAACAGAGAAATGTTAAGGCTGGCTCCTAATTCGAGTTTGAGGGCAAGTCTCCCTTCTTACGGTAAAAGTTACGTTACGTAGTTAGTTTAATCTCCCACATATCTAGCCAATCTTCCAGCTGTTCAATATGGCTCTGTAAAAGAAGTGATGCTTTTGAGCTATTTTCGTGTACGCTTAAAATTGCAGTATCATCCTCAAAAGTGGACGTAAGTGTATTTTCATTTGTTGGCATGTTTGATGTGTAAAGGATGTACAGAAGCGGGTCCAAGATACTACCTTGTGGTACCCACAATGAATTGCCTGTGGAGGGCTCACAAAGTTTTTCTCTTTTATAGAGAATTTTCTATTGATTATATAGATCTCCATTAGATTACTTGTGGCAATAACTATTTAACTGTATAGAAGAGTTCCACGTGCCAAACTCGGTCGAAGGCTTGCGGAACGTCTATAAAAAGTGCAGAGCAGTACTTTGTCTCTTCAAAAGCTCTTCTTATGGCACTTACAATTCTGTAAACTTGCTCGGTGGTGCTGTGTTTTCGTCTGAAACCAAATTGATATGCTGGAATGACATTTTGACAAGTTCGACAGCAAATTTATTGGTCTATACGAATCGACCTTTGTGTTTTCTTTACCTGGTTTAGGTATCATTGTAACGAGTGACACTTTCCATTCCGGGGGAAAATATTCAAGGCGTATTATAGCATTAAAAATAAACAGAATTATTCTAAATGCTATTCAAAAGCATTTAATTACTGTTCCCAACGATCCCCGATGCTTCTTTGGGGTTTAAATCAACAATAGCCTTTTCGAACTCTCAAATCTCAAAACGAAGGGGCACTGCTCCATGCTGTGGAATAACAGGTGGCAACTCATCAATAGAACTAGGGGTTATATTCGGAGTAAAAACTTTCTTTAGATGTTCCATAAACTGATCTCCTATTTCTTCATCATTTCTAGCCCATCCTCTACTTTTAGTTCTTAGAGGAGGATTGCATACAACAGGTCTTTTAAGATTTTTTGTAGCACACCACAAAGAGTAATCAGTTTTTTTCTGCTGGATTCAAACTTTTAAGATATCTTACCAATTAGGCGTTTCTTAGTTAATGTTTCAAAAAGTAGGTTTCTCGTGCATTCTTTCAATTTTTGCTTAAGTTGAGGAGATCTGTGCAGTTGCCACTCTTTTCGAATTCTTCTTTTTTCACCTAATAGCCTTTCAACATCTACAGAAGTAGGTCTATATGACCTGGTGTGACGAGGGGCTTAGTAGCAAGTTGAGCAGTTAGTTTGAGATTTTGTTCGAAGTTAACAATCGAGAGGTCAATATCATCTGGTGTTCTTAGTGGAAAGCTTTCCGTGCAATGGGTACTAAGAAACTTTTTGTATTTCAGCCAATCAATATTACTTGACACTTGGTCTGTTATAGCACCAAATGGGGACACAGTTTCTTAGGGGTTGGATATAATAACAATAACGGGTGTGTGGTCAGACGAGAGTTGCAATGAAGATTCTACATGCACAAGGTCTTTTGCGATGTTCTTCGTTAATCCGAAATCGATAAAATCGGGTATTTTTTGTCTATCTGTTGGCCAGTACGTTGGTTTTCCGCTTGAGATCACGTCCATACTCATTTTAGAAATTGTGTGGAACAAACACAACCCTTCGGGGAAATTAGCCGTGACTCCCAGGATGTATGCTTGGCACTAAAATCGCCAGCAAGTATGAAACGAGGGTATAGTGACTTAAAAACTTTTATTAATTTTCTGATACAGAAAACCTTGATTGTCTATAAGAAAATGGTTAAGTTCGTCTTTATGTTGGCTAAAGCCGTTTGCGTTCCAGAAACATGTAATTAATTAAATTGTCTTGTTGGTTTCTGCTAGTTAGATATGAACTAATTCAACCCACATATTTACTGTTAAACACCACATGTTTTAGTTTTTTAAGAAGAAGAATGTCATTGTAGATGACGTCGTTATATTGACCATTAATAAATCCGTGGGTTATTAAATTCGTAAGTTTTAAATAGTTTGTTATCGTTGAACATCCTTTAGGGAAACTGTGTTGGAAAGGCATTTCTCGAAGAGCTTGGGAATCGCATTTAATTTTGCTATACCTCTTAAGTTCGTAATATTTGACTTACCTGGTTTGAATAACGGAAAGATGTAAGACTCTTTCCACGATTGAAGAAAGTAACCATATTTCTGGGATATATTAACAAACCATAACAATTAATAAGTGTGAAGCTGGGAAAGCCAACAGGTCTACTGTTGTTTGAAGAAATATATTTTTTTAAACTATTAGTAATATCTGCAGTGAATATACTGGGATGTAATACTGGTTGATGCTAGATATGTGGGAGATGATAGTTGTATTGAACTTCAAAATATGTGGTTGCAAAGAATGTAATATTGACCAAATCATCACTAGACTGGTGGTTTAAATATTTCATAGTGTTTGGGAAGTCGCTCGAATTTCTTTTTGAACTTACAAACTTATAAAGGGATTTTGGATTTCTTTACAAATTCATTCAGTTTCATACTGTTTAGTTAATATATACTAATTAGTATAATAAAGAGGTAATGTGTGTTTGTTTGTTTGTTCTTCCTGAAATGATCACAGATTCTTACTGCGGATATAAGAAGTGCTATTTTTAAATATTTTTGTGTACTATGATAGGGAGAGCTTTGCAAATTTGTGTGAGGACTCCTATTGTTAATATTGTTAGCTACTCCGGAAATGGGCAGGATCGGATAAGTGTAATAATACAAGTAATAATTCAATATTATATACCTTGAGTACTGTGATGTCTGATGTCACCTATTATTAATGTGAGTAGTCGGAAAAACTGGGCAGTACCGGACCAATAGGCGTGGCACCTGCCCTACAAAAAATAAATACAAAATGCAATATATCTGGAGTACTGTAATAGCGAGAGTCTTGGGGCTTTGTGTGATCCCATAAGTTATTCATGTGATTAGTTAGACAAAAACTGGGCGTGATAGTAGCAGTGGACGTGGCACCGCCCATACGAAGTAAATATACATATGATATCATATAACTGGTGTACTAAAAAAGGGAAGCTTTGACATTTTGCGCGACCCCATCAGATCTTAGTATGGGTGGTCGGGCAAAAAATTGGCGGGTTCACACCAATGGGCGTGGCACACCCCATGCAGAGTAAATATTTAAAGTCATATATCTGGAGTACTGTAAAAGAGAGAGCTTTGTGGCTTTGTGTGAGCCCATATTTCTGGGATATATTAACAAACCATAACAATTAATAAGTGTGAAGCTGGGAAAGCCAACAGGTCTACTGTTGTTTGAAGAAATATATTTTTTTAAACTATTAGTAATATCTGCAGTGAATATACTGGGATGTAATACTGGTTGATGCTAGATATGTGGGAGATGATAGTTGTATTGAACTTCAAAATATGTGGTTGCAAAGAATGTAATATTGACCAAATCATCACTAGACTGGTGGTTTAAATATTTCATAGTGTTTGGGAAGTCGCTCGAATTTCTTTTTGAACTTACAAACTTATAAAGGGATTTTGGATTTCTTTACAAATTCATTCAGTTTCATACTGTTTAGTTAATATATACTAATTAGTATAATAAAGAGGTAATGTGTGTTTGTTTGTTTGTTCTTCCTGAAATGATCACAGATTCTTACTGCGGATATAAGAAGTGCTATTTTTAAATATTTTTGTGTACTATGATAGGGAGAGCTTTGCAAATTTGTGTGAGGACTCCTATTGTTAATATTGTTAGCTACTCCGGAAATGGGCAGGATCGGATAAGTGTAATAATACAAGTAATAATTCAATATTATATACCTTGAGTACTGTGATGTCTGATGTCACCTATTATTAATGTGAGTAGTCGGAAAAACTGGGCAGTACCGGACCAATAGGCGTGGCACCTGCCCTACAAAAAATAAATACAAAATGCAATATATCTGGAGTACTGTAATAGCGAGAGTCTTGGGGCTTTGTGTGATCCCATAAGTTATTCATGTGATTAGTTAGACAAAAACTGGGCGTGATAGTAGCAGTGGACGTGGCACCGCCCATACGAAGTAAATATACATATGATATCATATAACTGGTGTACTAAAAAAGGGAAGCTTTGACATTTTGCGCGACCCCATCAGATCTTAGTATGGGTGGTCGGGCAAAAAATTGGCGGGTTCACACCAATGGGCGTGGCACACCCCATGCAGAGTAAATATTTAAAGTCATATATCTGGAGTACTGTAAAAGAGAGAGCTTTGTGGCTTTGTGTGAGCCCATAGGTTCTTTGTATGATTAGTGAACAACAAAATGGGCGTGATCGAAGCAGTGGGCGTACCACCGCACATGCAAATAAGATATCTAATATCATATAACTGGTGTACTATAAAAGGGAAAGACTCGATATATTGCACGAGTTTATCAGATATTAATGTGAGTAGTCCAATAAAAATTGGGCGGCAATGGGTTAGTGGGTGTGACACCTCCTATATGAAGTACTACGAAAGCGACAATATTTTGACAAGTACATTAGTTTTCAATCTTACTTGTCATTGAAAAAGATATTACCAAAATCAAAAATCGCCAAACCCAAAAATCGTGAAAAATAAAAATCGCCCTAAAACAAAAACCTTCAAAATCAAAAATGGGCAAAATAAAAAATGGCTAAAAAGAAAAATTGCCAAATGATATACTAAGTTCAGGGCCAATAGTTAATTTAGAAAGTCCATTTTCTTCTCATGGGCAGCTACATGTAACTTGATCCAGGGTAGGAACGCCGAAAAATTTGATAATTGTTGTACCGAATGAAAAAACAAAAAACATTGTATATCAGCAAGTATCGAAATAAAAAAATCTATACTAATAATCTATATCTATACCTAATTAATATTATAAAGAGGTAATGTGTGGTTGTTTGTTTGTAGGAGGTAATCTCCGTAACTGCTCATCTGATCTTCCTGAAATTTTCACAGAATCTTGCTGCATATATGGAAAGTGCGATAGGCTGTATTTTTTAATATTTTTAGGGGGCGTGACACCTCCCATACAAAGTAAATTTTTAATATTTTATATATTAAGTACTCTGATAAAGAGAGCTTGGCAAATTTGTCTCAGGGGATCTATTATTAACGTGAGTAGTCAGACAAAAAAATTGGGCGGGATTGGACAAATGCGCGTGGCATTAGAAATAAATAGAAATTCTGCATTTATCATAGAGTTTATGTAACCCACAAGCGAGAAACTTTCAAGGAAGGAAAAACAAATGAATTGGCATTAGTTTTATTACAAATAATTTCCATTACAACGATAATCTCGGTGTTACGAAACACTTTAGCGGTCCCCTGGAGTTAGGTGTAACTATATAGATATTACAACACTGATATTACAATATTATGAATACGCTAAATTTTAAAACTTGTTATCTTTGAAATGTAATTTCCCCAGAACTTCTTTAGGAATAGGCAAATAAACTTTAATCTGCTTTATTCCAACATCAGCGTCAAAATCATCATTAGTAGGTTAAACATAATGCGGCAACTTTTCCTCTTTTTTTCTTAAGTACTGAATGCAAATTTTTCCATCTTTCACGTCATTAAAGTACCTAAGATAATATAATGGTTTGTTTAATACAATATTATATAAGAATACTAAATTTAAGTATAAAATACAATAACAAGTAAATAAAATCAAAGTGCTTAATGACTAATATAGAAATGTATATAAGATGCCTGTCCAACCATGTCAGTGCTATTCTGCACTCAACGCCCTTTAACACTTACCGATCTTCTTAACCCTTCTTTGTACGATCCCATATATATTGTTGAATTAAGAAATTCGGTCAATTCAATAATAAACGTGTGTTTTTACATTGTGTATGAGTGTTATTTATACGTCGTGCTATTGATTTGCAATGTGTATGTTGTTTTTACACGTGTGTGGAAACTAAATTTTGTCCCATATTTATAGTGTGTAAATAACAGCAACAAAAATGACATGTCACAGCCGAAACATTTTGTGTCACAACCGTAACACTAATTAAATATAGTTATAACTGGGCAAAATAGAATTTTTTTTTATATTATGTTTGCATACATGGCCAGTATTACTTTTGATATATTACACATGTTACAAAACAATAATGAGTACAGAATCCGTTTTATTCTAACTGAAAGGATATTTTTTGTTACGGTTGTGACATGCTAATTAGTTTTTCTAAAAAGAATATTATTTACCTTTAAACTTGAGGCTTTGCAATTCTTTTGATAAACAAGTAAGAGTGTTAAATTCGTCTGTGCCGAATCTTTGATACCCTCCACCTCCGTTTGAGTCTTGATAATAAATGTAAATGAAAAAGTAAACAATTTGTTAAACTTAATACCAAATTATTTCAGCAAATTCTTTGGGTTGGTTTTCGTCTTTTCTATTATTTCGGATTTATTTCGGTGTTTGCTTTTTGGTCATCGTGGTTGCTGATCGGCATGCATTTAGGTTATATACCTATATGCATGCGTTTCCGGTTATATGACATAACTTCTCTTTTAATTTAGTTTTTGCTAATTAAATAGCTCGCCCTAACCTCCATTGCAAAGGTAATGGTTGTGTAGGGTGGCTATATGCATTAAATCGTGCTAATTGGAGTTGGCTGTATAGTTTCTTTTAACTGACCAAATATTTCTTCATTGTGGCCATATAGGTCGGATGGAGTAACAAAATAACAACCAAAAAAAAGCTCTCTCAACTTTTTTATTAATATATCGCCATATTTTGAAAACATAGAGAATAAATTTATAATAATAAATAATTAAATTAGGGATGCCAAACGCAAAAAACCAAATGTCCCAAACATTTTGAATAAAATAATTTGTTATCTTTATTTTCTGAAAATCTTCAAATTTTCATCCAAAAATATTGTGAAAATTTATATATAAACAAGTAAGAAAATTATAGTCGGTCTAGACCGACTATACGATACCCTATACCATGCGTTTAGAGATCCTATCTCTTAGGCCCAACTAACTGGACAGAGAAAATAAGCAAAAACCAAATATGAGTGGTATTTTTATTAATTTTTTTGGCTGCAGATATGAAAAAGTCCATACCGGATGCTATATCTATATATGGACTTGGTCCAAAAATGAACCGATCCTGATCATGTTTGGTAAAGTCTCTTGTATTTTGCAAAAATATATACAAACAAAATTTGAGAAGAATCAGTGCAATATTTTTGTTTTTTAATAGATTTAAGTGAAGATCGGGAAGCAGCTCTATATGGGGTCAAAGGGATCATTTTTGGACTACTCATTAATGGATGTAATGAACGCATACAAACCCAATTTGAGTAAGATCTATATGACAATTTGGATCTTGCGGCAATTTATGTCGATTTCATATGGGTAATTTGTATGGGGGCTAGGTCTGAGCATGGACCGATTCTCACCAGTTTCAATAGCGTTCATCCCATGGCCGATAAAAGCTTATATACCAAATTTTATCAAAATATGTTTATATTTGCGACCTGCAGTTTGATTACAAGCTTTACATGGACACACAGACGGACGGACGGACGGACGGACATTGTTAAATCAACTCAGAAAGTGATTCTGATTCGATCGGTATAATTAATGATGGGTCTAGGTCAAATATTTTTGGTTGTTACAAACAGCAGCACAAAGTCATTATACCCAAACCACATAGTGGTATAGGGTATAAAAATAATATTCTCATCAAATTGCGTTTATCTATGTAACAATTATTATGTTCGCAATTCTTAAATATCATTTGATGTTTTATAAAATTCATTGAATTTAAATTAATATTTTCTGTAGTGCGATTCTGTAAATTTCAAATTCAACGATCTGACAATCGCAAAATATATCGACAGCTATTTTTGTTTGCACTAAGGATTAAGTGATTCACTAAGTACATACATCTTAACGACAGTCGACAGATCTATTTATACCCTATACCACTATGTGGTTTGGGTATAATGACTTTGTGCTGCTGTTTGTAACAACCAAAAATATTTGACCTAGACCCATCTTTAATTATACCGATCGAATCAGAATCACTTTCTGAGTTGATTTAACAATGTCCGTCCGTCCGTCCGTCCGTCTGTGTGTCCATGTAAAGCTTGTAATCAAACTGCAGGTCGCAAATATAAATATATTTTGATGAAATTTGATATATAAGCTTTTATCGGCCATGGGATGAACGCTATTGAAACTGGTGAGAATCGGTCCATGTTCAGCCCTAGCCCCCATACAAATTACCCCTATGAAATCGACATAAATTGTCATTAGATCCAAATTGTCATATAGATCTTATTCAAATTGGGTTTATATGCATTCATTACATCCATTAATGAGTAGTCCAAAAATGATCCCTTTGACCTCATATGGAGCTGCTTCCCGATTTTCACTTAAATCTATTAAAAAACAAAAATATTGCACTGATTCTTCTCGAATTTTGTTTGTATATATTTTTGCAAAATACAAGAGACTTTACCAAACATGACCAGGATCGGTCCATTTTTGGACCTAGTCCCCATATAGATATAGCATCTGATATGAACTTTTTCATATCTGCAGCCAAAAAAATTAATAAAAATCCCACTCAAATTTGGTTTTTGCTTATTTTCTATGTCCAGTTAGTTGGGCCTAAGAGATAGGATTTCTAAACGCATGGTATAGGGTATCGTATAGTCGGTCTAGACCGACTATAATTTTCTTACTTGTTTTCTATTTATTTAAATTGTAAACGAGTGGCATCTCTGTCAAAATACGTGAAAAACACAAAGAAGAATAGAAAAAAACAAATTACTTCGTGTTTGACAGGATGATTTTATGTTGATGTTTAATATCATTAGTTTTTACTAATATTTCTGTGTATTTATTTGAAAATGAAATAATGAATTGAATATGCTATTTAATTTTTTTATTTATATAAAAAAGTTTTTTAATAAAAGCAAAATACTTTCACTATTTTATGATTTTTATTTATGTATGACGACATTTCAACCTAAAAATTTAAGTTTTTATCGATTGAATAAACAACACAAAAATGGTTGTCGTTTAGATAACAACAACAGCTGACTTTAACAATAGCGAATATCGTTTAAAAATTTTACTGATAATTTTGGTATATTCTTTTTTTAACGATTCGACTATCGTTAAAAGAAGTTACTGAAGCGCGGTACTGAAAAGCTATTAATTCCTCCTGAATGGCAATATTTTTTTTAAATGTAAATATAGGTATTTGGTGTTTTTTTTTTTGGAATTTCAATTAAAGATGCAATTGATGTCTTCTAAATTTAAAATTATTATTTCCGACGTTTTGATATGATTTTCTGAAATTCAATTAATATTTTCTAATTTATAATTGGAAATTTTTAATTCCAGTTTTTAGAATTGATATTTTCTTAAATTTGAATGGAAAATTTAAAAAGTGCAATTTTGTATTTATGTGAATAATAATGCTTTAGTAATTATAAACCATTTTGTAGGTAAAGCAGAATAATAATTCTATATAACTATGTAGAACTGTTTTGAAAGCAAAAAACTCATTGATGAACTCGGTAACTCTATTTTGTGAAGACAACAAAAAGTTAATATGCCAAACTTATGTTCATATTTGTAAAAGAATAATGAAAAAACGTATGAAATAAAAGAAAGACCAGCCCGTGTATACTCTTAACATTGTTCTGTATGACATCTAGTCGAAAATATTGACATTCATGTTAAAATAGAAATAACTATTGCAAAGCTAATAATACAAACAAAAATTGTGGCGCCCTCTACTGTGGCATAGTCACGCTGAGCAAAATGAAGTGACACTCTGTTAATGCAAAAGAAATGTATTTTCCCCAAAACAAAATATTGCAGAATTATATTTAAATAAAATAATATACCGATTTATTTCTAACATGCAGTTGTTATGGATATACATATATAGTATATATAATATATGTGTATTATTTGTATTATTTAATATGTTTATGTATGTACATTAGGGTGGCCCTTCGTTATATGGAGGGAAACAAAAGTGTTCAAACTGTCGGTCTCACCCATAGAAATATGGGAATAGCAAAAAAACTGAGAAAAACAAAGTTTTGGGCCAATCAAAAAACGTTTAGTCGTGGCGCAAAGCGATTGAAAACTTCAAGTGTGTTTATATGGGGAAAATATGACTTTTTTTCAGATTTTACGAAAATTTCGTTCTATAGTTTAATTTTTCCGACAAGCTGTTACATAATTCGGGATCAGTATTAAATTATCCTTTCAAAAGGCTATAAAATTTCAAAATCGTATGAATCCTCGCCAAGAAATAGCAAATGCCCCAGACCACTTTTGTGCCAAAAAAAAACTAAGTCATGAAATTTGATGGCATTTTTTTCAACTTTGAGAAATTGGTTAAAGCCATCATTCTTTTTTGGTCTCTATACTTATAAGTACTCAGATATGAGGTGCTGTTTTATTGCCACGTTGTTAACTTATTGCGCATTGAGTCCAAATATTGGAAATTTTTTTGATAAAATTTTTAAAACTCCTTTTTCAAGTTTGAAAAAATTTTCTTAAACAAAATTTAAAAAAATGAATCTATCACTTTAAGGTTTTATTAACTACATGTGGCGGATTAACTTTGTGAATTTTTAAGTAAATCCCTCTGCCAGAACTTTTTTGACAGGGATTTTATTTTCGCGGATTTCGAGAAAAATTGGATTTTTGTGAAATATTGTGTAAATGTACTCTTTCTAAATACTTTGTATCAAAAATTCATCACTTTTCTACTTTTAAATATTATATTTTATCTCAATAGCCCAGGGTTTCGGAAAAAAATAATATGACTCCATTAACCCTTTTGGAATTGGGGTCACATATGACCCCAATCTAATAAAAGACAATTTATTCATAAAATTCAAATATTTTGTAACTGCTGTCCAATTTTTAGATGCGGCGCTTAAAATAAAATAACCAAATGTGTAGAAGTTTCGTCCCAAAAATTTGGGATAAATCCGAGAACACTAACCCATTATTTGCCAAGGCCAGCTTTGGATTTTAAGATATTTTAGAATAAAAATGACCTAAAACGAGTTTTTCTATTAAACTCGTTGATACACTATTTGGAATTTAAGAAAAATAATTCGGTTAATTTTTATTTATTTAACCCTTCAGTTCTCCTGAGATCAAAATTATCCATTGTGATATATCTCTGGTGCAATTATCTGCTTATTGCTCGCGAATGTAAATTAAAACAACTTAAGTCATATGTCTAAAAAATATGACTTTTTTTGAAATTCAATTTTTAATTTTGTAACTTATTCCATTAAGAGTAGTATTAATTTAAAATTACCTTTTATATATATTATTATATTTGAAATTTACTTTTATTTAATAAACTATTTAAAACTGGGAAATAAAATGGTAGAAGTTTCAAAATATGTAGGTGACATTGAAGATTATATAAAGCGACCGATTATAAAAAATCAAAAAGTGTCAACCATTTAAGTAGTGCCATCTTCACCGATTGACCTGAAATTTCTTTTTGCGTTTTTTATCAATATCCACCAAATTTGTGGGTGAGACAGCAATAAATTCAACTATTACTTTATTACATAAAGTAATTTTATATCAAAATTGGTTAAAAGTTGTTTTAATATATATTCGCGAGCAATAAGCAGATAATTGCAGCAGAGATATATCGCAATGGATAATTTTGATCTCAGGAGCACTGAAGGGTTAAATAAATAAAAATTAACCGAATTATTTTTCTTAAATTCTAAATAGTGGTTCCATCAAGTTTAATAGAAAAGCTCGTTTACGGTAATTTTTATTTAAAAATATCTTAAAATTCAAAGCTAGCCTTGGAAAATAATGGGTTAGCGTTCTCGGATTTATTCCAAATTTTAGGAGTAGAAGTTCTACACATTTGGTTATTATAGTTTAAGCATCGCATCTAAAAATTCAATAGCACTCATAATATTTGAATGTTTTGAATAAATCGTCCTTTATTAGATTGGGGTCATATGTGACCCCAATTCCAAAAGGGTTAATGGAGTCATATTATTTTTTTCCGAAACCCTAGGCTATTGAGATAAAATATAATATTTAAAAGTAGAAAAGTGGTGAATTTTTGATACAAAGTATTTAGAAAGAGTACATTTACAGAATATTTCACAAAAATCCAATTTTTCTCGAAATCCGCGAAAATAAAATCCTTGTCAAAAAAGTTCTGGCAGAGGGATTTACTTAAAAATTCACACAGTTAATCCGCAACATGTAGATAATAAAACCTTAAAGAGATAGATTAATTTTTTTAAATGTTGTTTAAGAAAATTTTTTCAAACTTGAAAAAGGAAATTTTTAAATTGAAACTTATTAAAAATTACAAAAAAAGAGAGAGAAAAAATTTAAAAAAAAATAAGCATACAATAAGAAATACCTTTAAAAAAAGTTTAGGTTTAGGTAAAGTATTTAAATAAGGATTTTTTGAAATGTATTGCTTTGCTATTAAGTTGAGTATTAGGTGGAAGGCTATTCCAAAGACGTACAGCATTTATGAAAAAGTGCCATTCTGATACTAGGCAGCGATGTTTAGGAATAATTAAATTTTTACCTCTGTTTGATTTGGCAAATCGTATATGATTGCATAAGTATTGTGGCTTTCCAGTGTATATTATCTTATAAAGAAAAATTAGTACTCTAATCTTTAGTAGGTTTTCAAATGATACTCCGTACAGGCTTTTCGAGAAGGACGATATGTGTTCAAATTTCCTTAAACCATACACATACCTAACAATATTGTTGAAAAGCATTTCAAGTTTTTTTTTTTGCTGATTGAATCGCAATTCGCAAACAGTTCGCATCCATAAGTTAGTGTTGGAATAAGGTAAGCCTTTGCCAATAGTGTTCTTACTCTTAATGGTGTAAAGAATTGCATTGCCCATAGGGTCCTTAGTTTAACGTATGATTGTGCAACAAGCATATTGATGTGGCTTGACCAATTTAACTTGCTGTTAAAGACCAATCCAAGATTTCTAGCTGTTGAAACTATCTCAATTCTTTGATTATTTATTGATATTTCCAAAGCAATAAGTGCGTTTATAGTCCTTTTGGATTTAAGCAAAGTCCATTAGAAATTGCCCAACAATTTATTCTGTTAAGATCATCGTTTAGGTTATCTACATTTTGACGAATAGAATTAACAGGGCTGCTAAGGTAAAGCTGTACATCATCTGCATAGATGTGAACGTTGCAATGTGATAAGTGGTGGGGTAAATCATTGGCATAAATAGAGAAAAGAAGCGGTGCCAGATTTTGAAGTCATCATTTTGAAAAAACACGTTTATATCGTCACCTAAAATGCAAAAGGCCGTAACTAACAAAATATTTACTTTTTGAATTGTACTTAAAAACTACTATTTTACCATAAATCTGTTTTCATAAATTAAAATCCATCTTTATTTTTCAGCTTGATTCTAAAACTTGGGTATTAAGTTTAAAGCAGTTTTTGTTTTATGATTTTTTTTGCTTCTCCTTTAAAAAACTAAAAATATTAGTTACGGCCTTTTGCATTTTAGGTGACGATATGTACTTTTCAAAAAATATTAAAAACCCAGTGTAATACTTAAAAAAATATATTTTTATATAGCGTTCTGACTATTTTTCTGAGACTAAATTGATATTTTCTGAAATTTAATTCACATTTTCTGAAGTAAACTTAATTTGTGAAATACAATTGATGTTTTCTGAAATACATTTGATTTTTTCTGAAATACATTAGATAATTGCTGAAATGCATTTGCTGTTTTCTGAAATACATTTAAAATTTCCTGAAATACATTTGATAAATTCGGAAATACATTTGATACTTTCTAAAATACATTTGATAATTTCTGAAACTCAACTGATATTTTCTGAAATTCAATTGATATTTTTTGAAATACAAATGATACTTTCTGAAAATCAATTGATGCTCTCTGAAATACAATTGGTTATTACTGAAAATCAATTGATATTTTCTGAAATTCAATTTATACTTTCTGAAAGTCAATTGATATTTTCTGAAAAACAATTGATACTTTATGAAACACAATTGATACTTTCTGATCTGATATTGATATTTTCTGAAAATCAATTAATGTTTTCTGAAACACAATTGATACTTTCTGAAATTTAATTGATGTTTTCTGAAATACAATTGGAAAAGTTGTAGTAATTAAAAAAAGACCTAAGTTTATTTTCGACTTCTTCAAAGTTTTCCCAGTATTTAGCTTTTTAAACTCACAGCACACTTAGCGGTTCTGCTTACTAAAAAAGTTCTGTCAATACCAAATATATACTTGAATAAAAAAAAAACAACTATGTAAGTTTGTTAACATGTTAAGCTCACAGCACACCTAGCGGTCAATAGCTTGAATATTTAAAATGAACGAAAAAAATTTGTGATTTTGCTAAACAGACAGCGAACTCGGTTGTTCTGCTTACTAAATACACCAATACACTTACATATACCACACACCGTTTTTCCCTTATGCTGTTTTGTGATTGTATTGTGAAATTGGATTTTAGATGTTTACACATCAAAAAAAAAAATATAATAATTCTCCCATTTAAATTTCGCCCACTGTATTTTCTTAATACACTCGGTTTTTCGATTTGTTACCTACATAATTTGAATATTTTTTTTAGTTTCATTATAACATTTTCCAAAAGTTTTGCGACTATCATACATTCTTCATTAATTTTTGAAATCACTGCTTATCAGTGAACCAACCACTTTATTCACTTTCTAATATACATTTTTTACAGTGTACAAGAAGCTCTCCAACATTTATGTCTTGCATTTTATATAAAATGCAATAATTTGTCTACTATTTGGTTGGTTTTTCTTCTCATATTTATGTAAAATCTTTAAGTCAACTATAGAATGCACTTGTAAAATCCTCAATCAGACTAAACAAATAAATATATTTTTTATTTTTCTCTCTGGTTTTTCTTTACAAAATAAATATGAGGGATTATCAACAAATGAATGTCAGTCAGCATACATTAGAGCAATAAAAAGGAGGTGGAGGTTGACGACTACAATAAAAAAATTTCTACAGATTCTTTTATTTTTTTTAATAACTAAATATACAATTTTTTAGGTAATATTTCAAATAATTCACAATATTTGTTGTGCTTAATGTTTGCTTAGTCATTGTTGTTAAAGAGTATACACATATATACATATATATACCGCATCGAAACAGGATTGTGAGGGAGGTGGGGGCTTTGAAGTAGAACAAAAAAAATTATTTTCACCATGTTAATAATATATAATGCAACTTGTATGTTGCTCACTTTATTCTATGAAGAGGGTTGATGCCATTTTTGCTTTAGCGTTTTTTTTTTTTTTATTTCCAACCGGTCTATAGTAAAATGTATGCAACATTTGCTGTATCAGCATTTAAATAAGCTTTTAGTGACATTTGAGTTAATAACTTAGGGCCTACTTGTTGTTGGTATATATGTTCATACACATGTACTTGTGTACCACATGCATTTAAATGTATGTAAAATTATAATAAGTACAAGCCGCATTAAGCCAAAGCTTGTATTTTAGTGTGTCTATAAGGCTGTATATATATCTGTGTGTGTGTGTGTGTGTGTATGTGTGTGTGTGTATGTGTTTGTGTCTAAGGATGGCCACTTGTATTTGTGTATTTGGTATCTACAAGCTTGCCACTTGAAAGATTAGCTTAAGTAAGCAACTATGTGGATGAGTATTATTTGAAAAATATTTGTAACGACGAAGGCGGTGGCGGCGCGGCTAAAATAAAATTCAACTCTACCTCTGTTCTATAACTCATCGTCTTAATATACATGCATTCTCATATAACCCAGTCAACAATACGAATATATGCCTAGTTTGTATAAACGTATTCAACTATAATTTCCAATTTCTAAATTTATATCAAAACAGCATTAACTTATTACCAAAAAATTGTGGAAATAAAATTTTAATGAAAAACAATCATTTTCGGTTAATTATATTTAATATATACAAAATAAGGCTTATTTTACAAAACTAAATATATAAATCTAAATATATATATATAAAAGCGAAAGTATGTTTGTGTGTTTGTAGCTTATCTGATATTAATGTGAGTATTCAGATAAAAATGGGCATTATAGGATTGGAGAGCACCTTCCATACAAAAATAATTGGTACTATAAAAGCGACATTCTTGAAACTTTTGACAAGTACATTAATTTCCAATGTGAGTAGTCGTAGATAATATGGGCGGAATCGCCAAATTTAAAAATCGCCAAAACCAAAACTCGCTAAATTAAAAAAATTGCCAAATAATTCGGGGCCATTCGTTAAGTATTGCCGGATTTAATTTGAAAAAACTCCATGGTTTGCTTAATTAATCCTTTTTCGGAATATTCATTTAATCAGTGGCTTGAGCTCCTTTCCTTTAAATTAAAATTAATAATTCCTGGCTTATGTAAAATGTACAGAAATTCATAAACCTGATGAATGCAAATTAGTCATTAGTGAGCAATATAAATCACTTTGTGTGAATTGTAGTCAGTTAGGACAACCGGCGTATTTGGAAGGCTCTCCTTCTCTCAAAGGCTATGCAAGCAGTAAAATTATTTAGCTGAATTTAATAGTAAAATAGTCAAATAGACGACAAATAGTCATGTCGTATGTTCCCATGTTAGCCATACTCCTTAAAGAAAAATTGTAAAATAAAATTAAAATTAAAATAAAGAACAAATTAACTAACTAAACTAAACTAGCAAATTAATTATACCCTATACCACTATGTGGTTTGGGTATAATGACTTTGTGCTGCTGTTTGTAACAACCAAAAATATTTGACCTAGACCCATCTTTAATTATACCGATCGAATCAGAATCACTTTCTGAGTTGATTTAACAATGTCCGTCCGTCCGTCCGTCCGTCCGTCCGTCTGTGTGTCCATGTAAAGCTTGTAATCAAACTGCAGGTCGCAAATATGAAAATATTTTAATGAAATTTGGTATATAAGCTTTTATCGGCCATGGGATGAACGCTATTGAAATTGGTGAGAATCGGTCCATGTTCAGACCTAGCCCCCATACAAATTACCCATATGAAATCGACATAAATTTCCATAAGATCCAAATTGTCATATAGATCTTACTCAAATTGGGTTTATATGCGTTCATTACATCCACTAATAAGTAGTCCAAAAATGATCCCTTTGACCCCATATAGAGCTGCTTCCCGATCTTCACTTAAATCTATTAAAAAACAAAAATATTGCACTGATTCTTCTCAAATTTTGTTTGTATATATTCTTGCAAAATACAAGAGACTTTACCAAACATGATCAGGATCGGTCCATTTTTGGACCTAGCCCCTTTATAGATATAGCATCCGATATGAACTTTTTCATATCTGCAGCCAAAAAAATTAATAAAAATCCCACTCAAATTTGGTTTTTGCTTATTTTCAATGTCCAGTTAGTTGGGCCTAAGAGATAGGGTTTCTAAACGCATGGTATAGGGTATCGTATAGTCGGTCCAGACCGACTATAATTTTCTTACTTGTTTTATTTCAAATAGTAAAACTTTTGCTCGATTTTTAATAATACTTCAAAAATTAATGAAAACGAAAAACGAAATTTGGCACTTGTTGAAGAGTTTTTGGAAATTGCCAGAGCTCTTATTAATAAGGAAACTCCTACAACAGAAGACAGAATTGATCACTTTATCAATAACTAGTATGCCCTCTGGTGCTTCGCTACGACCTACCGAGACTTATTGACATGTTTTTATAAAAATCAATTTTTTCTACGAAGTATGCGTTGTGCAAGTAAAATATTTTTTTTGATTTATTTTATATTTTCTTTTTATTTCAATGTTTGCTGATAAACAATTTTTTTGATTTTTCATTCGATAAAACAATTATCAAAGTTTTGGCTTTTGTACTCTGGAGCAATTTACATATTGCTGCCCATGAGAGGAGCATATACTTTCCAAATAAAATCTTGCAACACTTACGTATTGGCCTTGAATTTAGAATATCACTTGGCAATTTTTCATTTTAGCGATTTTTGATTTGGCAATTTTTGATTTTAGAGATTTTTTTTTCGCAATTTTCGGTTTTGGTGATATATAGGATGTGTCACGCCCTCTAATCTGATCCCGCCCATTTTTTTTGGCTATTCACATTAATATATGATGGACTCGTGCAAATATTCGAGGCTTTTCTTTTTATAATACATCAGTTATATGATATTAAAAATTCACTTTATATGGGCTGTGGTACGCCCACTGATTCGATCACGCCAATTTTTATTTGACTAGTCACATAAATAACTTATGGGCTCGCGCAGAGTCACATGGCTCTCACTTTTACAGTACCCCAGAGTGCCATGTCCATTTGTGTCGTACCGCCATTTTTATGTACGACTACTCATATTAATATATGATGAGCTCGTGCAAAGTGTAAGGTTTTCCCTTTTTTAGTACACCAGTTATATGACATTTTATATTTACTTTGTATGGGAGGCGCCACGCCCGTTGGTTCGATGCCCCACACTTTTTTGTCTGACTACTCACGTTAATAATAGATAACATAAGACAAATTTGAAAAGCTGTATCTGTCATAGTATTCGAGATATAAGTATCATATTGGGTAATTATTTTGTATGGGAGGTACCACGCCAAATTAGCCTATGCCGCCCATTTCCGGCATAGCTACTAACATTAGTAAAAGGCGACCTCACACAAATTTGCAAAGCTCTCCGTATCATAGTACTCAATATACATGATATTAAAAATTTAATTTGTATGGGAGGTGCCACGCCCACTTAAAATATTAAAAAGTTTTATATAGTTATAGCACTTCCCATATCCGCAGTATGACTCTGTGAAAATTGAAATGAGTAGTTACGGAGATTACCTCCTACAAACAAACATACACACATTACCTCTTTATTATATTAACTAGATGTAACCCGGTGCGCTTTGCTGCGCTCCTCCTCCCGGCATCGTAATGGAAGGGCTCACGCAAAGTCCCAAGGATCTCACTATTATAGTACCCCAGATATATGACATTTATTACATACTTTTTATGGGGGTTGCCACGCCCCTTTGTCCGATTCCGCCAATTTTTGACTGAATACTCACGTTAATAATAGATTACCCAGAATAAACTTACAAAGCTGTCTTTCTCATAGTACTCGAGATATATGATATTGGGTAATTACTTTGTATGGGAGGTGTCACCCTCACTAAAAATATTTAATATAGTTATACCGTATAGCACTGCCCATATCATCGGTAAGATTCTGTGAAAATTTCGGGAAGATCGGATGAGTAGTTATGGAGATTACCTCCTAAAACAAAGAAACAAACAAACAAACAAACGCATATTTCCTCTTTATTATATTAGTATAGATTGGTATGATTTATAGGAAGTATGTCCAGAGGTTCCTTATGAAAGTGCAAACACGAATCCATATAAAGAAAACAGATTTTTTTCATATTTTTTCATATGTACACGAAAAAGAGAAAAATTTTTATCTAAACTGAAATGTCTTAAAATTATGTGTTAGTCTGAATTATTTGAAAGCATATCAAACATTTTGCTCTAGCCTCAAAGTTGTAAGTGAAAAAGATCACTTTCCCACTTTTCATCTGAATACATGTAGCTCATTTTGTAATTTGAATTTTGAACTGAAGACTTACACTGATTTTTCCAAGTGCTTTTTAATTCACAGCTGCAAACCATTTTTTAAACGGAATCATACGTTAGACAACAACAAAATCTACATTGAATATCTCTGCCGTTGAAGTGCACCAATACGGCATACGAAAGTGTTATTGCTTTGCTCTTTGGCGTGACAAAAAAAAAAAAAAAAAAAAAAAAAAACAAAAAACGAAAAAAAATTGTTCGTGCATTTGATACATCTTAGTGCTGAGTGCTGTGTGTGCATTAAGTGTAATATGGCTTGAGTAGCATTGGATTATAGCATAGATTTTAAAAAATTTTTAAATTTCTCAGGATTAAACCTGATTTCCAAATCTTTTGAAAGAAAAATCTGTGCAGTATTGTTTTTTGATAGATTTAAGTGAATATTGGGAATCAGTTTCATATGGGGGCTATGACTATGAAAAAGCCTATAGGGTTTATTTTTTGACTACTAATAAATATATGGATGAAATAAACATAAAAAAAAAAATAGACAAATAGATCGATGGGTGAACATCGCAAATTCGACTCAGATTTAGTGATTCTGAGTCGATCGATGACCCCAGTATGTGGTCAGGATAGGCCATAAAAACATTTTTATCCAAAGGTATCCCCTTCGAAGATGGACTAAGAAAAAACTGAAACAATTATTGGTTTAAAATGATAAAAACAAGTAAGAAAATTATAGTCGGTCTAGACCGGCTATCCAATACCCTATAGCATGGCTTAGAGACCCCATCTCTTCGGTCCAACTAAGTGGACATAGAAAATAAGCATAAACAAAATTTGAGTGGCGTTGTTACTAATTTTTTTTGGATGCAGATATGAAAAAGTTCATATCGGATGCAATATTTATATGGGGACTAGGTCGAAAAATGAACCAATCCTGACCATATTTGGCAAAGTCACTTATATTATGAAAAAATATATGCTTACCAAATTTGAGAAAAAACTGTGCAATATTTTTGTTTTTTGATAGATTTAAGTTAAAAAAAGGAAGCAGCTTTATATGGGCGGAATTGCCATATGGAGTTAATTTTTTGATAACTGATAAACGGGTGTAATAAACACACAGAAACCCAATTTGATCAAAATCTATATGATAATTTGGATCTTATGGCAATTTAAGTCGATTTCATAGGAGTCATTTGTATGGGGACAATGTCTGAATATGGACCGAATTTCACCAATTTCAATAGCGTTCATCCTATAGCCGATAAAAGCTTATATAACAAATTTCATTCAAATATATTCATATTTGCGACCTGGGGTCTAATCGCCGCAATCGATATGGAAATTTTTCGATCGAAATTATTTTTTTATTTTCCAAAATAAAATACTAAGAACAACTTTACTCTGTCGCAGCTAAAGAGATATGGTCCATAAGTAATAGCAAACGTGAAACGAGGACTGACGATTGTCCGTCTTCTTTAAATAATAAACTAAAATATGGAAAATCGATTGATTTTACTCGATATCGAATGCGATGATTTGCCCCCTGTAGTTTGATTACAAGGTTTGTATGAACACACAGATGGGCGGACGGACAGACGGACGGACGGACGGACATCGCTAAATCGACTCAGAAAGTGATTCCGAGTCGATTGGTATAATGAAAGATGGGTTTAAGTCAAATATATTTTGTAGTTGCAAACAGCAGCACAAAGTCATTATACCCAAACTACATAGTGGTATGGGGTATAAATACGCGTACTTGAAGGGATTAAATTCATCTTCAAACGTGACACAAATACAATTGGCGAGAATGACATCCTTTTGGAGCCTCTAGTTTTATGAAATACTATAATTATTGGGTTTCACCATCATACGTCCGTCCAGCTTATAAAGGGTCCGCCATCTAACGTTTTTTTTTTCAACTAGTGCTTATTTCGTGAATGGTAATACTTAGCTCATGTCTGATTTGACAGATAATTAGTTTTATCCTTCCGCTGAACGAATATGGTTGTGTGTACGCTTGAACAACGCTGGGAAATATTGCGAAATTACTTTGAAAATCATGGTAATGTTGCAGAATGTGTGCGAAAATTGCGTACGGATTTTGGAAGAAGAGAAGCACCGTCAGCTCCGTATGTTCGTTATCTTGTGAAAAAAGTGAAAGAAACTGGCATCCTCATCGATAAACCAAAGCGTGAAAAGCCAAAAACAGTGCGTACTCCCGAGAATATTGCTGTTGTGGCAGAAAGTGGGCGTGAAGCGCCATCAACATCAATTCACCGTCGTTCTCAAGAATTGAACATTTTGGAGTCATCATTGAGACGAATTTTGCATAAAGACCTTGGTATGACGCCATACAAAGTGCAATTGGTTCAGGAGTTGAAGCCAACTGAACATCCAATGCGTTTTCGCTTCGCTAAGTGGGCCTGCGATCGACTTACAGAAGATGCCGATTTTGCCAAAAAAAATCATCTTTTCAGATGAAGCTCATTTTGATCTTGGCGGGTATGTAAACAAGCAAAATTGTCGCATTTGGGGCACAGAAAACCCGCACGCATACATTGAAAAGCCGATACACCCAAAACGAGTCACTGTTTGGTGCGGATTTTGGTCCAGAGGCATAATTGGGCCATTTTTCTTCGAAAATGTGCAAGGAGTGGCCGTTACAGTCAATGGCGATCGTTATCGGGCCATGTTGAACGAATTATTGTTCACAAAAATTGAAGAGGAGGATATTGGCAACATTTGGTTTTAACAGGACGGCGCACTGTGGTCAATATTTTAAGATAGCGGCCAAAACTCCTTTTGGTTTTTGTTCTCCGATTTTAAAGTTATTAGACTCATATGAAAGTAGACAGTAGTAAACCTCGGGAGCCAAAAAATTAGAACTCTATTTCAACTATTTCACTGAGGACAGGGTGGTCAAAAATGGGCTTTTTCAGAATTTAGTAAATTTATGATATTTTTAGTTAATTTTTAAAGTTTAAATGATCATAACTTTTTTGTTTTTCAAGATTTTTGGACGAAATAAATTTTGTGTTGTAATTTAACTTATTTCCTATTACTGGTAAAAAAATTGAAGCTCTACTGTTTTCACAACAATTTAAATTTTTTTTTTAAAAAAGGTCAAATTTCTTGGAAATTTCCTACTTCATAGAGCACAACTCCTGTGAGTCAAGCTGGGTCAAAACACAATTTGACTATTTTGTAGTCCTAACTCTCTCCTACATTTCTATATATACATGTCCGTGCATTGGGACTGCACTTTTTGAGCTACAGCAATTTTTCTGACCCAAGGTAAGATATTCGGTACAAATGCACATCATATTTTTTGAGAAGTTATTTGTATGTGAAAGTGGCTATTATGCATATATTTTGATGAAATTTTGTACCAGAGTTCTTATTGACCCAAAAAATAATTATGTTGAAATTAGGAGAAGTTGGCCCATATTTGGACCTTGTCCACATAGAAGGGTGTATCAAAATTTTGACAAAAATGACAATAGAACTCTCAAATTATGTGGTATCTAGCAATTCATTTGGAAAAGGTAAAAGAGATTTTATTGCCATCTAATATTACACAACTTAAATACGTGAAAATTGCAAATAAATTTAAAACCAATGGAAATAACTGGTAAAACCAACTACCTGTTATATTATGTTTCAAAGAGGTAAAAAAGATCATGTTGAAACTTCGAGCAAGAGTATATTAATCCATGCATTCATTTTTTTTCTTCATTATTGTTTAAACAATGGCTAAATTCAGTTATAGTATTCTATCTGATATATAGTTTGAACGGAAAGATGAAAACGACATTATTTTACATATAATGAATAATCCATTCTTCAAATTATGGGACAAACAAGAAATTAAAATTCATAACTTAAAAATAAAAAACTTTTTAAATACTTTAAGAAAACGGTACAATCAATGTTCCAGAAACAAGAAATTGTTTTACTCACGCAACCAAGAATGGCTAAGAAATAAACTTATTTTTAAAAAGCCATCAGTAACTACCACGGAAACTGGAAAAGGTGGTCGACCAGCAAAGCCAATTGATAATTGTAGTGAAAGATCACGAAGACGCAAGCTTAAACATATCAATGAAGAAGTTTCTAGTAGCATCATAAAGGATTCATTTCTGCATCAAATTCAACCATCGAAAACTAAAAAGG
Source organism: Cordilura impudica (assembly GCA_963682025.1). Classification (NCBI taxonomy): domain Eukaryota; kingdom Metazoa; phylum Arthropoda; class Insecta; order Diptera; family Scathophagidae; genus Cordilura; species Cordilura impudica. The sequence goes on from OY821521.1 coordinate 89,642,036, forward strand.
GTAAAATTGCTATCATTGAAAAAATAGTGGAAGCAAGCCCCAGACGCACAAAAAGGATTTTAGAAAGTATGCCGACACCAACTGAAGAAAATAAATTTACTCCAGAAGAAGCATTTGCACTATTTTTGGATTTGAAAATGACTAAAAACCAATATACAGAATTGCGGAAGCGAACCAATGAAAAAAATTGTGGACTTTTTCCATCATATCGAGATATAGTTTCTGCCAAAAAAGATTGCTTACCTTCACCAACTGCTATTAGTGTAACTTCAAGTTCAGCAGAAATAAAATTGCAGGATCTTCTTGAACACACTGCAGAACGATTATTAAAGACATTTGATGCTGACTATTTAAAGAAGTTTAAAAATTACAGCATGACTTTAATTTCTAAATGGGGATGTGATGGGTCCTCTGGCCAGAAACAATACAAATAATGTAATGCGGAAAATTCATCAGATGCCAATTTATTCATGATTTCTTTCGTTCCATTACGTTTAACAAAAACTTATATTGGTTCAGAGCCGTCAACTAGTAGAGCTGCAGAGATAGATGTATGGAAGAATGAAATTCCCTCGTCAACAAAATTTTGTAGACCAATAAAGTTTGCTTACAAAAAGGAGACTCAAGATGTCATAGATGAAGAAGTTCGAAAAATAAATGATCAAATTAAAGAACTACAACCAGTAACATTTAAATTTGATGACCAAGACATTGAGGTAAATTTTAAAATGTGTCTCACAATGATTGATGGAAAAGTTGCAATGATTGATGGAAAAGTTGCACAAAGTCATCGTCAAGCTGCACCATATGCCAAAAAACATCAAGTCAATTGAGCCAACCACCAACACAAGACGATAGTTTTAATGAAGCATATGAATTTGGAATGTCACCTCTTCATGCTAGAATTCGTTTTATGGAGCATATTCTTAAATTGAGATACGATTTGGAATTTGGCCCGTTAGGCGAAACAGTGAGAAACAAAAAAGAAAATTTGGAAAAAAGAAAGCAAAAAAAAAAAAAGATATTCAAGAAAAATACCGTGAGATAGGCCTTATAATTGACCAGCCAAAGCAAGGAGAAGGAAATTCTAATGATGGAAACACAGCAAGGAGATTTTTTTCCGATCCAGAAACTGCAGCTTCTATAACTGAAGTAGATTATGATTTAATACGACGATTCCAAATCATATTACAAGTTATAGCATGTAGCAAAAAGATAGATGCAAAAAAATTTGGTCAGTATGCTAATGAGACAGTAACCCTTTATAACCAAAAATATTCTTGGTGACATATGCCAACCACAGTTCACAAAATTTTGTTCCATGGGGAACAAATAATTCAGCACAATATGCTTCCAATTGGAGATCTCTCAGAAGAAGCCCAAGAAAAAAGGAACAAAGACTACAGATTCTTTCGCGAGCACAATACAAGAAAAATTTCCAGATATTGTACTAATGAAGATCTTATTAATATTTTGTTGTGCACATGAGACCCATATATGTCCAGTATTCGACAAAAATGGAAATCAACCTCATTAGAGTTAGATGAAGAAGCTAAACAACTACTGCAAAATGAAAATCAAAGCTATTTGGGAGAAATTTTTACTAATATTGTTTCATTAATACTAGTTTAAAGATTATAATTTGTTTCTAATTTTAGTATAAATTTTTATTAATACATTTAAATAAAATATATGTGCACTTTAAATCAATAGTAAAAGTTTACTTAAAATTTTATGGATGTTGTGTTCTGTATATAATATATCCAAATGGTATTATAAAAAAAAATACCTATTTAAAATGTCAAAATATTCAACTTTTACATGGAAACTCAACAAAAAATTAAAATGCATTTTTAACTCCAAATTACTTACGTTCCTATCAGTCGATTTTTACGCTTGAACACGCAAATTGAAGCTTAAAGTCCCTCCTATTGAACAAAACAAATTGCGTAAAAAAATACCAATCCGGTCAAAAGTTATAGGGTTTTGACCGCTATCTCGCGAAATTGACCACTGAGCGTTGGACTATTATTTGTGGGGTGCCCTCAAAGATAAGTGTTACGCCAACAAGCCAAAGACAATTGACGCTTTAAAGAACAATATTCGTGAAGTCATTGGTGAAATACAGCTGCACACAATCGATAATGTGCTTAAAAATTGGACCGATCGTTTAGGCTACTGCATGGCCAGCCGAGGCAGCCATTTGAATGAAATTATTTTCCATTATTAACCGGAAGGATTGTACTTTCAAATAAAAAAAGAAATTTGAGATAATATTCAGTAGTTTTTTTTTTTATAAAATTTTCAAAAAAAAAAAAAAAGTTATTTGGTGGACCCTTTACATAGGTTTTAAAAATTTGAAGACTTTATACATTTACATTTGCAACATCCCTGAATAATGCTTACTGGGTTGGACTATATAACTATTGCGCTCGTTGAGTTTTTAAACTCGTAGAAGTAGTGGTAGAAAACAGTGTATGAGACTGCTTTTCAGTTTTGGTATAATTTTACTAATGAAATAGCAGAACGCTGTTGTCCTTAACATCCATTCACTTTTTTTTATATTTTAAATCATTAGTTTTTTTCCGTTGTTGTTTTTCACGTTTTTATTTCATATTATTTTTTACATTATTGTTATATTTTCTTTGTTGTTTACATTATTTTGATTATTTTATTCTTTGTTATATTTTTTACGGTTTTTTGTTTTTCAGATTTTTCAACATTAACAGTGTATATTTTTTTTTGCTGAATTTTAAGGCATTTTTTGCTAGGCTTTGCACAATATTGTACATGAATTTGTATTTGTGTTTATTTTTTTGGTATTTATATTTTGTAACTTTTTTAATTTTCATAATATTTATTTAAGTATTTTTGTTGTTGTTGTTGTTAAGTTCACTATTGTCATTGTACAAATGCAGCTACCATTTTATATTAAACATAACTCGAAAAAAGAAAAACAAAAAACAAAACCTAAAAATGATGATTCTATTGGTATTGAAATAATAATGGTTAAAAGGTAAGCAAACAATTACAATTTTATTTATTATGTTTAACTTAAAGATTATATTTAAGGTTATTTTTTGGCTTTAAGAGTTTTATTAAAGTTACAATTCAAATATTGATTTGAAAAATCCGTCAAATTGAACCCGTATTTTGTGTAGAAAATTAATTTTGAAAGCTCCTCAACTGTATAACAAAAAATTTCGAATTTTGGGTATTTAATGAAATGATGTAAAATATTTCTCGTTTAAAGTTAAATTTTTATCGCTTTAGGAAAAAATAAAATTAAAAACATAAAAATAAAAGTACGTCGATTTACATATGATTTTGATCCTAACATAATTTAAGGAGCGATGCCAACGTTTTTGAAGTAAAAAGTAAAAAACAGTATTCCCAAAAAGACGCTAAATTCGATTGAAAATAAAACTGCCTAAAATCGATATTGGTTTATAAGATCTGATATCATTTAGTATTTAATTTAAAGTGTATATCAATAATAACAGTAGGTATAAAATACCTTAAAAACATTTTTATACCTGTAAATATTTACTTTAATAAAAAACGTGTTATTTTCTGCCTGATCTTTAGGCCGTACTATTGTTTTAATATGCAATTTTGATTTTTTTATATGCTTAAAGAGAATTTATTTTAATAGAAACAATTGCTGGAATTTTACAATGAATATAACTTTATTCCATATTTAATATATGTGACATGGAAAGTTGAAATGGACCTATGGTCAGAAAATAAGTTTTGGAGAAAAACGTCTCTGAAGTTGACAAGTTGATTTTGATGCGCCTGAACGCTTTTTGGCTTGAAACTCATTACTCGTGGGGTTTTCTGGGTCGCTGATTACGAATTTGTTATTAGATTTTAAAAATTCGAAATGGCGGATCTAATATGGCGCACTATTTTAAAACGTTTTTACTAGGTCGCTTTCTTGTCTGTTTGTATATTCCGGTGGAATCTTGGAATTGATTTTAAAGTAATTTTCCGATAAGTTAGAGACTTGAAATTTTCAACATAGCCCAGAACTGGATGACAATGCAATATTATATCATAATTTTTTCTGATACTTTTTATCTCGGCACTTGTATTAGCAATGTTAACGAATTTTGGTATATTGATACATGTATTCGTTTCCAACATTTTTCCTAAATGTGGTTGGCGTTGGACATCGGGGCGTGGCCCCGCCCATACAACTTCAACTTTAGGAATCTCGGCTAATTTTACAGCATTATAAATGAAATTTGGTATAAAGGTGTTAATAGTCGTTTCCTACATTCCTGTCATATGTGGTATGATGTTACTCACCACACTCAAATTCACCACATTCAAACTCACTATACTCAAACCCACCACACTCAAACCCAGCACACTCAAACTCACCACACTCAAACAACATTCAAACCCACCACACGTTGGGCGCAAAATAATAGTAAAGATTAGTTGTGTTTAGAAAACAGTTCATATAATTTGCACTCCAACAAAATTGTATTTAAGTGATTTAATAATAATAGTCGAAATTAAGACTTTCAAAATATAAATGACTAAAAGGTCCGAATTGCGTCATTAGCTGCCTTCATCACTATCTCAACACATTAAATATTATCGAAGCTCTGGTGTTATTCAGTGATAATTGCGTAGGACAAAATAAGAATAATTCTGTTCTTGGATATCTGATGTGGCGAGTGGTCAAAGGACAAAAAAAATAATATCTTACAATTTTCTTCTAACTGGGCATACCAAATTCTCACCAGACAGTTACTTTGATGTATTTAAGTCGAAGTATGCTGTAAGTAACCTCGAATCTCATAAAGATGTTATTCAATGTGTAACTGATTCATCTCCTTCCGGTTATAATAAACCTGGTGCTGCAGAAAATGTAGTTTGCTACGACTGGGTTGGCTATTTAAAAAAATTTTACAAGCTTGGAATCACGAAGTTTCATCATTTCGGAATATCTTCGGAAGCTATAGTAGCGAAACAGTTTGCAGACAACTATATTTGAACTCGTATTAAAACCTGTAAATGATTTAATACCATTATAACTCCACAGGGTTTATCTTTGGAAAGACAGTTGTATCTGTTTAAAAATATTCGATACTTAGTTTCTGCCATCAAAAAAGCCGATGATGTAGCACCACAACCAAAACAAATTTTGGTTAAAAAAAAAATAAATAAAGATGAGAAATTGGTAGATGTAGCAATGAAAAGAAGAGAAGCTAATTCAGAATCAAAAGTGAAATTAAAAAAAAAAATATTTAAGAAGCAGAATTAGTTATACCCTATACCACTATGTGGTTTGGGTATAATGACTTTGTGCTGCTGTTTGTAACAACCAAAAATATTTGACCTACACCCATCTTTAATTATACCGATCGAATCAGAATCACCATCTGATTCGATTTAACGATGTCCGTCCGTCCGTCCGTCTGTGTGTCCATGTAAAGTTTGTAATCAAACTGCAGGTCGCAAATATGAATATATTTTGACGAAATTTGGTATTTGATCTTCTATCGCCCTTCGGATAAACGCCATTGAAATTGGTGAGAATCGGTCCATGTTCAGCCCTAGCCCCCATACAAATGACCCCTATGAAATCAACATATATTGCCATAAGATCCAAATTGTTATACAAATCTTAGTCAAATTGGGTTTGTATATATATATTACATCCATTAATCAGTAGTCCAAAAATGATCCCTATTGGACAACTCTTAGTCATATGCCCCATATAGAGCTGCTTCCCGATCTTCACTTAAATCTATCAAATAACAAAAATATTGCACTGATTCTTCTCAAATTTGGTTTGTATATATTTTTGCAAAATACAAGAGACTTTACAAAACATGGTCAGGATCGGTCCATTTTTGGGTTTAGTCCCCTTATAGATATTGCATCCGATATGAACTTTTTCATATCTGCAGCCGAAAAAATTAATAAAAATCCCACTCAAATTTGGTTTATGCTTATTTTCTATATCCAGTTAGTTCGTCCTGAGACATAGGGTCTCTAAATGCATGGTATAGGGTATCCTATAGTCGGTCTAGACCGACTATAATTTTCTTACTTGTTATACCCTATACCACTATGTGGTTTGGGTATAATGACTTTGTGCTGCTGTTTGTAACAACCAAAAATATTTGACCTAGACCCATCTTTAATTATACCGATCGAATCAGAATCACTTTCTGAGTTGTTTTAACAATGTCCGTCCGTCCGTCCGTCCGTCCGTCCGTCTGTGTGTCCATGTAAAGCTTGTAATCAAACTGCAGGTCGCAAATATGAATATATTTTGATGAAATTTGGTATGTAAGCTTTTGTCGGCCATGGGATGAACGCTATTGAAATTGGTGAGAATCGGTTCATATTCAGACCTAGGCCCCACACAAATGACCCATATGAGATAGACTTAAATTGCCACAATATTCAAATTATCATATAGATGTCGGTCAAATTGGGTTTGTGTAAGTTTATTACATTCCTTTATCATTAGTCCAAAAATAAAGACTAAAGAACAATTCTTAGTCATAGCCCCCATATGAAGCTGATCCGCGATCTTCACTTAAATCCATCAAAAAGCAAAAATATTAAACAGATTTTTTGGTTTGTGTATGCTTTTGAAGAAAACGAGTGACCCTAAGAAATATGGTGATGATCGGTCCGTTTTTAGACCTAATCCCCTTATAAATAAAGCACGATATGAAGTGTTTCCTAATTTTTTACATCTAATAAGTTGAACCTAAGACATACAGTCTCTAAATGGTATAGGGTATCGTATAGCCGAGCTAGTCGAATATAATTTTCTTCTTGTTTTCATCAACGTGGTTTATTTCATTTATTTTTTAAAAATTTCTTTAATATTTGAAAAATTAGATGGCAATTTAGCTCTCTCCCTCATATTTAAGAGATTTTGTGAACTCAACATTGTTTGTCTAATTCTTTAAGATTGGTGTGAAAACTCTAACATAAGTAGCAGATTTAGTTTAGTATAGGATCACTCTCTTTTCCTCCAAATAATGAAATTTTTCCAATTTGTTAAACTTGTTTAATGGGTGTTTTTTTAGAGTTGTAAAATTTCAAATTAAGATAAAGTAATTACACTTTTTTTGAATATCAATTAAGCTGACTCTAGCGAAAAGATAATTCTGTGCCATTAGTGCTTGAATATGACTTGGTCCATGTGGCTGTCACGGCTGGCATTTTGAAAATGCTATAAAAAAAACTACTGAATATTATCTCAAATTTCTTTTTTTATTTGAAAGTACAATCCTTCCGGTTAATAAAGGAAAATAATTTCATTCAAATGGCTGCCTCGGCTGGCCATGCAGTAGCCTACACGATCGGTCCAATTTTTAAGCACATTATCGATTGTGTGCAGCTGTATTTCACCAATGGCTTCACGAATGTTGTCCTTTAAAGCGTCAATTGTCTCTGGCTTGTTGGCGTAGCACTTATCTTTGATTGCACCCCACAAATAATAGTCCGACGGTGTCAAATCGCAACTCCGAGGTGGCCAAGTGACATCAGCTCTGCGGCTGATAATGCGATCTTCGAAAACAGGGCGCAAAACATCGAGTGTAGCTTCGGCTGTGTGGCACGTAGAGCCGTCCTGTTGAAACCAAATGTTGCCAATATCCTTCTCTTCAATTTTTGTGAAAAAATTCGTTCAACATGGCCCGATAATGATCGCCATTGACTGTAACGGCCACTCCATGCTCATTTTCGAAGAAAAATGGCCCAATTATGCCTCTAAACCAAAATCCGCACCAAATAGTGACTCGTTTTGGTTGTATCGGCTTTTCAGTGTATGCGTGCGGGTTTTCTGTGCCCCAAATGCGACAATTTTGCTTGTTTGCATACCCGCCAAGATCAAAATGAGCTTCATCTGAAAAGATGATTTTTTTTTTGGCAAAATCGGCATCTTCTGTAAGTCGATCGCAGGCCCACTTAGCGAAGCGAAAACGTATTGGATGGTCAGTTGGCTTCAACTCCTGAACCAATTGGACTTGTATGGCATCATACCAAGGTCTTTATGCAAAATTCGTCTCAATGATGCCTCCAAAATGTTCAATTCTTGAGAACGACGGTGAATTGATGTTGTTGTACGCACTGTTTTTGGCTTTTCACGCTTTGGTTTATCGATGAGGATGCCTGTTTCTTTCACTTTTTTCACAAGATAACAAACATACGGAGCTGACGGTGCTTCTCTTCTTCCAAAATCCGCACGCAATTTTCGCACACATTCTGCAACATTACCATGATTTTCAAAGTAATGTCGCAATATTTCCCAGCGTTGTTCAAGCGTATACACAACCATATTCGTTCAGCGGAAGAATAAAACTAATTATCTGTCAAATCAGACATGAGCTAAGTGTTACCATTCACGAAATAAGCACTAGTTGAAAAAAAAACGTTAGATGGCGGACCATTTACATGGCTCAATATGGAACTCCATATTTCTTTTTTCGTAGTATTTGCGTCCGTATTTCGCCAATAGCTCGTCTCTGGTTTATCGGCGTAGAAAATAGTCCAGTGGTGTTATATCATATGATCGTGATGGCCAATTAACCGAACAATTACGTGAAATTGAGCGAGGAAAAACATTTATTAATTTCTCTATATCGTGCACAGTTGCACAGTGACGCCATTTAAGTTTTTTCGTTGCAAAAATCATAACTTTTGAACCAAACAAGACAATAATAAAGAATAAAAAAGGCATACGATAGATAATTGATTAAACTATGGAATGAGTTGTTGAAAAGGGTTCTGTGCCTTTTGGCTGCCTACTTATGGGTTAGCAAACTTGAAATTTGTGGAAGAATCAATTTTATGCGAACTAAAATGAACTATTTTTTTAAATTTTTGATGTTTTATGTTTCTTTTTAAAGGCTTTTATGATTTAAAATTAATCCAGAAAAGAATAAATTTTTTTTTTCTTTCTTTAATTTATTTAAAATTTTTTGTAAAATTTTACTCACAATCCGTAAAAGAAGACATACATAAAAGACGAATAATTTCTGAACTATAATTATTTTCTAACTCTTTTCGTGACTTTACATGCCGCAGTGATGAAATAAGTAGATTGGAAGACACTGCTAACATGTTGAAGGGCTCCTCATGTTGTCTCACCCTTGATGATTTCAAAGTGTTCAGCAATTTTTTTATAACATTTGTTCAGAGACTCCTGTGCTTCTTCAGAGAGCTTTCCAATTGACAAAGTCTGATATTCAATTATATCTTTACCATGCGACAATATTTTATGAACTGTCGAGGTAAACTTTTTCTGTGAATATAATTCTGCTAAAAGTGATGCATTTTTCGAAGCATATTTTCCATATTTTTCAGAATCAACTTTTTCCTTGCAGTTTAAAACATTCAAGATCATTCCCAATCTCTTAACGATTTGATTATTTATTGCAGTGATTCGAGTTACAGCCTCATCATTTTAAAAAAATCTGCTCGAAGTGTTTCCATCGGTTGAGTTTTCGTATCCGTACTTGAGGAAATCTACTTTAAGTCCAATTTGTTTGAAAAACGCATCCTGTATTTGGCTCTTTCTGATCGTTTCCTTATCTTTGTTTGATGTATTTCCATCAAAGTGTTCCCCCTCTTGTGGAAGCGTATACGCTAATTTTAACAGGAACTCCATACACGTTATTCTTGCGTGCAATGATTAGATTCCATGTTCATATTCATTCCATAACAATAAGGTTTTGACGGTTATATGTCATAAATTGTATCTGCACCTGAATTTAGGGAGCAGAATTTGGCAGAGTATCTCAGGTAGGCATTACAGAATAAAAACAAAAATTATATACCTTAACAATAGCGAACGAAACAGTAACATTAAGAGTGGGTTTTCACAGTTATATGTCATAAATTGCGCAATAATGCATGTAACACATTTCTGGAACCATGTCTTTTTTCAAAATTATACCTCTAGCAAAAAATGGGGCAAGGACGGGTAGCTGGAAATTTTTGCTTTAGGTAAAGGAATAATAAAAGAACTTATTTTGAAAATATGGAAAATATAGCAACTTTTAGTAATTTTTTCCTTCAAAGTTGAGGAAAATTGAAAAAATGGATAGTTGGTTAATACCGATTTACCTGGACAAACACTAAGCAAACAGCACAATTTTTATTTATTCTTTTCTTATGATCCGTTATCTAGTTTTCGAAATACTGTATCTGAAAGCGGAGCAAATTACCTAAAAATGGTCTGCTTTTTTGAACACTGAAAATCAGTCAACTTTGAAGGGCTATATCTTCTGAACCAATAAGAATAAGAGTAACTTATTTGAAATCGTTGCACAAATTCCTGTAAAAAACGTCTATTCCATATTTTTTAGGAGCACATGGAATTTTTTGATTTTTACAACTTCACTTGTTCTATATGCGTCAGAAATATATGACAGAAATATTCTGCCCATCATCGTTTTTAAAGACATATGAACCAATAACTCAGCCCAACCATAAAGCGCCAGAAATGGTGTGAATGTAATGGTCTTTGAATGAAAGCTTGTGGATTATCTTCACTCCAAATGCAATAACTTTGTTTATTTTCTTTCGCATAATCTTAAATAGGGTGGATGGGGACTTCCCCATTTGCTGAAAACGACGCTGAATTGAGTGGTACATTTCTTGTTTGCTGTAAAATTTTTATTTAATTTTCTGTGAGAAAGCTATTCTGGAGAATAGAATTGAAAGAAATACGTTTATTAAACTTTTAAACAAGTTTTATTGAAAAAAAAAAAAAAAAACGGAAGACACATTTTAGAATCTAATGGTCATCTTTGTCCCTCTCTGAAGATTCGTCACGATAATTGGGCTTTGCTGACATAAGCAGAGCAATTGTTTCAGGCAAATTGAGTTTGTTATTCTTCGTTTTACGTTCCTCGTGCTACTTGTGAGAGGGTCAGGCGTTAAAAGAAGCCTACAAAATATGTCTCTGTTGCAATCCTTCCTAGAGAATTTTGGGGCGAAGTTTAGGCTATATTGCCTTAAATGTTTATTACGTGCTTACGGGCCTGTACTGAAAGCTGCCCAACAATGCGTTCTTTATGATAACTGCCACGCATTAGTTTTTTATGCATTGTTGGAGTCATTGTGTGCCATGGTTACAAACAACATATAAGGAGCAGTATCTAATGCATATTCATCGAATTTTACCGGATCAATTGAATGTCCGCTTAAAATTTTCTCTAGTATGACTTTTATTCGGTATATTAGGTCATAAATAATTCCTGCTATGGAAGAAGCGGAAGCATTTTTCGCGTCCTCAAAAAACCTTCTACTTTTATTACCGTCATCGGTATTGTCAAAATGTGCCTTTGGAATGTCTACTAGTAAACTAGCGAAATCTTTTCTGGATTTCGAGTATTTTTTGCATTATAATTTTTTTCTCTGCTTCAGTCTTTAGCTCTCTATATTTCTTTAGTGGCAACTTTTAAGCGTAATGGAGAATGTTTGCAGAGATTCTAATTCTAGCGTGTAAAACTGAAAGGCCAAACACCATAGCTTCAGAACTTATTTCGTTTCGAATTACAATTTAATTAAAATCCGTGGATTTTGTGCCAGTAGCTGCTTTGCAGACTTAACCATCTACCATTGTCATGATGAAGACATAACTACCTGAAAACTTTCAATTTAAAATATCCTCTGTGGGATTTAGTGACATAGCAGACATTTATACAAAATTAATTTCTTCCTCAGCAACATCAGCATCTTCTTTAACAAAACAAAATCTTATAGGATGGCAAAATCGAAATGAAGACGGTGTTGGGTTTTGCCATAACAGCCAGAAACTTATCGTAAAGGGACGAAACAACTTTGTCGACATTATTTACAAATTTCTGTTTGAATTGAGATAGATGTGACCAATCACAGTCCCATTTTGAAATCAACTTTAAAACATTTCCGTCTTGCTTTTTTATTGTTGGTATAACCTCTTCTAGGGACATGGATAAACGCTTAAATGTATGGTCAATCAAAGGCTGTAAATCGATTTCGGCGGAAGTACTTGTTGCTCTGCATGACTATGTATTGGGGTGGATAGCATTTGTGCTTCGTTTTTTGTAATAAAGTATAACAAGGGAAGAATTTTCTGTTAGTATTCCTCACTATTTCGTAATGTCGATTATTTAAGTCAGCCTCTAAAAACATCGACAATGCTTGTGTTGGCGTTAAAAAATTTTAGAAAAAGCCTTTTTATACTTAGTTGCACGTGTTGGAATATTACTGACTTCTGTAAGTACTTGAGAAGAATTTCCTTTTCCAGCTTTCCGCAATTCCACCTGTGCAGCATGTATGACTACATCTTTTTCTAGAGTACACCGCACTGCTTCAGTTTTTATCCTCCTCGCTCTTTCAGTTGATTCGTTGAAAAATTTGGATGGTCTTCCAGGTCGAGGTTGTGTAGTAACAGGTTTCTTAAACGTTCCTTCTACCCAAAAATTATTGTTTTTGAGAAATATGTCTTCCCTATTATTGGCTTTTGACCATCTCTGCTTAATATTTGATTTAAAGTTTGCGAAATTGCGTTTTAAACTATTAATGTGGTCTTTTGTATAATTTTCCGCCGAAATTAGTTGATCCTTCAAAAAGTCTAATTTATCTTATAAAGTAGACAAATCAAAGCTCTGCATTCTATCAAATAGAGGCGCCCTGTGAACCTAAAATTTTTTTAGAATACTATTTATGATTTTATTTTGTTTTTGTAATTAATGAAAAAGGTTGATAGTACCACAAAAATACACATCCACGATGCTCCGAACTTTCGGCCGCGTAGAACATCAAAATACCCGTATATACAGCTGCTAAATCTTTTTTGATGGGCACTGTTTGCCATCTTACGGGATGCACGTTCTCGTTAAGAATAAAGGTGATGTGAAAACGATTCATAGGTATTCAAATTAGCCGCTCTGATGGACGATTATGACTACCTAAAGGAAAAGCAATTATCAACTGTTATCAAATAAAGCAGTGTTGTGAACATTTAAAAAAGAAACACCCTTTATAATCGATACAAGTCATCAAAAAGTGTTGTGTAGTCTGATTTTTGGGCTGCGATTCCTTTTTGTTATTCTGTTAAAATTGAACCAAGTACGTTATAAAAATACAAAATTTGGAATCTTATTATATATTTTTTTACAGCGTCGTGTCAAATAATTTTTCATTAACAATTGGTTAAACCCTTTAAGGCCCACTGTGTATTTAAATACTCAAGAAAACCTTCTCACTTAAATAATTATAGCTCATCCCAAGTGAAAGATAGTCAATGTTTTGTTGTTAAGGGAAGGATGGACCGATATAAAAAAAATTAAACAGAAATATTTTCCCCAGTTTACATCGAGTATTTTATCGGTTATAGTCGCGTTTTTTTTTGTTCAGAATATTCCCGAGAGAATCATTGTGAATTTTTAGAAAATGAGAAAAGCAAACAACGCGCATCGTTTCCAGGAGATTAAGGTATCCCTTCTCAACCTTCCGTTGGACAAACCGGGATATGTTAACTCAATTAGTCATTACGCCAGATCAAAGGAAAATGGGTATTTAAATACCCGACAGCCCTTAATGTGTACTTGAAATATAATTTTCTTCTATATGAAATTTTTGTGGGAGGTGAATAAAAAGCGTATGAAAATATGAATGTTTGTTATTTTATTCAGAAATGACGACATATATAAAAAAAAAGTACTGCGGCCTAGAATTAGAAATTTCATTTAGTCTGTCATTGTGATAATCCAGAAAACAAGCCGTATTTGCTTTTGCCACCACATTGTGGACAATGATTTTTCCAATGAAATAATCTATACGATCAGAACGCATTGCCTGAGGCCGAAACTTTACCCGGATTGTGGTAATCGGATATAATCATAATCGATTCGCAAACCTCCATTCGGAATTCGACAAAGGCAATATAATTTCTAAACATTTACCACAGCCGCGGCTAATGCTTTCGTTATCAACGGCCAATACCACTTCTTGCCCCGAATCCTAATTCGATAATTATTGATTGCGTTGTCAAAAAGTCTACACCTCCCATGCAATGATTGTATCGATTGACCAAATGAGGCTGCTCAATTGCAACCATTTTTCGTTTCTTTCGATCATATCTCTTCGCGTGGGCCATTGGTGTATTGGTTAGGAAATTTGAGACAATGGTAACGGCCGAAAAAGATGGAAATAAGTGAAGAAATACGAAACAGTGTGCTGTTTAAATTTTTTTAACCTTTCCCGTAAAATACATTCTTTTATCAGCGCGCATCCCAACGATTCCCGATTTGACTAATAAGAACGGGTGTCGTAAGGCAAAAATTTACCTCTCCGACAATTTTCATAATAAGCTAGTATTTCTGTATACTTTTATCTTATTCTTATCACTTTCTTACGCAATTAAAGCTTTTATTTAACGTGCACACTACACAATGCCAACCACCGATATGACAAATTTTCTTTTGCGTTCATACATACACACAGTGTCTGGCTAATTGCGGGGAAGAACACACTTCTACTGTTGGTGAATGAAGGAAAATGTCAAAAAACGCGCGGTGTTTTTGGCGAATATGATAGCGAAGAAGAACGCATATTTACTTGTATTGAGAAATAGGGCGCATGCAAATTTTGGGCGAAGTTGTTTTGGTTAATATGTCAAAGTGAAAGTATCACACCATGGCCTGTCTGGTATTTAAATACCCATGCTATATCTCAGATGTCGGGACAGATATTAAAAAAAAATATTTTTTCTTTAAACTTCTATGGACTATCGGGCACACATATCCAAATCTTATCAAAATCGTACGAGCCGATTTACGGGCGAGTCATAATGGGTTAATGCCTCTTTCTATAGAAAGCCATCTGGTTGGTGCTATCATCAAATTTTTTTTTTTACATATCGGAGACTTTGTAATTCAGCTTATTTATCTTGCTCTATATAATTTTTGTGATACTGGCGAATGAACCAATTTTTGGTCTCTTTGAACAAAAAGTTTAAACTTGGAGGGAAGTTTTTCATATATGTAAAATCTTGTTTTATATGAACTGTATCAAAAAATTCGCTTTTTGGGTAGTTCAAATGCTCCAAACCTAGCTTTAAAAGTTGGCATCGCTGAACTTAAGTGTTAAGTGCATAATGTTTGTTTATGTGTTTGTAGTTTATTGGAGGATACACTTTTGCACCGATCTTCCTAAAATTTTCACGGCTTTGAAGGGCTTATAATGATATATCAATTGGACGTGACAGCTGCCATACAAAGTATCGGACTAGTAGGAATAGCTCCTTCTAAATATTTATAGTTAAAATACACTGCTTCACCAAAAATAAAATTAGAATATTCAATCCACATACCCTCTCCCCCTGTTAAATTAAACTTATTTATTTCTTTTTTTTATCTAAAGTTTAATAACTCCGTTAGTTTTGCCCAGATTTCGAAAACCAAAGCTGCATTTTACTCATAAATAAGCATGTTTTTATTAACAGTTCATAAATTATACGGTTCCTAAATAAAAAATATATAAAAACATCTCCAAAGTTGAAAATAGAGAATATTTTTAAGCAAAATGAGTTTGCTGGAGGAATACGCATAGATGACTCAATGTTACTTAAATATCGTGTTCATATCTTCGAAAGGGCTCAGTTTCTTGTTTAAGGATCCGGTGAGAAATTCCAAATCGGTTAATATTGTAACGAGTGTTTTGTCTTGCGGCTGGGGTAGCTTGTCGCGTCCAGGGTCTATTCAAGGACCCTCAAAACCTTAAATAATAAGACAGTTGTTTTTCCTTCTCTAGGATTGAATATAACAAACTAAATTTGTTGTGTAATTGATATATGTACATATATATCGTAAATAATGACACACTGGCGAATGGCTCTTCGTCTCTTATTCGGACCCTCTAGGCTTCTTATCGGTGGTCGAAATGGTTGTTTATCCGTAGATCGACAATTTCGGCTGTAGTTGATTATATCGGTAAGTCGGCTGCGTAATCGGCGGCAGTCGGTTGTGTTGGTGAATTGATCACTTAATCGGCAGCCGTCGGTTGTACCGGTAGATCGGCAGCTGGTAGCAATCGGTTGTCGTTGTGAATCGGTTATTTAATCAGCACAGATCGGCTGCATCGGTAGGTCGACTACTTAATCGGTGGTAGTCGGTTGTATTGCTAATTCGGTTATTCAATCGGTACACATCGGTTGTATCGGTAGATCGGTTGTTGTGAGTCGGTTGTATAATCGGTAGCCGTCGGTTGTATCGGTAGATCGGCTACTTAGCTGGTAGCAATCGGTTGTAGTGGTGATTCGGTTATTTAATCAGCGCAGATCGGCTGCATCGGTAGGTCGACTACTTAATCGGTGGTAGTAGGGGTTATCGGTGGATCGGATGTTTCGTGTAGTTGTCGGCTGGTTTAGCTGCTCGGCACAGATCGGTTGTGATGGTAGCTCGGTTGCTTCGATTAGTTGTCGGTAGGTCGACTACTTAATCGGTGGTAGTCGGGGTTATTGGTAGATCGGATGCTTCGTGTAGTTGTCGCCTGGTTTAGCTGCTCGGCACAGATCGGTTGTGATGGTAGCTCGGTTGTTTTGCTTAGTTGTCGGCTGGTGATTATAGCTTGGTTGCTTCGCTTAGCTGTCGGCTGGTTTGGCTGCTCGGCACAGATCGGTTGTGATGGTAGCTCGGTTGCTTCGCTTAGTGGTCGGCTGGTTTGGCTGCACGGTACAGATCGGTTGTGATGGTAGCTCGGTTGCTTCGCTTAGTTGTCGGCTGATTTGGCTGCTCGGCAAGGGTCGGCTGTAATGGCAACGTGGGTTGATGGCAATCGCCGACCTGGAAGCAGAAGGGAAGAATTAGCGAGAGCAGTCAACCGAAGGTTGCTGGAGTAGCGAGAGCAGTCAACCGAATGTTGCTGGAGTAGCGAGAGTAGTCAACCGAAGGTTGCTGGAGTAGCGAGAGCAGTCAATCGAGGTTGCTGGAGTAGCGAGAGCAATCAACAGAAGTTGCTGGAGTAGCGGGAGCAGTCAACCGAAGGTTGCTGGAGTAGCGAGAGCAGTCAACCGAAGGTTGCTGGAGTAGCGAGAGCAGTCAACCGAAGGTTGCTGGAGTAGCGAGAGCAGTCAACAGAAGTTGCTGGAGTAAAATTTATTGGTAACGACCGAGGTCGATCGTCAGTACAAAAATATGTCCTTGGATATATCTACGGGTGCCAGTTTGTTCCGAGACAAGGTTTTGACATTAATTAGTCTTAACCCAGAGTCTTGTCATTAACTCGACTTGACTGCTTCTGCCTATACCAACCTTGCTTACTTATCTAAATTAATATATTGACTGAATGAGATCAATAAAAGATGGTATATGCATGTAATCTGGTTGGTATAGGTTCAGTCAGTGTTCGTGTTGTTAATGTGTATAGTGATGTCATGTACGTTAAGTATGGGTGGTCGTAGTAGTTAGTGTCATGTATGTTCGTGTTAGTTAGTATATCGTGTCGTGTATATCGTGTCTTGTATATCGTGTTAGTTATGTACGTTGTGTTTTGCAACGTTACAATATTGAAAAAATTTACTAGTTTCTATGTGCAATAGGGCCGAAAAACCGGTATCGTCGTACTCGACAATACCACTTGGGTATTTCTGTTTCATTCTTTTTTGTATCACTGTGTAATGATCCGGAACATATAATGCACAATGTTAAGCTGTGGTTGCTCTACAATATTAAAAATTAATTTAAATAAACATCCCAATCACCGGATCTTATTCATATAGAGCATTTATGGGATATACTGGATAGCAGACACAGGTCAAAGGAAACACTAAAAGGCGTCATTTTCGATGAGTGGTGTAAGATAAGTAAATAAAGTACTTTAAAGTTGTTTAAGTCAAGAGCCATTGATGATTTCTCACGTCATTCTACACCAAAATTTAGCTAAGGCTTAAGTAAATTATTAATAATAGCAGATTCCAGCGCTCGAAATTCGAGTGCAATTTCTTGGCAGCTTTATTTTCAACTTAGCCAATTCACAAACCAACACTTTTATGGTTTATTATTATTGTGAGTGAAGAAAATAAACTCATTAACAAACTCATTAACAAATTTAACAAAACACACATAGCTTCTATATTATTAATAGGCTAGGCGATTTCTTATGACCGATGTTTTGTTCTATCATTTTATCTTGATTTTGACCAAACGTATATTATTTGAAAGGTATTTCATTTTAGCAGTATCGTAGATTTACAGATTTTTAAATTTTTTCCTTTATTTTGAGTATATTGCATTTAAAGTTGCTACTAACACATACATAAAACAAGTAAGAAAATTATAGTCGGTCTAGACCGACTATACGATACCCTATACCATGCGTTTAGAAACCCTATCTCTTAGGCCCAACTAACTGGACATTGAAAATAAGCAAAAACCAAATTTGAGTTAGATTTTTATTAATTTTTTTGGCTGCAGATATGAAAAAGTTCATATCGAATGCTATATCTATAAAGGGACTAGGTCCAAAAATGGACCGATCCTGATCATGTTTGGTAAAGTCTCTTGTATTTTGCAAAAATATGTACAAACAAAATTTGAGAAGAATCAGTGCAATATTTTTGTTTTTTAATAGATTTAAGTGAAGATCGGGAAGCAGCTCTATATATGGTCAAAGGGATCATTTTTGGACTACTCATTAGTGGATGTAATGAACGCATACAAACCCAATTTGAGTAAGATCTATATGACAATTTGGATCTTATGGCAATTTATGTCGATTTCTTATGGGTTATTTGTATGGGGGCTAGGTCTGAACATGGACCGATTCTCACCAATTTCAATAGCGTTCATCCCATGGCCGATAAAAGCTTATATACCAAATTTCGTCAAAATATATTCATATTTGCGACCTGCAGTTTGATTACAAGCTTTACATGGACACACAGACGGACGGACGGACGGACGGACGGACATTGTTAAATCAACTCAGAAAGTGATTCTGATTCGATCGGTATAATTAAAGATGGGTCTAGGTCAAATATTTTTGGTTGTTACAAACAGCAGCACAAAGTCATTATACCCAAACCACATAGTGGTATAGGGTATAATTATACATATGCAATGTGTGTTTTATTGAATTTGTTAATGTGTTTGTTAATGAGTTTGTTACCTTCATTCACAATAATAATGAACCATAAAAGTGTTGGTGAGTGAATTGGCTAAGTTGAAAAATAAAGCTGATTAGAAATTGCACTCGAATTTCGAGCGCTGGATTCTGCTAGTATGTACAATTTTATGTATGTTTTAGTAGCAACTTTAAATGCAATTTACTCAAAATAAAGGAAAAAATATAAAAAACTGTAAATCTGCAAAACGGCTAAAAAGAAATATGTGTCAAACCATATACATTTGGTCCAAATCGGGATAAAACGGTAGAACAAAATATCGGTCACAAGAAATCGCCTAGGCTATTAATATTATAGATAGGTGTGAATGTAAAAAGATACTAATTATTAATATGTGAATGTAAAAAGAAAAAAAAGATATTGATGTATGTTTCAATCAACATTAAAAATTGCACTCATGCGTCTACATCTCTGTTACTTTACTAATAAATAGTAAACATACGCCCTGAATGTGTTATGTTATTGCAAAATTTGATAAAAAAAATATTGCTGAATAATCAAATAAGAATTCATAAATGGTTCCTGAGTTATAGCTGAGAGACTATGCAAACAAATATCACGATAAGGAAGAATTATAAAAGAACATAAAAAAGTTTGGCCTGAGAACGCCTAACCCTTTGAAGATTTTATTATAGCTTATAGTACCTACTTTTATCCTGACTTTATCGCGCCCCAGACAATGACCCCGAAAGTGTTCCACATTTTATATAGTGTTATGGTCACTCTGTTTGAGATCACAGTTTTTCACAGCTTTCTTTAATTTTTCTAGACTGTAATGTACATTGATCCAGCGCTTATCCCCTATCAACACTTAGAATATACATACATACATGTATGTATATAAAATATCAGTTAAATATGCATAGTCTGTATTTAATTATTCAACCCATTAAAATATATCCATTACAAATATTTTCTGTTCTCTCTATTACATGTGTTTTAATAATGCCACAAAAAGACAGCTATAAATTAATTTTCAAATCTAAACCTAAATTGAAATCTAGACATATAAACTGTTACGCACAACAAACATCTTTGAATTTGTGGTAAACAACCGAAATGATGGTTAAACGAAGATAACACCATAAAAAGATAAACAAGCACCAAGAAACATGGATGATGGCAAACAGGTGACAAACAACCAAACCAGAACAAGGTGCCAACGTTTCTAAGTCTAAGGATGAACATCTTCTTAACTGTAGCAAATATTATGGAAAGAGTAGTAATAATAGCTACAATTTAAACCTATGAAGGTCAACTTACGAGTACATACAAAGCATTGATATTATTCAGAGACAGTTATAGCCATAATTAAGCGGTTAGACTGAATATGATGATGAAATTGAAAAAGAAGGACATCCATAAATGTTTGCAGTGTGTGTCTAAATATATTTTAATGAAATTTGGTATATAAGCTTTTGTCGGCCACAGGAAATTGGTGAAAATTTGAGAACGTTCAGACCCAGTCCTAATACCTACGACCTTTATGCTATCGACTCAAATTACCAAAAGATCCATATGATTATAAAGATCGCGATCAAATTCTGTGTATGTAAGTTTGTTATAGCAAAAACTAACTGTTCCGAAAAAAAAACGCCGTCGAACCATTATTTGACATAGTCCTTATACGAAGCTGGGTGGACTGTTCTCAAATTTAGTTTATATATGCTTTTGAGAAAAGTTTGTGAATTGGCTATATATGATCGTGGTCGATCAATTTTTCGACCCAGTCGTCATATGAAAATAACTTCCTCTATGAAATTTTTGATATTTGTGCGGATGTCTGTAACTACCAAATATATATATATATTCTGCTTGTTTCAGCTGCTTTCATTAGAAGGGCTTGGTTATAACTAGTTCTAAGTGAATATAATAAATTAATCCAATTAAGCCCACTGTGTTTGATTGAGATTTTGCTCTGTCCGTGGATACCATAATCAGCTCCTATTCTATTCATAGCATTCACCCATAGAATTTGCCGTCTAATAAGTATTTTAAAGAGCTGATTGGGAAGTCTGTCAAGATTATAATAGAACAAAGTCTTGTTTATATAACTCAGTTCCAAATCCAAAGTATAGAGATGACCATTTTGTATTCCCGTTTCAAGTCTTAGCGTGTTTGTTGGTGTAAAACTAGGAATCCTCAATATTTTCTTTAAAAAGTATAGCTGTAGTTTATCCACTTCATCGAACAAAGAGAATCCCCAGACTTGTGCGCTATAGCTTTGCACTGCTCTACAAACTGCCAGAAACAGTTTCTATTTGGATCTTAGAGATATCGAGGGTTTGTTCAAAAAGTTGTTCCATGTCTGATTTATGCTGCTTTTGGCAGAAGCGGTTCTTATTTCAATATGTTTTTTGAAAATCATTTTTGGTGTCAAGGTAACGCTAAGATAGCAGTATTCGGATGCTATTCTAATATCTTCACCTTTAAAATGCCAATTTTCATTTCGCGACATTCTTTCACCTTTTCTGAATACCATAATCTCAGACTTACTTAAATTTACCTCGACATCCCACATTTAACAGTAATCTTCTAATTTATGTATCATTTTCTGCAAAACGTTTATATCATCAGCAAGAATAACGAATAACAGTCGTATATTTAAGTGTTCGATAATATTAAGTCCTCGTTCTAAAAAGTCATGAAGATCATTAAGATAGAACGCAAAGAGTAGTGCTGATATCAGACGTCCTTGTTTTACGCCTGATACAGCTGAAAAGTCCTCTAATAATTCTTGACCAGTCCACACTGCCGAGTTTGTGGTTTTATACATGTTTTCTATAAACTGCTGCCTTGACGAAAGACCTATTGTTTGTAGCTTGTATATAAGTGCATTTCTAGAAATTTTATCGCATGCGGCTTTAAAATCCACGAAAAACGCACAAGTTTTCTTATTCGCATTTAGATTTAAATGTACTAAAGCTGAGAGGTTATATATGTTGTCAACTGTTGAATAGTTCTTCCTAAAGCCAGCTTGATATTCATTCAAGATTTTGTAACGTTCGGCCCATTCTGAGAGTCTATTTGTTAACAAACCCACCATTAAGGACTACTGTGCCATACAGGGTATTGATTTGATAGCTAATAAAATTAATTTTCTCCAATCCAAAAACAAGCGAGAGTATTAAATTCTGCTATACCGGATCTTTGACACTCTCCACCAAGGTCTCAGGTTTATATTAATATCTGGACTTATTTAATAACTAACACAGTACAATACATAATTTTGGGACTCAATTATGACAACTGCACCTGAAAGTAGCCCCAAAAATAAAAACTTCTGCATCATTCGTTTTGTCAAGTTGCCGTGAACCGAGTCTTTTTATGAAATATCTCACTTCTATATACATATTTGTTATTATAAATTTTATATTGTTACCATTTCGATCAAAGTACAACTAATTTGGTTTACTCAGTACCAAAACTTTTTGAATAAGGTTTTTATTTCAAACAGAATTTTTGTAAAGTAATCAAAATTTTTCCAAAAGTAGACATCCAATTATAAGGACAACTATTTGCAAGGATATGTTTTATACATGAACATATTCAAATTATATAGGACTCTTAGTTTGTATTGAAATTGAACTATGGCTTGCCAGTTAGCCAATACGATAAGGAATTCTCACTGGTAAATATGATAAAAGATGTACATATATATATATAAGTATGTATTGAGAATTGCAACAGTATTTGTACTTAAGTGCTATGAATCAATGTGCAGACAACACAGAAATTGTTATTTCTACTAGGCTTGCCAGACTGGGGATATATCCTCGAACGTGTGGATATTTTATTTGCTAATGGTACAAAAAACTTTATTTGGTAACAGGGGATATTCTTGAAGATATTTCAGCAAAATTTTGGATGGTTCTTGGGGGAACGAAAACGTTCATGAACAAAATGTTTCAGCAATTTAAATGGCTTTAAAATATTTGGATATTTTTGATAATGCTTACAATATTTCACTTGACCAAAATACATTACTTCGTTTCGGTGTTGTGGATTTCTAATTTGACTTTGAAAGGGAATTGCAAAATAGCTAGTTTAGAAATCATGAATTTGAAGGAAATTTGTTTTCAAATACGTAATAATGGCTATAAAGGATATGGTTATGTGTCGACTTAAAAAAAAATTTTTTTTAATTATACACAATTCTATAGAAAAAAAGTTTAGATTTAAGTTTGGGATAGTCAAAGTTTACAGAAAATAACAATCTAGTGCTCGTTTACGAAATACAAAGGCGTAAGCAGCCTTAAGAAGATGAGATTTTGGCCGAAGATGTAATTTCAGGATGCCGTCAGTACATATTAATCGTAATTCATAGAACATGTTCAGGCAGTTCTAAACTTGTTTTCCGTTCCAACAAGCAACGCATATTTATCGCAAGTCTTGTATATGAACTTGTCGATGAAATGTTAAGCAGGTCCAAAACTATGTACGATGGCGGTTGGATAACTCAGTGGCTTTTTGAATGAAATATATATTTGTTTAATCTCGATATATTTAGTGCAACATTTTCCCAAATTTCGTATTCTTTCCTAATAATAGGTTTTCTCAAGGTCCCTAAACTAAATAATTTTTACAGCGATGACCTCTTCATTCAACTCAAATCTCTTACCATCAAACCATTTCCCCAGGTTTGGAAACAGAAAATTGTCGAAAATAATCTGGAGTATATGGTAGATCGGATAGAAGTTCGCAGTTCAATTTATGGATTTTTGTCATGGAGCAAGAGAACATTTTTCTTCGCCTTTAGCGATCGTTTTTATACCCTATACCAATACTGTGCTGATGTTTGCAACTATTACAACTATTTCTATCAGGCACACTTTTTATTATACCGATCGACTCAGAATAATTTTCTGAGCCGATTTTTGAAATTTAGTATATAAGCTATTATCTGCCCTAAGACGAACACTATAGATTGTTGAAAATTGGTGAATGCTCATACCTAGCCCCCATACAAATAACACCTATCAGAACGACCATCTGGACCTTACCGCAACTTTTATTTTATACAGATATTTAAAATATCAAAAAAAAAAAAAAAAAAAAATCCACAGAGGCAATTTTAGTCGTTGTTGCTATGTAAAGCTGCTCCCCCATCTTCAAAGACAAAAATAATGCGTAGATTTTTCTCAAATTTGAATATGTTTTTTGAGAAAAGTAAATGACCGCAGAATATGGTCATGATAGGTCTATTTTTACCCAGCCCCCGTACAAAAATAATATCAGATAAAAAATTTTTCATATCTGCCCGCCACACAGAAATAACAATAGCACTAAAATTTGTTTTAAGCTTAGATCCAAGAATCTCACTCGAAACGCAAGGTCTAGACCGACAATAAATTTCTTATTTGTTGGTTCATATTTATGCCGCCTCTGTTTGATAGCTGTGAATAATATTCGCTGGTATTTGTTTTTATACATGTAAAATGCAATTTACCCCTTCAGTTGAGATGCCTACAGCTTCTACCACCTAACCCAATTTCATTCTCCGATCGTGCATGGCTTTTATCAACAATTTGTGGCATGAAGATCTCTTTTGGGTGACCTGAATGTTCGACGTCACTTGTGCTCGTGCAACTTCAACGGAAGTCAGTACTTAAAAATCACTTTTTTTCATTTCTTTTAAATTCTCGACTCTGTCCGCTTTCCACGGCTGTCAAACATAAACTAAATAATGCTGCTTGCTCAAAATTCAAACTGCAATCGTATAATAAATATAAATTGGAGATTTCTAAAATCTTTTTTTTTTGGGGCATCGCAAAAAACTATCTGGCAAGCCTAATTTCTACCTATACAACTTCGTATTGTTTATGATCTAAGTGTGTGTATTTTTATTTGTATTTTAGTTGGCTGAGTGGATGTGTTAAGTAAATGTTACTTGGTTAAGGTAATTTGTAAATAAGATACACACAACAATGCCAACAAAAACTTGATTGTTGAGTAAATTTCTAGAAGATTTACTTAAAGTCTGTTTAATACACACATATATATATATATAAAGATGAAAAAAAAAGCAAAGTGAACTTTGTATAGATATTTCTGTTAATATGGATATTCTAGCTAAGTTTAATAACAATGTTGGGACTGATTTGAAGGATTAAAAATAACTCTCAACCAACCAACATAAATGTAAAATTACTTGTTATTGCGAATTATCCCAGGAAAAATTTCGTAATAGCAGCTCATTGATTTTTGCATTACCAATAATGGCCTACCCCTACCCACTGCATTACTTCTAAAGTGAAAACAAGGCGTTACTAATAATGTTATACAGCTTCTTATATTTAATGCCAGCTCCTTGCATACTGCATTACTTCCAAAGTGAAAATAATGAGTTCCTAGGCAACTAGCTACCTCCAATGACATCCCCGTGTTAAAATAATGAGTTTATCAGGCAAACTTCAACCAGTTACTTCTCCTTCTAAAACCCATTATTTGGTAATGTTTTTTTTCCTGGGATTTTTATGTGAAAACAGATTTTTAATTTGTGATAACAGATAAGATAAACTATAGATGGATACACAATCATCGAAGGTTTCAAGTATATTTGCAATAAAAATACAGGTTTTCTTCGTTACAGGATTTTAATTAGATTCTGAATCGGTACCAAAATCATGTCCTGGATTTCGCCTGGTAATTAGTATACGGTTTAACTAAGTCCATAACTTGAACTTTTACTTATGCTAGTGCAACCTTAGGTTTAGTGTAACTAAGATTAAGTCATTATTTTGCCTGTAGTTGAATATCAACTGAAACTAGGATTAGCGCTGTTTCGGTACCAAGAATTATTAAAGTTTTTTCAAACGGTATAAACCAACATGAATTGTAGATTTTGACCACAACTGTTATCATAAATAAGCTGAACCATTAAAGGTGCGTGGAGCTTTTAGAAAAGTAAACTTAGGCCATAGGCTCCGGTGTTTATATATATATATTTTTTTTTTGAGAAGGAATCATAGAAGAATCATAGCAGATAACTGTGAAAACCAAGATAAGTAAGATTGTAAAATTCGACTATGTCGAATCGTTGACGCCATACACACATTTTCTAAATATAATATTGTAGCTAAAAGATAAATAGATGATGTTTAAAATGATGTTTAAAATTAATAAGATAATTAACAATAATTTGGGCACTTTTGTGCTTTTTTTCATTAAATTAAATTTCTTTCATTAAAGAGAGTAAGAGTACAACTATCTTGATTATTTTCTTACTCTCATCCATAAACCATTCACATGCAAAAAGAAACATGCAAAAACAACAAGCAAACAAACATACATCTCTGACATATATCTGCATGTACATAGTTATTATTTTATATGGAAATTTATCGGAGTTCCTTTTCATTTTCGCATGTAATTCATCGTTTATTAGGCCAAGAGGCTCCACTTAAATCATAATTTTGCTCAAGAGAATGGTTTATTTTGTGAATGACCGTGATTTTAGCAGACAGATAAATAGACGGATATCACTATAACGACTCGAGTTGTTACAAGGATCAGGAATATATATACTTTAAGGCTTTTCAAAGGGAATCACAAACTGATATAGCTTCTGCACTGTTAGAAACTCACTTTTTAACACATTTAAAAAATCGAATATACTTTTCTTGAACATCGAAGAAAACAGCAATGTACACACAGATAAAAGATTGGTTGGAATTCGGTTACAACTAGAAATATTTGTTAAAGTAATTAAAACATTTATTGTAATTCTGGAATATCTAAAAATAAAATAGATATTCTATCAGAACGATTGCCTAATCACAATTCATTTCAAATAAAGATATCTACAACAACAATATTAGAGACGTTTACCGATCAATGTCTTTATATAAATTTCTCAACTAATTTAATTGAGGCAACCTAATAAAACTAATAATAACATGCTTTATTGCTACATATTGGAGACTGCAACTACTAATTCTATTATAACAATATTTTTCAAACCGAAAATGTTTTACCAGATATTGTAACAAATATCTGGTTAGAGTACTATATATAAAATTTGTATTAAAATGGTTTTTCGGTTATATTAAAAGAAAGCCTAATTTTTACGCTCTTTTGGTATTTATAACCGATAGGAAATTCTATGAATTAATTTCTGTTGAAAATACCATAAAAAGATAAGAATATAATTAGCCAGAATTGTTGATTTAATTTGTCATTTGTCAAATAAAATATAATAAAAAAAAAACTAATAAATATATTGTGATACTTTAATTTTATAACATATAATCATAACATGTCAAAAAGTGCTAAGTTATGGTTAAAAATGGATGGTTCAAGTGCATACAAGAAATACCCGTTAATATGGAACTTGATGATGTTGCGCAGTGCCCATGGCATGTGCTTGTTCCTGGTATTTATGGTTATAGTGTAGAAAACCTAATTGCCAATCAAGAGCGTACTATCATTCCCTACATCATAGATACACATGTACAGAACTCAGAACGTATGCCTTTATTTCGGTGGCAACTCGTGATTTAGCAACACAAATTCAACGCGTTGTATTTCACTCGTGAAGTATATGAAATTCCTCCAACGCCTGTATTAGCGCTGCAATTATTTTAAGGACATACATATATAACCTGAAACCGTTGTGCGAACGGATAAAATCAATTTTTTGTGTTAGACTAGGCACATGAGCAGTTCCAAGATATGTTGAATGATCTGACCAGATGCAGCATGTATTCAAGAAGCTTATCAATGATTCTTTTTTCAGTTAGAAATTCTAACTTAGAATGTCACGAAGGCAGTGGTTATTGCAAAGTCGATTATTATAGCGAGGAGATTATTATACGATTGTATAAGTAATGTGTTTGTGTCGATATTAGTACAACGAAATTTACTTGATCTGGACATACT
This sequence comes from Cordilura impudica, assembly GCA_963682025.1. Classification (NCBI taxonomy): domain Eukaryota; kingdom Metazoa; phylum Arthropoda; class Insecta; order Diptera; family Scathophagidae; genus Cordilura; species Cordilura impudica. The sequence continues at coordinate 89,670,078 of OY821521.1, forward strand.
TTTTATAATATCGACCGACTATACAAAATCACTTTTTCTTCACTTGTAATAAAACTATCGTTCGCAAAAACAGTTATGCTAATAAAATAACATTTTATGATACAGCCATATATATGTTAAAAAAGTACATGTGATGGCCTAGATCAAATGTAACTGTTCCCTATGAGTTCGGTTTAAATTAACTTCCTATGCGTTTGAGTTGAGTTTGAAATGATTTGAAAACGATCAAAAAATAAAAAGTGTAGGACCCTTTTTAGGCATAGTATCCCAGTCTCCATAGATGTATGAAATATTTGATGTGATATGTGTTGTCTAATTCAGTAAATTTCTTTGTAATATAGAAATATCGTTCTCTAATGAATGGATACAGCTTTAATAATAATAATAAATACTTCTTTAGAAATGTTAGCAGACAATGAGGATAATAAATAATTTTAAATTGGTGATTTGAATTCAAAACCGTTTATATAGTGAAGCCAAGGATAACTATCTAATTGTTTTTATCATATGAGATATGTTTTGTTTATTTTAATGTAAAATGTATAAGTTATTCAAAAATTAGTACTGAAAATAAATAATTATAATTTTGATTTTTATATTTCATATGTATTAGTAAAAATCCCGATTAATGGTTGTAACCAATAATTAAAATTAAGAATTCCATTGTATCAACTAAATATCATAATTCATAAAATCGAATTTATATATAATATCAATTGCTTTTACCATTGTACAGTAATATGCATCATATAATTCAGTAATCAAAAGAGAAAATTGTGATAGTACACGGGGCTACGAAATTTGATTAATTAATATTAATGATTGTGTGTATTAATGAATAAATGAGCTCATGGACTTATAACGCGAACGAAAAATCAGTTACAAAAATTTACCAAAATGTAAAAATTGTGAGAAAAATTAAATCAATTTAATAATTTGTTGATACTTAATATTAATGAAAATTAAAATTACAACGTAACTGACTGGTGACTTCTAATTTTTTTTTTTTTGCCTGTTTTATGTTTAATATCTGCTCGAAATCGAAAATTGACTGTTAAAACAAATTAAAAAAAACTTTCAACGGGTGCGTGATAGAGCAGAAGAAAGCATATACATATTTCTAAAAATTCAAAACTGCACTGTATTCTTAGTCGGACCGGTTTCTGGCTTTTCAGCTTTCATCAGCGATTTATTGAACATTGTGATAATTGTTATGTTATAATTGAATGGGTTCTTTCTATATGAAATTTTTCTACTTTGCACTTTTGGTCACACGCTTTATCAAACCCAAATAAAGTCAGGCCTACGAGCCGTGTGGGTAAGAATAAGTTTTCATATCGTACAGTTTTTACTTTGCATTAATCTCAAAAGATACAACTCTGTTAAAACAAACAATCGATATTTTTGAATTTTGTGAATATTTATGCATTCCAATTTCCACCTATCTCAATTTCGTAAGAGTGGCTATATGTGATGTATGGTTTGTACATTCCACATATTGTACTTTTTACATATATTAGAGATGTTGCTCTGAAGTGAATTTTTAATAGTTCGTTATGTTTTGACGTCCTATTTCTGCTCGAATAAATTAAAATCAGAAACTAGGTGTTATTTCTGGTTGAAAAAATAACTTGAAAAAATCCAAAAAAAAAAAAGAAAAATATAGCTTTTATTTCTGCTCAACAATATCAAAATAATAATAATAATAATAATAACAAAATAAGTACAAAAAAGGACCTTTATTTCTGCTCGAAAAATCAAAATAAAAAATACTGCTATGCTCGAAGAAATAAAAACCAAATAATAATTTAATTCATCTTGAATAGTAATGGAATCAACAGATCTGTACGTCAATTCGCTAGCAATTTCCAATATAGCACGTTCGCTCAAACAAATAAGATTTTTGTAATTTTGTGCAATATTTGGGGACACATTTGGGATGAGTTCGGTCATTAATTCGGTGAGCTGAAAACAATCAACAGGGAATTTAATGCGGCTCGAAAATGGTTCATGGAGTAAAAATAATTGAATCATTTTCGAGCCTGCCAAAATTTCTATGAAGATATTTTCATGATCTTTTCCATAGTAATCATTCAAATATAAAAAAAAATATTGAAAATGTGTATACCGGCGGTTTTTTGGGTCGGGAAATCCATTTTTTCCATTTATTTTTATTTTTAACAGCCACCGGGAGGCGGGTTTGTGAACATTTGTGGATTTTGTTCACCTTTTTGGGGGTCAATTGATGAAATTATTACACAAGTCGACGATATTTGACTTTCCCATATTTAAATAAATAAAATAGCCCACAATATTTAGCGCTGAAAATTATGTGAGATACTCATACACGACCTATATCGAAAAATTCCTTTTTGATATTTGTTCATTCAAAGAGTAAAAAAAAAAAACACAATTCGAATCGAATCGAAACAACACAAAAGGAAAAACAAGTAAGAAAATTATATATATTATATATGATACCCTATACCATGCGTTTAGAGACCCTATCTCATAGGCCCAACTAACTGGACATAGAAACTAAGAATAAACCAAATTTGTATGGGATTTTTTATTAATTTTTTTGGCTGCAGATATGAAAAAGTTCATATCGGATGCTATATCTATATGGGGACTAGGCCCAAAAATGGACCGATCCTGACTATGTTTGGTAAAGTCTCTTGTATTTTGCAAAAATGTATACAAACAAAATTTGAGAAGAATAGTGCAATATTTTTGTGTTTTGATAGATTTAAGTGAAAATCGGGAAGCAGCTGTATATAGGGCCTATGACTAAGAGTTGTCCCATAGGAATAATTTTTGGACTACTCATAAATGGATGTAATAAACGCGTACAAACCCAATTTCAGTAAGAACTACATGACAATTTGGATCTTATGGCAATTTATGTCGATTTCATAGGGGTCATTTGTATGGGGCCTAGGTGTGAACATGGACCGATTCTCATCAATTTCAACAGCGTTCATCCTATGGCCGATTAAAGATCAAATACCAAATTTCATCAAAATAGATTCATATTTGGGACCTGCAGTTTGCTTACAAGCTTTATATGGACACACAGACGGACGGACGGACGGACGGACATCGTTAAATCGAATCAGATAGTGATTCTGATTCGATCGGTATGATAAAAGATGGGTCTAGGTCAAATATTTTTGGTAGTTACAAACAGCAGCACAAAGTCATTATACCCAAACCACATAGTGGTATAGGGTATAAATAGAAAATGGAATAAATGAATTAGAATATCCTCGAAAAAACAACAGTTGAAAAAATCTGTTGCAGTTTTGGCGGATTCATCTTCGGGGCATGGTAATGGTTTTTTGCATTTATTTTCTCCTGATTTTGAGTTATTTCTTTTTAGCTGCCCATCAGATTTACAGATTCATAAATTTGTACACTTTTTTGGAGTAAAATGCATTTAAAATTGCTGACACATATGTACATAAAATTATACAATGCTATTTGTGTGTTTATTTAATTTGCTAATGTGTTTGTTAGTTTGTTTTCTTCATTCACAATAATAATTGTGTTGAATTGAAAAATAATTTTGGACATAAACCAATATTTAAAAATTGTTGAATTGTGAATTGGCTAAAATTGATTAGCATACCTTTAGGGTCTTTAAGAAATAAAATTTTACAGAATTTGCAGTCGAATTGCAAGGGCTGAGATCTGCTGGTATCTATAATATTAATAGGCAAGTAAATTTTCTGTGACCTCTTCTACGCTTTTATTTATCAAGCGGTTTTTACAAAAAATATACCATATGAAAAGTATTTATTTGCAAATGTACGTGCACCTTCTTTACATATGTGCCCCATCTAGTAAATTTTATTTTAATGTAAAGTAAAACTATACAAAGCTGTGTTTGTGTGTGTTTATTAAATTTGTTTAATGTGGTTACAAAAATTATATATCCAAAGCCCTGTGTTGAACTGTGAGTTGGCTAAAATTCATTAACAACCCTTTAGGCTCTTATAAAATTATTCTTAACAAACCCATTTATATACTTTCAGTGTGTTCAACAAATATTTGTTATGAAATTTAATGAATTTAATTTAAAAAATCACAGTTTGATGAATTCTTTTTAAAATTTAAAATATTTACAATTTCAGTAAATAGCAAGTAAGGAAATTATAGTCGGTCCAGACCGACAATATGATACCCTATACCATGCGTTTAGAGACCCTATCTCATAGGCGCAACTAACTGGATATAGCAAATAAGCATAAACAAAATTTGAGTGGGATTTTTATTAATTTTTTTGGCTGCAGATATGGAATCGGATGCTATATTTATATGGGGACTAGGCCCAAAAATAGACCCATCCTGACCATGTTTGGTAAAGTCTCTTGTATTTTGCAAAAATATATACAAACAAAATTTGAGAAGAATCAGTGCAATATTTTTGTTTTTGATAGATTTAAGTGAAGATCGGGAAGCTGCTCTATATGGGGCCTATGACTAAGAGTTTTCCAATAGGGATCATTTTTGGACTACTGATTAATGGATGTAATATATACATACAAACCCAATTTGACTAAGATTTGTATGATAATTTGGATCTTATGGCAATATATGTTGATTTCATAGGGGTCATTTGTATGGGGGCTAGGTCTGAACATCGACCGAATTCCATCAATTTCAATAGCGTTCAGCCTATGGCCGATTTAAGTTTATATACCAAATTTAGTCATAATATACTCATATTTGCGACCTTTGGTTTGATTATAAGGCTTACATGGACACACAGACGGTATAGGGTATAAATACATGTATGTTATTTTTCGTTGGAAAAAATAAAAATTAAATGTCAATTCTACTCGAAGAAATAGTCATCCAACTAAACTTTTAATTTCTACTCAAATAAATAAAAATCAAAAAATTTTATTTTTGCTCGAAAATATCAAAATAAAAAACATTCGTTTGTACTTAAAATCCGCTTTTTTATGACACATCACTTAGAAAATGTGAAAGCTAAAGTTTAGATAATGATTCATTAAAAACAGAAAATGGAATAAATGAATTAAAATATTCTCAAAAAAAAGGTACGAAAAGTATATTTTTGCAGATGTGCACCATCTATACTGATGTGAACCATCTAGTATATTTTGTTTTGGTGCAAACTGTCAACTGCGAAATTTATTCAAATTATTCCTTTGTAAAGTGTAAAAATTTAACGTGATTTTTAAATTCATTATGCTCTAATCGGTTAATCACTTTTGATGCTCATCTGGATTTTCTCAGAATCAAATAAAATAATGAAGTGTAAATGCCAAAGCATTCTAACAGATAAATATTTTAAAATGTATTTACAGTGACAAGTTTCATGTCATCGTTTCCCCAATATTAATTTAATTATTGCGTATTATTAATGAACTGAAGAAACGTTTAATGTTTTATTCAAAACAAATTTTTAGTAGATATTGAATTTTATATCCTGATTGTGTCGATCTCCAGCAAAACGAAGGCTGGCGTGCCTGCCATGCAGGATATTAATTTTACGGAAACATGTTGAGAATACCCCTATTATTTTTTCATGTAAATTTATTTATAAAAAAATATTCTTGACATCTTTTCCTATTAAATATCCGTCTGAAAGCATTAAAATATTATAAGGGTTTGTGAGGTGAATTTTTCAATCATGTTTTCTCTGTTGTTACCATGTTCTTTAACAGTTTATATAATTTACAAATTTTCCAATTCACTTGACATTTTCTTAAATATCCACAACAACAACATCAAAAAACGCACGGCCTTTACAAAAGGAGCAATTGTAGTTCTTTTATATCAAATTGTTTGATTTCTTGTTTTGATTTCTTTTTTTTTTTTTCTTTCAAAAATATATTAAATGCAAGCATATTTTTTTGTTGTTTTGCTTATAACTCTTGTTCAAACAATTTGATATTATCGTCGTCAATGTAGATGGACAATTGAATGCAACTTGCCATCGGAACGAAACATTTCCTTTGTGACTTAAGCCAGCAACCAATATCGATACAATCGATCTTAAAGGCTGTACGAATGTTGTTGACATCTACAAAATTAGCAACGAATTCTGTTTATAATAAGCTGAATTTTTTTCGTTTTTTGGTTTTTTCTTTTTTAAATCAATGTACTGGTTGTTAAATTATCAACAACAAATTTTATACTTTGCCAAGTTTCTTTATTCAGAGTAATATCATTTAATCATTATGCACAAATCCTGATAAGAAATCTTTACAAAATGAACTGCAAAATTGTTAACAAATTTTTTTCCTATTATAATGTATACTTTTTTTCACCTCCGGCAACCAAATCTATTTTACGATAATATTTCCCAGTAGCTAATGTAATTTAAAAAAAAAATGTGTTATTAACTTGTGAATCAGTACTTTCAGTCTAAACGAATTAAAGGTATCCCTTACAAAGGTGTGTGTTTAAGAAAATGTTGTTTTAAAGTATGTAGGAGCTATGAGTTGATTTAAAGTACGGAGCTGGCCCTAGATTTATTCGACCACCGCACTGTGGTCCCACATAAATTTTTTTTTGGCAGAATATAAAAAAAAAAAAACTAATTTTAAAATGTATATGTGTTTTATTAATGGCAACATTCCAACTAATCAGAAAAACATAACTAAATAATTATCTAGCAACTCTGCCAGCCTGCCATATTATCAAAGTTGGAAGTTTAAACACTTCGAAATAAATCGGTTATGCTGGAGTGTTACAATTAGTTAACAGCAAAGTATTAAAAAAAACTTATAAAGATGATTTATGATGGAAAGTAGAGCCCAAGGTAAGTAGTTTTTGTTTGTTTGTTTTGTAGACAAAAACTTGCATTTGGGCATGAATTGCATGTAGTTGCAAACATAAAAGTGTTCGTCAAAGTGTTTATTATACGTGCAAATTTATATCTCACCAGTATTTTTCAGCAAACTCTAAATATTTTAATTTCATTTCATTTTCATGAGAATCGAATGCTATTTTCTTTGGCGACAAATAATATCGCATTTTATTTGCACTTTTCTCGAAGAGGGTATTTTTTTAATATTCTGAATTAAGAGCAACCTTATCTTACACACCAATCGAAAGGTATCATAAAATGCAAAAAAATTTATTATTATCCTCTTTGAAGTCATAGGGTGAAAATATTCAAAAAAGAGGAAAAATGGGGAAATATTCTCACACTATGACCTGAAAGAAGTCAATGGCTGCAATTGTTTAAAATAAAGTTCATCTTAATTTAGAATCGGAAAAGAAAGCGGCATAAATATTAACAAAATAAAAGGCATAAAACATTTAGTGTATAATTGTTTATCATATTCGAGGGCCTATATTCAATGCGCTCTATCGTAAGATTTTTCGAAAATGAATTTTTGATGGCAAACTCTTCACTAATGATAGCTGCATATCCGAAAAAAATTTCAGAAAGAAAAAATGTGTTTTAGTATACTTTTTTCATTATTTGTTATTCCTCTATCGAACACGAGGCATAATTTTTTGAATGCAATATGGTCTATCGGAAAATTTTGGTAATCGACTTAATAAAAATATAATATTACTACGTACATATATTGCACAAAATTGGATCCTACAATATATTATACAACTGTGCCTGTGTAAATGTTTTTTGACAACAACCTACGCATTTGAAAATCTGTCATTCGCAATAAAAATTTTGAAGTTTAGAACCAATTCGAATTTAACTATTTAATTAGTTATAAATTTTTGTAATAAAAAGTGTTCTAAAAATAGGCTAAAATGTCCCATAATTCTTTACAACGTATTGCAATTGATTATCCATCGTCAAACGAAGAAGATGCTGGAGAATATCCAATAACAGGTTTGTTATTTTATTAACAAATGTTTCATTAGTACTTAATGCAATTGGAAAACTGTTTGCCCAGATTCCGAGCCGTAGAGCCAAAATGAGTTCGTTCGGCGTAGATCTAAAAGGACACATAACTCTAAATGCTTTAAATGGGTGGAAAATGCTAAACAGCTAATGAAAAGGCAAGAATATATGGGTTTTTTGACGTCTACGGAAATTTTCAAACAAAATTCACCAAAAGCAAGAAAAGAAATTGGTCCTACATGCTCATCAACCTTGTGTATGAAAACTAAATCAAGATACTGCCAAGAATTTGATGATGAAACTAGATTGAACATTTTTAAAACGTTTTGGGAGCTGAATTGGGAAGCTAAACGAGAACCTCGTATCGGAGATAGCAAAAAAGAACAGCTCTAACAGAAAACAACACAGCTTTATCTTTAAACTGCCATACAAGCATGACTCATTACAAGTGTGTCGGAACATGTTCTTGTCAACTCTATCTATAAAAAGTGGCATGGTTAAACGTTGGATAAAAGCTGAAGTTAAACCAGTCGATAATAGGTCGCGTTTACAAAATCACCGATCCACATTTAACAATGAGTTGCCTGGACAAAATAAACAATCAACATTTGGTTCTAAAAAGACTGATCATAAGACACACTTAAAAGAATATTTACAAAAATTGGACAAAATGTGAAGTCATTACTACCGTAAATACTGTAATAAAATTTACATTGCCGCTTCATTTAACACAAAGGCAGACATTTACCGAAACTATCTAACATACTGTTCCGAAAAACAAGTTCCGTCTGTTTCAAGTTTTACCTTTTCGAAATTTTTTGAAGAACATAACGACGGCCTTTTCATGCCCTACAAGGATCAATGCAATATATGTGTCTCTCTTAAAACCAAACAAATTACGGTTAAACAATATAATGCTCAGATATTAAGCAAACAGCGTGCCCAAGATGGGAAGCATTTTGATAAACTCGCGGCGCAAGAAGGAAGATGTCACGTTTTTACTATGGATGCGCAAGCAGTAAAGCTTTGCTCATATATAAATGCTTCAGCTATTTATTACAAACAACGCCTACAAATTCATAATTTTACTGTTTATAATCTTGTTACGCATCAATGCACAAATTATTGGTGGAATGAAACAAACGGTGATCTGTCTGCTTCCACATTTATTTCCATCATAATACATCATTTGAAAACACATTGCTCATCAGATACTTTACCAATCATTATTTATTCGGCCGGTTGCGGTTATCAAAACCGTAACCACTTTATGTCAAATGCTTTATCAATTTTTGCTATTGAAAATAACTAGATAGTAGAACAGAAGAAAGCTCACACACAAATGGAGTGCGACAGTGCACATGCTAAAATAGAACTCAAACTAAACAAGTAAGAAAATTATAGTCGGTCTAGACATAGAAAACTGGACATAGAAAATAAGCAAAAACCGAATTTGAGTGGCATTTTTATTAATTTTTTTGGCTGCAGATATGAAAAAGTTCATATCGGATGCTATATCTATATAGGGACTAGGTCCAAAAATGGACCGATCCTGATCATGTTTGGTAAAGTCTCTTGTATTTTTCAAAAATATATACAAACAAAATTTGAGAAGAATCAGTGCAATATTTTTGTTTTTTAATAGATTTAAGTGAAGATCGGGAAGCAGCTCTGTATGGGGTCAAAGGGATCATTTTTGGACTACTCATTAATGGATGTAATGAACGCATACAAATCCAATTTGAGTAAGGTCTATATGACAATTTGGATCTTATGGCAATTTATGTCGATTTCATATGGGTAATTCGTATGGGGGCTAGGTCTGAACATGGACCGATTCTCACCAATTTCAACAGCGTTCATTCCATGGCCGATAAAAGCTTATATACCAAATTTCATCAAAACATATTCATATTTGCGACCTGCAGTTTGATTACAAGCTTTACACACAGACGGACGGACGGACGGACGGACATTGTTAAATCAAATCAGATAGTGATTCTGATTCGATCGGTATGATAAAAGATGGGTCTAGGTCAAATATTTTTGGTAGTTACAAACAGCAGCACAAAGTCATTATACCCAAACCACATAGTGGTATAAGGTATAATTATTTACCGAAGTACAACAACAAATTGGAGAGATTTAAACAAGCCCATTCAAGTTGGATTATTTCAACAAATATGATTGTCATATTGAGAAAATTGACTACATTACCCCATCATCAAGTACTGAAGGACGACCTCAATTAACATATAATGAAAGAAGCTTTCCAATAAAGCGAGAACTAGCATAATACATCCTAATATATCACTTCTGGTTCATGCTGCTGCCGTTTCTGCCAAGAACGCAAAAGAGCCCGACGTTTCATTAGTTTTGAAAAAAACATTGGATACGACTGCAAGATCCACAGAAATAATAATAAACAAGTAAGAAAATTCATATTTGCGACCTGCAGTTTGATTACAAAGTTTACATGGACACACAGACGGACGGACGGATAGACGGACGGACGGACGGACGGACGGACGGACATTGTTAAATCAACTCAGAAAGTGATTCTGATTCGATCGGTATAATTAAAGATGGGTCTAGGTCAAATATTTTTGGTTGTTACAAACAGCAGTACAAAGTCATTATACCCAAACCACATAGTGGTATAGGGTATAAAAAACTGTCAACTCAAGATCCGATTTCTATATCCTCTAATGAATCTTAAGCATTTTTAATTGATAATGGGCTTTCAAAACAGCAGTATATTAACATAAGGCTTCAGAATAAAAAACACAATTTTGACATATAACCCAGTCAAAAAACAAATTTCAGAAATCGTTGCTGAGGTGCTGTTACAAAATTAATGGGACGCATAATTTTAATGGAACAAGAAGTATTTAGACAGTTTTCGGATATTAGCGAACTGAAATTGATTGCTAGCTACGGATTTGATGGTTCATCATCCACCGATCAATTATTATTCATACAACTCTAATAGCACTAAAGCTTTAAGACAATTTGGACAGAGCTGTTCGGATTAACAGCTCACCACAATCCATTAGATTTCGTAGTTCGATTAACCCTTACAGACCTAGCTATGTGGAACAATATACAAAAAAATTATTTTATATATCAAAAAAATAGCAACTAACCAGTTTCCATTTTGATTAATTATTAACTGTTCCCGCAACTGCATTGTAATTGTTATCGTAATCAATCCGAAATGCGGTTATTAGTTTCATCACCAGTTTGCAACAGATTCGGTAGGCGCAATGAATCTTTTTTCTCTATGTCTATCTTTACAGTTATTCAGAATTTGCGAGAATGGCAGTTCGACACCTATGCAGAGAAAAATGATCCGCCTTAGATGAACTGAGGGAGGAAGAATGAAAAACATTAAGGAACAACCCAACTGATGGCTTAAGTGTATATACGGACATAAAATATTTCAATCAAGTGAAAAGTTGACGTTTCAGTTTAAACTTCGCGGATTTATCGATCTTTGTGCCTGATAGTACTGTTTTCTTTAACTGTGCCGAATTTAATGTCAATATTTTCAATATTGACGTGTTTCAATAATGATGTTTTTAAACAACTACAAGTGAATTTGGCGTATTTAGAATTGTCTGTTTGATTAAATTATGTTTGATATTGGGAGAAATAATGTTTACAATTGGTACAAACCGTTTGAAGAGTACCACAGAGGAGCGAACACATTAGCTAAACAACAACACATCAATAATATCAAACTTTTGTTGCTGAGAACTTGTTGATTGCCAATTAGAGATCTTGCTAATACTGTTGACATTTCAAAATTTCGAAAACACTAAATTTATTTTTTTTTTTGAAAAGAGTGTCGTATTAATGCTTCATTGCGGGTGATGAGACTTGGATACATGCCTACGACTCCGAAAAAACGTAACAGTCATGTGAATATCGTACAAAAAGTGGAGTGAACTGAAAGTAGTCGTTATGGCTATATTATTAGTATTATCGATTATCGGTATGATGTATCCAGCTCATCCTACCCCTTCTTTTGGAATTGTTTCGCCATTAGGGCCTTGCGCATTTTCTGCTATTTGCTGTGTCTCGTGTACTATTCAAAGATATTGCCTGCTTTACGATTCTTATCAGACTGCATTATTACTTTCACAATGTTCACAACTGACAAGCTCTCACCTACAGTCAGTCAATTAAGTTGGTATGCAAGCGAGTAGCTCATCCTGATAACATCAAAAAATATATATTCACTGTACAACGATGAAAGAAAATCTAATTTTTTTAAAGAAAATATTGGAAGTTTTTTTTCGAAAAAAAGAGAAACTTAACGTTTGCAAATAGCAACAACTTAAGCGAAAATATTCTCAAAAATATGGCAAAAAAGTATGTATGCAATTAATTTTTTCATAGGTTAAACAGTTAGTTATCCAATGTTCAATGCTTTTTTGGAAAGCCTTTATTTGTTATGACTGCTTTTAGACGGCTGTGCATCGATGACACCAGGTTTGTGGTAACGCTCGGTGGTATTTTCTCCAACTCTTCTAAAAGGGCCTTTTTCAAATCTTCTTTGCTCCTTATATCGTGTTTTCTGATTTGGCGCTCCAGGTGGGCCCACATATGCTCAATAAAATTAATATCGTGCGACTGGAGTGAGGTTTTAAGTTGTTTTTTACTTTATAGAGGAACCACTATTTGGCAATAAGCGAGGTGTGCTTGGATCGTTGTCTTGTTGGAACACAAGTGGCTCGGCAATTCCAAGTTAAGCAACACTTATATGCAAGTTATCTTTTAAAATATTTAAATAGAAAAACTGATCCATTCTACCATCTATAAAAACAAGTTTACCCACTCCAGAGGCAGCCATACACCCCCAAACGAGTACTGATCCACCACCGTGTTTGACTGTTCCCATCATGTTATGTGGCTCAAGCCTTGGCTCGTCCACCTGATCCGTATTTGCCTTCGCCCGAAAAAATAATGATGTTCCACAAGCTTAGAGCGGCTGTATCATATTGATTTGCGAGTAAGAGTCTTTTTTTCGGTTTATTGGGCTTACAACAACGTTTTGCAAATTTGACGGAATACTTTGCGAACTTTTGTTGTAATACAACCTTTTCCCACATCATTTTCAATTTCCATCTGTAATTTTGGTGCAAAAATTTTCGGATTTTTTTGCATACTGCACGCGATAATTCGTTTCTCACTGGGTGTGAATGTGGTTGGCCGACCAGATCTTGGCTTGTTTATATTATTTCCTTGCCTTCTGTACCTTTCTATTATATTTTGGACTGTTGCATGACTTTTTCAACCAATTCAGCTATTTGTTTTCGAGTTTTGTGCTACAGGTAGAGTTTCTTTAATCACTTCTCTGACATCCGAAGACAATTCTTTACCACGTGGTGCCATTGGCGCTATTTGATGTATGTTTCTAATGTATTTTTTTTTAAATATACAACCAAAACTTTTAAATCACTGTAAATCCTAATCAAAATATAAAATAATTGTTTTGAAGTTCACTTTGTGACCTAACACGCAAAGACCGGAAATAACTGTGCCTTTTTGCATACAAACTTTATTGACTATATTTTTACATCAATCGGAAAAGCAATTGCTTGGCAAATCTAGCGGTACTTTAAAAACTGGTTATTCTAATTTGATGCTGGGGGCTAACATAATAAACACCAAAACGGAAAAATAAAGACGGCAAGGAAATACAGAGATTGCTAAAAATTTTGAATTAGATTTTGATTTACAGTTTGCATTTCTAGTTGTAGTCGTTGGTCGTCAAACCCAGTTAGGAATTTTGTTAGTCTGTAGTTAATCTTTCCGTGATTGAAATTTATATCAATTTATAGCTCCACCCACCTTTAAGTCAATTTTCCTATCTTTGCCATCATTTCGTGGATTTATCTCTTTCAGCTATTCGTAAGATCCGTCTCGCAATTGCCGAAATTTAATTTTTTGCCTCGCATAAATAATGTATCTCTACGATGCTAGCTGCTTCCGAAGATATTTTGCCATATCCGCAATAAACTGAAAATGTATATCGTGTCCTTTTCAGCTGTATTTATGAGAGCTTTCTCCCATACTGCTGATCCATAGAGTAGGATCAAGTTCGACTTCCGTGAGAGTAATAGTCTTTGAGCTTCTCCCTGGCCATAGCATCTCCAAACCTGTTGCCATTTTGTACGCATAGCCTTTCGAAGTTCATGCGGTCATCGATCATTGCGGTAAGGTACTCAATAGCCTCCCATGAGATTGATTCGGTACTGCCGCCTTGAAGCTTTTGGGTTTCTCAACTTCTTTTTTTGACTTGTAAGTACATATTCGGCCTTGTGTTCCGTCAGGCCCAAATTTACGACGTTATCTGCAAAACTAACAGTTGTTACTGCCTCTGACACTTTTTGGACGAACATTCCATCATACATGATCTTTCACACTAAGGGTCCTAGAACCAAGGCTTGGGAACTTCAGCCATAATGACATATGACTGTGTACCCTTGTCAGTTTCGTACTTTAGTGTCCTATCTGAGATATAGGCCTTGACCATTCCTACCAGGTATGCTTTTATCCCACTAAGTTGAAATTGTTTTTTTACAATATTTCCCAGTGGTAACACTTCTGAGAATTGCCCTTGCCATACTCATCACAACCTTGATGACATCGATTGTAGACTTTGCCTTTCCGAAACAAAACAGTCTTTGCGATATACCTCCACCTTCCTCGATGGCGGCTAGATATCCAGATACTTTCCTGTTGTATTCCGGAGATATGTAAATCAATATAAATAAAGTTTGCCCGATGTTTTGCCTGGTTTTTGGATTAGGAGAAGTTTTGTCTCTTCCACTTATTGTAGAATATGCAGCCATTCCAGTTTTGCTTAATAATTTCAAAAATGTCTATGCCCCGTTGTGAATGCAGTCCAATCCTGAAGTTTTGATACCAGTCCATGAGCGGAAGTTCAGAATTTCCTCCTCAGTCACCACTATCTATTGTGGCAAAGGCATAATGTCTAGGCAGTCCTTTGAGAGTACGGTTTTCACTTCTTTGACCATTAAATTTGAGCTGTTTTCACCTTCACCTTTCTTCTTCATTTATTGCCAATTAATTTAAGTTGTTATATTAAGTTCTAAATAATATCATTAACTATGCTACAAAACTCTACTTGGTTCCTTGCTGGTTTCGCCAGTGGTTCCCAGACCCGTCCAATCTCTAACATTGCGCAACCATGACACTTGTTTCCAGCCCATGCCTCTTCTTCCTTCAATTCGGCCTTCCAATAATAATTGTAGGAGTTCATATTTTTTACGATGTACAGTGTATCCAAAATATTCAGTTTTGCGTCATTTGATGCATTTTAACAGCTCCCGTTCAGTTTTTATTCATCTTACGACTTCAACATTGGAAACTCGGTCTACCCATGAAATTTTAAGGAGTCTACAATGGTGTCACATCTCAAAAGCTTCAAGTCTATTTATTGTGTTATTTTTAGTGTCGAAGTTTCTATGCCATACAAGAGTATCGACAAAACATAGCATTCCTAGCATTGATTGATATTTCCTATATGTTGATCTAGCTATTTCTACTCGTCATTTTATTTCTGCATCGCTGTCCAAATCTTCATGTAACATAGAGCCAGGGTATAAAAATTTGTAAACTCTCTTTATTGGTTTATTTTTAATCGATGAGAAGAATGAATTTGGTTTTCTGAATATTAGGGTTTAACCCAAGGTTGTTACTTTGATGATTTACAGCTTGAATCATCCTCTGAATATCCTGATAATTGGTCATTGGCCGTGATCGATCGTTCAAAGAGAGCTTCTTGAAAAATTACATCAGAGTAGACGTTAAAAAGAATAGGAGACAGAATACACACTTGCGGCCACCTCTGTTTATAGGGATATAATTTGTTCTAAATCCATTACTACGAACTGCTGCTGTTTGTCTCCAATACAGGTTTTTGGTACAGCGCATGTCTTTCCCGTCATTATGTAAATTTTTATACCCTATAACACAATGTGGTTTGGGTATAATGACTTTCTGCTGCTGTTTGTAACTACCAAAAATATATGACCTAGACCCATCTTTTATTATACCGATCGACTCAGAATCACTTTCTGAGTCGATTTAGCGATGTCCGTCCGTCCGTCCGTCCGTCTGTGTGTCCATGTAAACATTTTAGTCAAACTACAAGTCGCAAATATAAATATATTTTGATGAAATTTGGTATGTAAGCTTTTATTGGTCATAGGATGAACGCTATTGCTATTGGTAAAATTCGGTCCATGGTCAGACCTAGTTCCCATACAAATGACACCTATGAAATCGACATAAATTGCCATAAGATTAAAATTATCACATAGATCTCAGTCAAATTGAGTTTGTATGTGTTTATTATATCCATTAATCAGCAGTCCAAAAATAGTCTGTATAGGATAATTCTTAGTCATAGGCTCCATATAGAGCCGCTTTCCGATCTTGACTTAAATCTATCAAAAAACAAAAATATTGCACAGATTTTTCTAAAATTTGGTTTGTATATATTTTTTCAAAATAGAAGTGACTTTACCAAAAATGGTCAGGGTCGGTCCATTTTTCGACCTAGTCCCCATAGCTATATAGAACCCGTTATGAACTTTTTCGTAACTGCAGCCAAAAGAATTAATAACAATGACACTCAAATTTGGTTTATGCTCATTTTTTATATCCGACCGAAGCGATAGAGTTTCTAAACCATGGTATGGGGTATCGTATAGTCGGTCTAGACCGACTATAATCATCTTACGGGTTATCGTAGTCGATGAAGCAAAGAAAATCATCGTTCTGTACGTCTGTGCAATTCTGTGCTAGGTCTTACATGCAAAATAGAGCTTCTATGATGCCGATTGCCTCTCTGATGCCAAATTGAGTACGACCAAGTGATGACTCTAACTTACAATATAACCTCTGCTGGATTTTTTTTTAAATATTTTTTATTTGTAATCTATTTATTTTAGGACAATAAGCAACTTTAATAGCTTATCTAATACATAACAAGAATTTTTTTACAACGTGGGTCATTAAGGATATCATTCTATAATCATAATATCTCCTGGCATTATTTTTCTTTGGGATTTTGGATTTCAGGGTAAATGCCGGTGTAATAAATTTCATTAAATAGTTGCTGTAGGATAACCATCACTTATAAGTTTTAAGAGCGCTGTGGGTAATTCATCATTTCCAACAGCCTCATTATTTTTGGAATTTTTTATAGCTTTCTTAATTTCGTGTTTCGTAATAGGCGGCCCCGTACTTTGTTGGTGATTATCTGTGGAATCCTCGGATCTTAAATCATCCGAGAACAGTTGGCGAATATAATCTTCCCATACATCTCTTTTCTCTTCTAAATCAGTAACTGTTTCATTACGGCTGTTTATCAAAACAGAATGTGTTATTTATCTTTGCAGACCACAAGTTTCCTTCAGTTTTTTGTTTAGGTTAAAATCTTCCTGGAGTGATTGAAGACTTTCTAATTCGAAACACTGATCTTCTAACTATACGTGTTTTGCTTCTCGTGTTTTTGTCCGTATTAGTCGTATTTTTTTTTTTATTTAGCTTATGTTATTAAATTTGAATTTCTGATACAACATGATATAATATCTTATAAATTACAGTATTAGAATCAGACACGTTAAACAGACATTGTATATAAATAAATTAATTCTACTTAAAATAAAATTACATATATAACAATATCTTAAAATTTTTAAACAATACTAAAAACATACTACATATTGTGATGAATTAAATTACTTTGAGATATCGGCATTTAATAGAAATTAAGACAAAAACTTACGAAAAATGTTGAAACAATAATTCCCTAAAATGTATTGCGCTGCTAGTGCGTTATATATTCCAGGGTAGTTGGTTCCAGAGACGAATAGTTAAAATAAAGAATTGACAATCAGAAGCATGGTAACGGTGTCGGAATTGTATTATGGGGTTTCCTCTAGTCGATCTTGCAAACTATAAACGTTGAAAAAGATAATTTGTTGAAATATGAGATTTTTTAACTTAAGGTAATTACAAAAAGAGATCCTCAATAGACGACAAGGGTACTGGGACACATGATCAAATTTTCTAAGGCTGAAAATGTAGCGTATGATGTTATTGAAAGTTGTACACAGCTTTCCATAATCTTTCGTGTTACATCCGATAAAAAGCTCAGATGCGTATAATAGAGTCGGCAATAGATATGTTTTCGCGAGAAGTAGTTTTACTCGTGGTGGAGTGAAGTATTGAGTGACCCACAGACTTCGTAGCATGCTATATATTCTCTCACATGATTGTTTAATATGATTCGACCAGGTAAGATTTATGTTAAAAGTATCACCGAGATTCCTTACCGCATCAACATTATCAATTTTTGCCCCGCCAAGAAAAGTATTTATATCATTTTCTATTATCACCGACTTTTTCAAAACAATTGTACACTTTGATTTCTTCGGATTCAGCCTCAAACTATTCGCGGAAGCCCAAGTAAAAATTTTCCCTAGGGCATAGTTCAAATTTTGAACTTTATAAGCAATGATATCCGTAGAACTACTGAGATACAACTGTACATCATCAGCATATATCAGAATATTCGATAAGTTTATTTGAAGTGGAAGATCATTGACATATAAAGAGTATAACAGTGGACCAAGGATGGATCCCTGTGTGACACCTCTTGAGACGAGCAAAGGTGGTGAAATGGATCCATCATTGGCAACAGATTGAAATCTGTTAGACAGGTAGGACGACATTATTTAACAGAGGGCGGAGAGAAATAAAAAAAATTCACTAGCTTGAAGCAAAGAATTGTGTGGTACACTGTGTCAAATGCTTTTGAATGGCCTAATAAGACCAGAAACGATAACTCACCACCATCCAGTATGCCTCGAATATCCTCTACTACATCAGATAAGACTGTAACACAGCTACGTCGAGGCCTAAGTCCAGATTGACGATCAGTCAGAAAGTTGTTATCATTTTCATTTGCGTTATCATTGCGATATTTTCTTCTTTTATTCATGAGTTCTAGAATCTCATCAGTTATCCATTGGTTCCACTGTATATTTCATTACCCGGCTACGATTTTCAAAGTTTTTGTGGTGTTTGTAAAAACATTTGTGCTGTAAAAACATCCTTGCCCGCTGTAGGTCTCTCTCTCTCTTTGATCTGAAATTCAGCCTTTCTCTGCTTCTCTGGTATTTCCATCCAGTCTTCAGAGACTTATTCCTTAGTGTGGCTTTCTTTTCATTCCAGCAATAATTTTTTGATCTTCCTTTGACTCATTATTTTCCTTGGCATGGAAGCATGGAAAAACGGCATGTTTTTAGAGCCTCCCCGATTTGCTGAGCCTAATATAACCTAACCTAACCTAAGAGAATATAATCCGAGAGACCAAATTTAGAAAATATTATGTGTGTTGAAGTAGTTTGAAATTTAACTTATTGAATTTGGGCTTCGCAATAGCGCATCTGTTAACTGGTGCATTGAGAAAAAATCTGAAAAAAAGACTGATTCCTTGACCTCGCCTGGCGATGGAATAAACCATAGAAAATTCAGGGCCAATGTAAAAATGTTATTCATATAAAATTCTCAAGAAATTTTATTGTGCCGAACCAGGCATAAAATTTTGCGTCATCGAGTGTTATTAAAAAAAATGTTCACTAGTTTTTCAATGTGGAAGCATTAATTACATTTTTGAAAATGAACACCTTAAAGTCAACATTATAAATATTATATTTATTACATATTGTTTTAAACACTGTTCTTAAACTAAACATACATGCCATTTTATGCTGTAATTCGCTTAAATGTTGCCAATTTTCCATGCCTTTTAGCCAATTTCCGATACTTATCACATTGACTGCTGCTATTTGGTTGTTGACACGCCATTGCGTTTACCATTATAATGTAGTTTATTTAGCAAAAAAAAAAAATTAAAAAAATCACTCGTGGTTTTTCACTCCATTCGGTTTTTTTTAAATATTATTTTCAATAAAATTTTTCATTCATATGCAAAACCATTCTTGGCTAAATATTATACTCGTACATACAAGAAAGTGTAGTTAGATTTGTTAGAGTACACTTGAGAAATGTGACGATGGAATTTTTTTCTTCCTTTTTTCGGCTTCTATACCTTGGGTCGTTAAAGCGGTGTTCGTGTTTTTTTGTTTGCGTTTTTTTTTATTCACTTAATGGTGTTAGGAAATATTGGCCATTTTAAGAGTTTACTTACTGAAGAGTGTTTGTATGTTGTATGTGTGTGTATGTGTAGGTAAGAGTGTGTTACTTAATGCAAATAACAAATTTATGCATTTCCGTTTCCGGATTTATGCCATTCAATGAACGCACGTGTTTGTGTTTTGGAATTTTTCCCTTAACTTCGACAATTATTTGATTGTTATCGCTAAGGAATCATTTAATATGTTTATTTTATTTCGACAAATTTTTGCTAATGTAATTTGTAGAGCACTGAATTCAGGCTTTGAATGGAAATTATAAATTTTGCATACAATTCTTTTGGATCATTCTAAGGCATTTAATACTGTTAACACGGAAATTCTAACATTAAAGTTAAGCAAAATATTTAATATGTCTACGACATCCACTAAGTTGATGAATTCATATTTAGCAGAAAGATCACAATCGGTTTTCTGTGGTAAACAAATGTCAAGTAGGATCGAAATTACAAGAGGTGTACCACAAGTTTCTGTCTTAGGGCCATTGCTGTACTCAACTTATGCCAATGATCTTCCGAATCAATTACAATATTGCAATGTTCAAATGTATGCGGACGACGTGTCCAACTCTACATTAGCTGTACAATATCGGAAATTGATGATTGCGTACGTAAAATTAACGTTGACTTACAAAATATTAGGCTCTGGGCTACAACCAACGGACTATGTCTCAATCCAAGTAAGTCAAAATGTATGTTAATTACTAAAAACAAGTAAGAGTGTTAAATTCGGCTATGCGGAATCTTTGATACCCTCCACCTAGATTTTCTTGCACTATTTGTAACAAATTTAGATAAAATATTTTAAAATGTAAACAATTTGATCAATTTAGTAATTTATTACAACAACTACTCTGAATTTTCAGCATTTACGTTTAACAATTTTAAAGTCAATAGAAGATAGTAAACAAAATATATTTTTAAATTTCGGATCTTTTTCGGAATACTTGGCCACGTCTTATATTTTAAAAGCACTAGCGTTAATCAGTTTTATTTTTTCCTTCTTTATTATTATATCAGTTTGTCATTCCATTTGTAACGCATCGATAAATGGATTTGCGTCTATGTATGTGTTTAATGCAAAAGATTTCTTACTTTTGTCGAATTGTTGGTATTTTTTCCAAATTTGTTTTAACAACTTAATGTTATATATATTTCAATTTTAAACTTTAAAATTAAAAATATATATCTTTTTTAAATCTGTTAATAACTCTATAATATGTAGAAAGTAAATACGTGGCTTCTTTAATAAGAATGACAAGTAAAAAACACTTTTGTGCATTTTTTTAAATACATATGTACATAAGTACGCCATCTTTGTAGATCTCTTCGATTTTATTAAGTAAGTTTATAAATAAAAAGAACATTAAAATATTATAAATGTAAACATAATTGATTTTAGAAAAATGTCCGATTCGTTTTTCGATGATGCTGAAAACACATCAAAGAAATACAGAAAACAAAGGTTTTACTCAAGTCACTTGAGAGATGGGATGGAACAGGTCAAAGATGACGACTTTAAATACAGATGTAAGGCTTGTGAAAAAATATTAATTTGCGATAAATCAGATCTAAGTATACATGCTAATAACCAATGTCTTAAAAAAATATCTTTTAAAACCAACAACCAAGATCCCATTTGCAAGTCATTTTAATTAATTGTGTAAATTTTAAATGCACATCTAGCCATATAAAAGATAAATTATACAGAATAGTAAAAATATTTTTTTTTTAATCTCTTGGTTTTATATGTTGTTTTTATATAATTCTAATGATATTCTTATCTTATTTGGTATGACATTTTTCTTCGTTATGTTATTTTTGCATTATTGAAATTGAAAATTAACAAATTAAAAATAAATTTTTTTTTTGAAAAATTGAAAAAAAGTAGTTTAGGGAAAAATGTAGAGAAAAAAAAAGTGGGTGTAGGGAAAAAAAGGGATTTTTTTTTCATTAGCGTAGAGATTTCTGTAAAAATCTCCTGGCATCACTGGTACCTATTAAAAAACAATGTAAGATTTCACAAAACAATGCGACGTATATCTGCTTTGTTCGAAAGCTTTCATAAGAATAAATGAAATTGTTACTTATGCATGAAACACATAGACGACAGAGGCTACACAAACACACGGAATTAATTGCTGCTGGCTATAATTGTAGTCGTGTAGTCAACTACTTAATTTTTTTGGAAACGACAGCAACATATAACAACAATATAAACAGCTGTTTTTATACAAAATCATTTTTATTTCAGTAGTGCCAATTATATTTTTTTTTACTTTATTAAAATAGAAAAACATATATGATTCTATATAAAATTGTCTTAAATATGTTACTTATTTATAATGCATTATTATAACGTAAAAATAAATAAATAAATTTACTTGTTAATAGAATTATTATAGCATTTCATTTTGCGTTTAATTTTTTCAACAAAATAAAATATTTCATAGCACTAATATCTTTTACATATTTTGTTATATTGTCAACACTATTTTTATTTTGTAGCCAACAAAAATAGAAATTAGCCGCCTAAGTTGACTACAGCAGCAAAAGTGGTCATGTAGTCGTGTAGCTGTGTTCGTGTCAAAATAATCGTTTTCATATAAACGTGTGTATTTTAATTTTGACACGCTGTAGACGTGTAGCCGCTGTCGTCTATATGTTTCATGAGAGAGTTCGGCTTACTGGTGCCATTATGTATATGTGTGTGTAAACAAAAATATACGATATCCCAGTAATCATTTCGAAGATTATTTTAACAAAAATCATCTTACTGTGTCCTCTTCGAGCACTTTTGATGATTAAAAATTGATTAATCACATGCGGTATTAGAAAAAAGACAGAAATTATTTTTGCTTACGCTTAAAAAGTGATTTATAGAAAAATGACATTAAATACGACTCAAAAATAAGTCGAAACTAATCAGAAAATTGGATAAAAAAGGTTCTCAAGAAAAGTCGGGAGTAAGATAATATTTCCTCCCAACAAAAGAATATTTTGTGATCAGCAAAAGAGCGCATTTATGACAGTTTAATAGCACAGAGGAGTCAAAAAAGACTCCACATGATCACTTATTGCATAAAATGTTTACTGGGATTTTATTCACTATCTGTAGAAACAGTTTTTTAAGTAAAACAAATCTGCACACAATTTCAATTCTATTTCGTTTACAATGATACGATCACTTTGTTTATAATAATTATAATACAGCGTAATGATGAATTGTACTTCTCAATTAGTTTATTTTTAATGTGTCATAAGAAGTTCGGTTTGTGCTTAGAAATGAATGAATACATGTTTCCCAGGGCGAAGCTTAATCATTGCACTTTGATTGAGCTGAGCCCGCGACTATTCCTGATGTGGAAAGGTCGTACCTACAATTTTTGGTAGTTGGGAATAGCGTTTGTGCAAAGGGAAGCATGAACACATGTTTCCCAGGGCGAGGCTCAATCATTGCACTTTGATTGAGCTCAGCTCCGCGATTATTCCTAATGCGGAATAACTCGTGCATTAAATTCTTGGTAGTTCGGGAATGGCGTTTGCATGCGCCAAACATTAAATAATAAATTTTAAAAATTATTATAATTAAATATTATTGACATCTATATTATAATATTATCATCTGACAAAAAGAAATTTTTTTAAACACAAATTTTTTACAGGGTATATATTTTATGGTTTCACTACTACTTTTGAATGCAAGTATGTACTAAAAGTAGAACCCTTAAAATCATACTATTTTTTGCAACCCTAAAAATTGCAGTATTTTGTATAAATAAAATAATTTATATTTTATTATTTTTAATATGCGCTTATTATCGAAATACATGTACAGAATATATGAATGTTATTTATAGTATTTTGCTATTTGCAACAGTAGTATGTATCAATTTGTAATATTTTGTGATCTTATAAAAATCGCAGAATATTGATATTGATTTTATATAGTTTCTTTTATTAATTAACTAAATTAAATATTACACCATAAGATGTTGATACTGGTGAATTTTTATATTATTACCACATCGACCATAAAAACAATAAGTACAGCTGTGACAAAATACAAAATTTAGAATAACAATATAGGAAAACATCATATTTTTTTACCTTTTCAGTGATTTCTCGGCACCTGTGAAACCTATTGTCACGATTTAAAAAACAGAAACTTTCTCATAATGTTGGTGTATCATTCCCACTAACAACAAGTGCCCTAGCTGTCCTATTGAGAACGTTATCGTGACAAGAACAACATAGTCGAATCATATTTTTTCAAGACTTTTTTTACTCCATCGTTCAATTCTCGGGACCTAATAAACCGATTTGGACGATTTTAAACAGCAAACTTTTCAGGATGTTAGTGAATCAGTTTTTGTACCAACGAGCAACCTAGTTGCCCGATTGAAGCCGTCATCGTGATTTCCACAGACGGACAGACGGACAGACGGACATCGCTATATCAACTCCGCTTGTCATAAGGATCACAAATATATATATTTCATGGGGTCCAGATTTTTGTTTCTAATTATTACAAACGGAATGACAAACTTATATATACCCTCTGCACACTGGAGTGGAGGGTATAAAAATCAGGTTATTCCAAATATTTCTGAAATAATTCTGGGCGAATCAAAAATTAATCTTGTGGATAAGGTAAAAAATCTTGGAGTCACATTTAATAAATATTTACACTGGAATGACCACGTTATTATTACAACCGGAAAAATATATGGTATGTTAAGAAACTTATGGTGCACTCAGTGGTTCGTACCAGTTCAAGTCAGAATGCTTCTGGCTAAAACATACTTAATACCAACTTTACTCTATGGTTGTGAGTTGTTCTCAAGCTGTGATGCAACCAGTATGCGTAAACTAAACGTATCTTTTAATAACATTGCGTGATATATATTTGGTCGCGTATCTCTCTACGCTAAACAAATTTATGTGTCACTTTTGAAAACCTTTTGAAGTGCAAATCACTAATATACCTGCATAAAATTATTTACTCAGGCCAACCTAAATACCTTTACGAAAGACTAAACTTTTTTAGGTCTGAGAGAGGACGCCGTATACAAATACTATAATTTTCTTACTTGTTGATAATGCACTACGAGTAATATACCCATGTGTGTTTGTATAGAAATTAATATGTACTCCCGAACAAAATCCCCTAAAATTTTATGGTTTTGTTAAATAGCAAAGTCATATTAGCAGAATTGTTCATATTTTATATGTTATTGGAAAGGCCTTCTAAATACCTTTTATATGAAGTCCGATTTGTACATGGTTTATTTGAATCAAATGCGAAATATCTGCAATATAAAAATAAGGGCCGTTTTCTGGTATGACATTGGGGACCTTGAAAAAATACGGGATATTTATATTGTCATGTTCATACGTATCTAAGTTTCATTGAGACTTCATTATAGTGAATCATTCTAATGAATAGAAGTAAGAGAAATATACCATGAGTTTAAAGGAAGGGTCTTAGGTCTAAATAATTGGATATAGAATATAAACATGCAACAAACTTGAGTGGCATTGGTGTGAATTAATTGCCTGTAGAAAAGAAAAAGTTCATATCAGATATCGAACTTTATATGGGGACTGGGTTAAAAGATGGACCGCTCACGAACACATGTAAAAAATTTTTTCTCTAAAACAGAACCAAAACAAATTTGAGATAATATTTTGGGTTTTCGATAGATTTAAGTGAAGATCGGGAAGCAGCTTTATGTGGGTGCAGTGACTAAGATTGGTCCTACAAGGGTTTAAGTTTGGACTACTGATTAGTGTATAAAGACATACATAAACAAAATTTTATAGATTCGTATATGATAATCTGGATATTACGACAATCCTAAAGGGTGGTTAAATTTTAAGGGCCGGTATTGAATGTGAACCACACATAAACCTCAAGTTTTTTTCTGCATTTCATTTGACATTTCTCAATTTCAGACCAACTCAATTTGAACCATGCAAAGATATTCAATCGAGCAATGCGTTAAAGTTATTCAGGCTTATTATGAAAATGGGCGTTCAAATCAAAATGCATATCGGTCACTTCGTGATTTTTTCGGTCAATTTAATCGTCCAAATGTGCGCACAATCGGAAAAATCGTGCAAAAATTTGAGCAAACCGAGTCTGTAGGAGATGTGAAAACACCAGTGCATGATCGTACAGCTCGTACTGCAGAAAATATTGCTACTGTTCGCGATAGTGTGGCCGAAGAGCCGTCCACCTCAACTCGTCGTCGTGCCCAACAATTGCACCTCTCACGCTCGTCGTTGATGAACATTATGCATAAAAACTTGCATTTAGACGCTTACAAGATGCAATTGACTCAAGAACTAAATGGCAACAGGGAATGATCAATTTTCGAAGAAAATCATCTTCAGTGATGAGGTACATTTTCACCTCAGTGGATTTGTAAATAAGCAGAATTGCCGCATTTGGGCGTATGATAATCCAAGAGTCATTGCCGATGAGGTACATTTTCACCTCAGTGGATTTGTCAATAAGCAGAATTGCAGCATTTGGGCGAATGATAATCCAAGAGTCATTGCCGAAAAACCAATGCACCCACAAAGAGGGAATGTGTGGTGCGGATTATGGGCTGGCGGCATCATCGGGCCGTATTTTTTCCAAAATGCGGCCCGTCAGGCAGTTACTGTGAATGGTGTTCGCTATCGTTAGATGATAACGAACTTTCTATGTCTCGATTTGGAAGATATGGATATGCACGATATGTGGTTTCAACAGGACGGTGCGACTTGCCACACAGCTAACGAAAAAATGGTTTTTTTGCGCGACAAATTCGATGGCCTGTTATCTCGCGTGGTGGTGATGTCGATTGGCCGCCAAGATCCTGTGGTTTGACACCGTTGGACTTCTTTCTTTGGGGTTATTTGAAAAAAAAGGTGTACGTCGATTAGCCAGAAACAATTCGAGACACATTTACGGCATAGGACCTCAATTATGCCTCAGCATCATCGAAAATTTGGACCATCGGATGGAGGCGTGCTGCCGAGGTCACGGCGGCCATTTGCCCGATATTTTTTTCCATACATAATTGAACCATACCATGTTATCATAATGAAAATAAATAACAATAATTTCCTTAATAATTTTTGTGTTATTCAAAATCAACATCGGCCCTTAAAATTTAGCCACCCTTTAGTTGATCGCAAGTGGTGAATTGTCTTCAATTTCAATAGAAATCGTCCTATGGCTGACAAATAACATCTCATACTTATTTGATCTTACTGTACCTGAGATAACAAAAAAAACTTAAGACCTATACAAAATCGTGGTTTACTGTACATATAAAACAACTGATTGGTAAAAGAGATGAGGAGTTTTCACGTTGGAAAAAAATTTAAATTACCTCAACTTAAAGGAGAATATCGTAATCTGAAAAGAGATTATTACTCATGATGTTCGTAGATCAAAGTCTGAGTATTATGGTCACCGTTTTGAAAATGCAAGTAGCACCAAACAGAAGTGGAAAACTATTCAGGAAATTGGAATCGGCCGAACTATTAAAAGAAAAACTTGTCAATTCACTCCTGATGAACTTAGTTCAACTTTTGCTAATTTAACCACTTTTCAATTTCAACCTCCTGCACACAATGCAATCAATAACCTAGTGATTCCCGATAATAATAGTCCATTTATATTCGAATGTGTTAGGAATGATTAGGTACTTATTTATCTTTTGGCCATAAAATCAAATGCAATTGGATATGATAACACGCACCCTGAGTTTATCAAAGTTATCCTTCCTATCCTCTTACCATACATTACTTACTTACCAACAGCGACTTTCCAACACAATGGAAGCATGCAAACGTTATTCCTGTACCTAAAAAAAACTCTGAGTTTAGGCCAATATCAATTCTACCATTCTTTTCTAAGACTCTTGAGAAGATAATGCGTAAACATATAAACGAATACCTAAAACGATTTGGGCTATTAACGCAAAATCAATCAGGATTTAGGCAAGAACATAGTTGTACAACTACTTCAATAGATGTTGCAGATTATATTCGTCATGCCGTTGATGCTGGAATTATTATTAGTTCCTCTTGATCATTCGAAAGCCTTCGACTTAGTTAATCACTCAACACTTTAAACAGAACTTGGCTTTTCAGTTTCTCCGAGTGTTCAAAGAAATTTATTGAATCCTACCTGTCAAACCGTTTTTAGTCAGTCTTCCTTAATAAGACTACTACATGTCTACGTCATAATCTAGATTTTGAAATTGTTCTCAACAATCAGAGGATTGAACTGTGT
Organism: Cordilura impudica; assembly: GCA_963682025.1. Taxonomy (NCBI): domain Eukaryota; kingdom Metazoa; phylum Arthropoda; class Insecta; order Diptera; family Scathophagidae; genus Cordilura; species Cordilura impudica. Next base: position 89,698,494 of record OY821521.1, read on the forward strand.
CTTCATCAAAAAACCTGGGTGTTGTTTTTAATGACACACTTAGTTGGAACAATCATGTAGAAGTTGTGGTAGAGGGAACATATGGTATGCTTAGAATGCTTTGGGCGACTCAATCTTGCATTCCATTGCAAAATCGTAGCTAAACTGGTTATCATATCGTCGGTTGACAGGTAAAACTCACTAAGTGCAGATTTGAGCCAAAATGACTTAATATCACAAAATATTTTTTTTTTTTGTATTCTATTGATTACAAAAATCATTATGTTCATTGAGCGATCCTATGCCCCAATTTTCGACTTTTTGTTTTCATTAACTACAATTTCGTATGTCCTTACGGCAGGAAAAAATCACAAATGTACTTAATGATTTTTACTTGTCAATGTTGTATACCTTAGACGGTGTCTTAAAGTGAGTTGAATTTTTGTGTAATTATAAATTAATAAAAACAATATTAATTATGAATAGATCAAGTAGAGGAAGATACTTAGCCGAATTGGCAATGAATAAACAAAGGTGTGATAAAACCCCTGATAACAACGTAAGTACATAATCTATCTATTTACTGTAGGTGTTGTCGTGAAACAAAATTGAGGGTGATATTCTTATAACTCAATTCATATACTACATACATACATAAATTCTTGGCCAACAGGATTTGTTTGATAATAAACCTGATAGCGTGTCTGAAGCTACAAAGTTTGTTAATGCTTTAACTCAACAAGAAATATCACCTACTGATGAAGAGCAAAGTGATGTGAACAAGAATAATGATGAGGAGACTGGAGCAATTGAATCTAATGTGAGTGGCAAATTCTTTTTAAATTTCTGTCCGCATAAATCTTAAAACATAAAATCCCTAAATCCGCTTGATTATGTGCAGATTCAAAACAACTCTTTTCGGCTTGTCGACTATGACTGCAGTTCTGATGGAGATTTCAGTGAAGATTCAAACGAAGATCAAACTTTCAAGCCAAACTTCCAAGAAGATTCTGATATTTCAGATTTTTCGGATTACATGGTCGAAACCAATAAGAAGGTTTTGACGAGACGAAAAAAAAATTAACCAGAAGCCTGGAAGGTTAATGTAGCTAAATGTCGTCGAGCTAAATGCCTTCCATATTCAACAAAAAAAAAGGACCATCCTGCTAAAGCTCCAAAGCATATTGACTGCTCTGAATGTAAGTTTAAATGTACAAATTATGTCTCTGAGGTGGAAAGGCAAGAAATTTGCAAATCGTTCTGGGGATTTTCTGACTATAACAGGCAAAAAGACTTTATAATAAAGCATGTCGAAACTCACCAACCAAAAAGAAGAAGAATTGATATAAACAGTGTAAAATCGCGTAATGTGTCCAAAACATATATTTTAGAAAATAGCACTGGCAGACAAAGAGTATGCGCAAAATTTTTTGAAAAGACCTTTTGCATCTCAAACGGACCTATAAACACTGCAATTTCAGGTTCAAAATTTGGGTCATTTACTGGCAATGATAAAAGAGGTCGAAAAGTACCCGGAAATAAAACAAGTGAAACAGGAATTTCTTTGGTAAAAAGCCACATAGATAGCTTTCCTGTAATGGAATCCCATTACGTACGAAAGTCCACCAAGAAATTGTACCTAGATAGCAATTTGTCTATTTGGAAAATGTACGATCTTTATCGTAATGATTTTTGCCCCAAACGCAACATTACAGAAATTGTCAGCGAAAAAACTTATAGAAGAATATTTTGTAATGATTACAACTATTCGTTTTTTAAACCAAAAAAAGACCTTTGCGCAACATGTGCAAAACATGACCAAGCTTCTAATGCAGACAAAAAAGAACTGGAGGAAGAATATAGAATGCATCTTATGAGAAAAAATCAGTGTAATGAAGCCAAAGAAAATGATAAGGTCAGATGCAAAACTGATCCTTCATTCATTACATGCACTTTTGATTTGCAAAGTGTCCTTCAATTGCCCTATTCCAGTGTGTCATTGTTTTATTACTCCAGAAAAATATGCGTTTACAATTTGACTATCTATGTAGGAAGCGGAGAAATAGCCCACTGTTACACTTGGAACGAATTGAATGGAAAGCGGGGGAGCAATGAAATAGGATCAATTTTATTGAAATTTCTCGAAACTTTACCGTTAACCGTGACAGATGTTTCACTATTCTGTGACACTTGTGGTGGTCAGAATAGAAACCAACAAGTAGCAGCTGTTTTAATGTACGCTGTACAAAATTTAAGCCACTTGAACAGAGTTGAACTTAAATTTTTAGAGTCAGGACATTCACACATGGAGTGTGACTCGATGCATTCCGCAATAGAGTCGGCTAAGAAAAATAAGAGTGCCTACACAATGACTGATTGGATTCGATTCTTTCAATCGGCTAGATCGATTAAAAAACATAAAATCCAAAGCGAATACCAAGTTCATCTATTAAAATTCTCCGACTTCTACAATTTACAGGAACTAGCAAGCAGCACAATAAAAAATCGAAATCGAGACGAATTTGGCGACAAAGTATCATGGCTAAAAATAAAATGCCTAAAATTCGAAAAACAATTCCCGGCAACCTTTTTTTATAGATACGATCATACATCTGATTATAAGAAAGTAAATGTTGCTGGAAGAGGTCGTCCAAAGAAAAGCGCCACACTGAAGTCAGCTTACAATAATTTACTACCAATTTCATCGGCAAAAAAGGCTGATCTTTTTAAGCTTTGCGATTCAAGACTGATTCGAGAAGAAATGATTCCATGGTACAAGCAATTGCCAGTAGTTAACATGGGAAAGCATGAGCGCTTACCAGAACCTTCCAATGATGAAAGTGATTTAGAAGATGAATAACATTTTTTTCCTTTTTCCTAATAAATTATATCTTTTTTAATAAATGAAGTTATCAGAATAAAAAATTACAATTTTTTCGCTCTTCATTATCTCTCAATTTTTTGTCGATTCCGGCAGGTAAAAATCATTAAGGGTTTTATTTTGTATAGTCTTGAAAACTTTTGTAGTTAGACCGAAAATTTAAAAGCAATTATAATAAAGAAACTATTTTTTAATTTGATCTGCAAAATCGCATCGATCTTATGTATAATAGATTTTTTATACAAAATTTAACATTAAAACCTCAATATCTCTAAACTGGTCTGACTACACTTAGTGAGTTTTACTTGTCAACCGACGATATATGTGTGTGGAATTTTTTCACTATTTACTTATAAATCCAAGGATTTCTTTCTAAGGGAGGTAGTTTTCCCCAACTAGAGTCTGGTCCCAGAATAACGCGACCTGGCGCATAGATAGCGTCATTTGCTTGAAAAAAATTACTTCGGCGAGAAGTGGTAAGCTTATAAAACATATATTATAAGTTTCAAGATGCCACATTGTTAAGTATTTTTTTTTCTTTTGAGCGATTAGAAGTAAATAATCTCGGCGAATTTGAAAACATGAAAAAAGTTGTTCACCGTTATGTACGAGTAGTTCAATACTTTAATTTGAAAGGTCTCTGGCCAACCAATATGAAAGTCGGCCTGGATTCTACTCTGTGGGAGTCAGTTCCATCGTTTACGACTCTAAAATATTGGTTGGCCAAACGAGCTGCCAATACCGTAGGGGTCGACCAAGTGAGTACATTGCAATTAAGCAGAGTTTTCAGTGGTTTATCGATATCCGGAAAAAAACAAATTTGCTTGCAAAAAGGTCAGCATTATGAATTGGGTCGGTGAATATTTAGTCTGTCATTATAAAAGTTTCGATAGCATTATTCTCTATACCTTTGGCATTTTGATAGCATTATTCCCTATACATGCCCCGAAGAGCAAAAAGAACTTCAGCACGACGATGCATCTTAATACCTTGCCACATTCAGTTGTCACCTGTTTGCGTTGCAGATCAGTAATGAGGAATAGAGTGTGTGGCAACAAGTAATTACAAGGGTAGTTAATATAATTATACCCTACACCACTCACTTTGTGATGAGGGTTTAATGATGTTTGACCTAGAGCTTTCTTTTCTTTTAACCATTTGATCATAATCACCTTCTGAGTCGATTTGACGATGTCCGTTAGTCCATCCATCCACGTGCTTGTATATCTTTCCATGTTAATCTAACAATGTAACTACAGGTCGCAGGTATAAATAGCTCTTTATGAATTTTAAATATAAGCATCTGTAGGCTATATGATAATTGCTACTGAATTCAAATACAAATAAGCCCTATGAGATCGACTTAAATTTCCGTAAGATCCAGATTATTATATAGATATTGGTCAAATTTGGTTTTGTGTGTTTATTAAACACGTAAATAAGTAGTCCAAAAAAAATGTATGTGTCCATTTTTAGTGACATTTCCCATATAAATCTAATTGCAGATATTCACTAAAAACACAAAAATATTGCATAGATCTTTGTCAGATTTGGTTATTATATTTTTTGGATAAAGTAAAAGTTGGATCTAAGAAAATTTCTCGAAACTTATGGTATATGGTATCATATAGTCGATTTAGACCAACTATACTGCGTTTGTTGCGGTATTTGTTTCACTGATCAACTAATCGGTTGTGCCAAGTGTTTTCCCAACAAGCAGGAACCGTCAGCGATATAGAAAAATGGCAGTCTTGAATTCTTCCAAATTAGTTAAACATTTATCACCCAATGTCAAGTATTCGGTTTACGCATCATGATAACATAGATAAGCATTTGTTCGGTCATGGACATACTTAATAGAGTCTGATGTTATTCTGATGAGATACTTATAGCCACATAATTGAATTGAAAGCAGCCAATAGATTTATTGATCTAAAACTATTCGAAAACATGGAGAATCGAATGAGGAAAAATTTCTGCATTTCCAATTTTGATGTTTCCTTGGAGAAACCTGTAACCCCTGAAGGATGCATCGCTAGGTGGCGGATAGGGGAATGCCTCTCAGATATGAGTGGTAGGAGTGAAAACAAAGGGCTCCCGCATTCCAACGGACACACCGAGCGTCTGTTGTCTAGTTTAGGAGCGGCTTAAACAGCGTCGGATTCCTGATGAGCGAATATTATTTTTATCACTAGTCTGGTTGCATAGCTGGTAGCCCCAGTCCAAAATAGGTTATATCAGGTTAATCTCCTGGTCACCTTAAAAAGCATGATTAACGCAACCACAGGAAATAATATTCGCAATCACAATCCCTCCCCTCGATGACAACCTTTAGAATGAAAACCATGACACGATCCGGAACATGAAATATTCGAACAATGCTTGAATCCCCAAACTCACCCAAATAACAAAAGGACTCCGCAAGTATAAATTAACCCTCCTTGGCCTATGAGAGACCAGATAGCCAGACTGTGGCGAATAGCTATCAACCGATAGAGTCACATTGCTATTCTGGGGTAAACCAGCGGGTCAGCCAAGGTCTAGTGGTGTTGCTCTTCTTTTGTCCAAAAGTACTAAGGAAGCCCTAGCTGATTGGAAACCGCATACAGGTCACATCATATTAGTTAGATTTCGTACAAGAGCCAGATACCTTTCTGTTGTGCGATGTTACGCTCCAACGGAGAATGCTGAGGAATCGGACTGCATTCTACAGTTAGCTGACACAGCTATTGGACCCTCCACAGGGGAGAAATTATTATATCAATCAAGGAATGATGAATGTCAACGGAGCTCTATTCACGAAAACGTGCACTAGTAATGCGATCTTGGCATGTTGTTCCCACATACGCGTACATAAAGATTCTTGGATTTCTCCCGATTGTAGAACAGCAAATCATATCGGTCATATTGCCATCAGCAAAAATGGAGAGACTCCCTTCTGAATATAAATGTAAAAGGAAGTGCAGATGTAACTAGCGACCACTTCGATTCAAAAACGCAAGACTAGGTCTGAAACTTCGAAATTTAAGCCGGAACTTCAAAATTGAAGTCGAAGTACGAAACAATTATATAAGCTATATTGCAACAAAATGCGTACAACCATAAACAAGGAACAATCATTTTGAGGAACAATGAATGAAAGTGAAGACAGCAATATCGTAGACAGCGTGAGAATGAATAGGCTCTAATAAGGAACCAAGAAAATCATGGATATATGACGATACCTGAGTGCTCATCCAGCAACGCAAACAGATAAAATCTGATCTTAATGCCGCTTAAACTAGGCCACTGAAACTTGAATTTGGTAAAAGGGTACAGTCAGAGAGATTTATACGATTCTTTAAGAAGACTGACAAGAAAAAAGTGAAATTTTCAAAGGCAACCCACTCAATGGACCAGATGATTCAATGGTCCAAGCTCAATTTTAAGTATGGGTACTGCATTACACCAACATACTCTCGATAAATCTGCCAATACAGGACTTAACATTTGCAACTGCGAAACCCATAGGATAAGAGATGACACCCTCCATATAAGAAAATTCTCCAGGAATCGACGATGCTACCCCACAAATGCTCCACACAGATCCAGGCACATCATCGAGAAATTTTGGAATGTAGGCAAGCTATATCCTGAGCTGAAAGGGGGATTAATAATCTATGTGCCTACACAGGGCAACTTGCTGATTGCTCCAACTGTAGGAGTATAACCCTACTGGGCGTGAGCAATAAAATCATAGCATTCATAATGAATAACAGGATTTCAATTGCGCTCTCATCCGAACTCAGAAAAGAGCAAGCTGGCTTCAGACCGAATCATTCACGTGTAGATCATATAAACACCCTCAGGGTCATTACCGAGTAATCAATAGAGATGAGAACGTCTTTGTAGACGTCTTTGTGAAGGTGTACCTACAGTCAGAAAATTGAAATTTATACGGGCGTAAGACATTGACTTAACGGTATTACATTGCGCTTTAATAGCCGGTTAGAGGATCTTGACTACGCTGATGAAAAACGTCTGAAAATCATCACAGAATAAACGTAGAACCAAAATACGTGTATTCAAATCCAACTCAAATTCTGCATTTCTCTGTGGTTGCGAACATGAAATACATATGCAAGTGCAATTGGCAGAATCCAGGAGAATCTTGCGAATCCATTGGCCACACATAATCTCGAACCAACATCTATACGAAAGCTGGAATCAAAAGCCAATGGATAATGAAATTAAAAGCAGGAAGTGGCGATGAATTGGTCATACATTGGGAAAGCCTCAAGAAAAGATTGCCAAAGAAACCCTTGAATGAGACCCACAGGGTAGCCGATGCAGCGGCCGGCCCGCTCAAACATGGATTGATATAGAATTGTTAGCATTAAGAAGAAGTGATTGAAAAAAATTTTGTTGTAGCCCCGTGTTCCACATAGTAACTTGGATAATAATAATTTTGATATTGTCGTTCTTGCAGAAGTCAAAATTTTACTCAAAATATTTTTTGTGTTTGTCATTAATTTATTTGGATGTATTTTCTAATTAAGAGTATTGAGAGCATATCTATTTTCTTGATTATGAAATATTCAATATCGCTAAATGAACTAATAATAAGTCTTCAAATCTTTAAACTAACACTTAAGTCCAACCATTTCCAGATAATATTCTTAAAATATTTTTAAAAAAAGCTATTGTTGTTGAAGTTGTTAAAAAAAATTCCAAAAGATCGATAGCAGGTGAAACTTGATATTAAGAAAGTTGATATATAAAGTTGGAATTTTGAACATCTGGTTTCGGGGCAGCCACTCCTGGTTTGGAACTAAAGAACTATTTTATAATGAAAAAGTTTAGTTATTGATTTGGTTGCGAAATCTAACATCCATATTGATGTACCAAATCAATATACGGAATACTTTACGCGCCAATTACTGCTCCTTCTTAAAACAAACAGGAAAAATTACTTGAATTTTAATAATTTTTTTTTTTGCGTGATAGCTTTATATTGCAAAGAAATATGAATTTTTATAATCGTTCCAAATGTTCATTAATCTTATAACTATGAGCATAATTTTCAAAATTCATTTTAATCACTTACCGAATACAACATTGGATTATCCTGAAAAGAAACAAGTAAACGGAAATTAACAAAGATTTTCACAAAACAAAAGATTTCTGAACAAAATGTTTATACAAACATGAAAATTTTTCCAAAACCATAAAAAGAGAACGATAATAAAACGAGGGGAAATGAAAAATGCTTATGTTCCAAAATGAACACTTAACGAAGTTGGACGAATTGAAACGAGTTGTAACGATTTGAATAAACGATTTTTCACGAGCTTAGATTTAGGGACAAACAAAAAAAAGCTTTTTATTTTGGTTTTGATGAATCGAAGTGGAAAAAGAGAAAAGTTTGTGACAAATTCTAAAGAAAATAGCTTTTTGGGACATTTAGTGATACGGAGAGAGAGCAGGAAAGTTCATTAACTATAAAGAGTGACAAAAAGAGAATAACCAAAATTGCGCAGCATCCTTGCTCTAAAGCTTTTTATATCAGATAAATCTCTTATCTAGGAGAGCATGAATTTTAAAATGAATTTTTATGAGTACTGAGCTCAACGGATGCTGTATTAATATGACGATGAACTGATGGTTTTGTTTGTCAATGACTGTGATGGGGTTTGCTGGAGAGGTTTTCCTTGTTAGAGTCATTTTGTTGTCGTTGCTGCTGTACGAGATGTTGCTACATTATTGTTGCAACCCTTAAAATGCATTTTTTGTGAGTTTGTAGTTTTTGTTGTTTTTTTTTCAACTTTTTTGCCCGAGTTCAGTTCATTTTTGCACACAAAATGTGTGTAAGTGAAGTTTTACACCTTATTTTTTTTCTGCTGTGTGCTGTTCAAATTTTTTTTTTGCATATCCCCACCCGGAAAATTCATCGCTTGCGCTTGTGGACCGGTATAAAAACCCCTCGCACAACTAAACCATTCTCATAAGTTTACCAACCTTACGTTCAGTTAGTTTTGTGTACTCCGTCTGAGGAAAACTAAATATTTCTGAATCAAATAACAAAATTATGAAATGTGTTGAAAGAAAAGAAAACTTTTAAAAGACGTGTCCAAAAGTTGGAAATTGTTTTGAATTTGATAAAACTAAGAAATAATTGTTATTAATTAAAAAAAATTATATTAAAAAAATATAATAAAGAAGATTAAAGAATTAATCAAAGTTGACAATTAAGTAGAGAGATAATTTTTTGGCATTGAACAACTGTGAATATTAAATGTTTTGAATTTTAATGAGACGTTGAAGCGGTTTGCAATAATTGGTAATTTTCTAAACGAATTTTTAATTTAAACTTATAAATAATTGCATTACTAGAATGAAGTAATTTATTTTCTAATTATAAAGTTGTTTTAAACTTAATTTAAGGCAATTTTATTAACATATCCATTGACTAAGTAAATTGGTGTCCAATTTGGCGGGAATTTCATTTCTCTTTATTTTAAAAGAATTATGGATTTATTCCCTATAATAAGTGCTAGTTCCTCGATTTTCTTGTATTGGTGTTTTAAAATCATTTAAGGATCTTTAAACAAGAAAATTGGAATATAATTTAAAATTTCTTAGGTACTTTGGTGGGAATTTTATATTTTTTACTTAAGAAATAATAATTGCTCGACATCAAGTGTAGAGTTTCAGTTCGTTTATTTTATATTTTTATTTATTTTCTTATTTCAGTGGTTATTTGTAAACAGTTTTAATCAAACAAAGCTCTTATGATTTCGTCATTAAAATTTTTATATAATAGAAATAAAATATAGGATAACATTTTTCAATACAATTGAAAAATTTCCCACAGCCGAGAATATTTTCATAAAAAATACATTTCAAATCCATTTGTATCTTCATGGAAAGCAATACACAAAACCAAATCTTTGAATCGAAGGATTCGTATTTCGAAATATATAAAAATTTTTATCAGAAAAGTCTCATGATATGAAGGGATCCCTCTGTACTTCAAAAAGAAAGCCAGTGTGACCAGGAATATTGCGAAAAGTAATCTCTTGCTCATAGCAATTTCACTGATATCAGAATCAATTGAGTGCAAAGAATTGATATTATTCACAGTAACTGTCCATAATTTAAAATTTTAAACAGTAGCTACGACCATTATTTCATGTTTCTTTCTTAACTCTTTCTTTTATTTGGTGATACACCAACCGGGATTCGATACTACAACCGCTAGTCGGCAGGTTGATTGTCCTTTTTTATCTGCAAAAACTGTAACATAAAATAATTAATAAATAATAATTATTATAAAATTCAATGGACTGATTTTTTTACTCAAAACCAACCTAAATTTTCTAAAATAGAAAAAATAAATTATTTCTCAACAAGAAATAATTTTAATTTTTTTTTTAAATATTAAACATAAAATTTAAAAAATTACGTTCGAGAAGGTAAATTTTTAGTTCCCTTTTTAAGCAATATGCAGGCACGGAGGAGTATGAAAATTGGCATAGTTGTTCATATGGAGGATAAGCTGAGAATGATATTATATTTATATATTATATAGCTGAGAATGATATTAAATTTATATTTAATCTGTCTTAAAAATATATTAAATAAAACAAAATAAAATAAAATAAAATAAAATAAAATAAAATAAAATATTTATAATAATTCGTTACACCCTGTCAATGTGAATGATTTAAATTATATATCAGACGCTCTTTGTTGAATTGTGAATTACTATAATTGATACATACTTTTAGGCTAATTTAAATATTCCTAAATTTTATATATATATATATAGATAAAGAAATATGGGAAGACAAAAATTTAATGAAAAAATAATATTTACTAGAATTTGCACTCGAATTTCGAGTGCTGGTCTATACTAGTATACATAATTTCCCGAAGATTCGAAACAAATTCAGTTTCGCTATGATCTTTCAAAGAACTTTGATGTAAAGATCTGTCTCGGTAAATATCTGTAACACTGTTAAAAAAACTGAAAAAATTTCGTTGCATACAAACCAGTTTTTATAGTCGTACATCTGCAACTGGGGACCACAAGTGGCACAGTTTTTATACCCTATACCACTATGTGGTTTGGGTATAATGACTTTGTGCTGCTGTTTGTAACAACCAAAAATATTTGACCTAGACCCATTTTTAATTATACCGATCGAATCAGAATCACTTTCTGAGTTGATTTAACAATGTCCGTCCGTCCGTCCGTCCGTCCGTCTGTGTGTCCATGTAAAGCTTGTAATCAAACTGCAGGTCACAAATATGAATATATTTTGATGAAATTTGGTACATAAGCTTTTATCGGCCATGGGATGAACGCTGTTGAAATTGGTGAGAATCGGTCCATGTTCAGACCTAGCCCCCATACAAATTACCCATATGAAATCGACATAAATTTCCATAAGATCCAAATTGTCATATAGATCTTACTCAAATTGGGTTTGTATGCGTTCATTACATCCACTAATGAGTAGTCCAAAAATGATCCCTTTGACCCCATATAGAGCTGCTTCCCGATCTTCACTTAAATCAATTAAAAAACAAAAATATTGCACTGATTCTTCTCAAATTTTGATCAGGATCGGTCCATTTTTGGACCTAGTCCCTTTATAGACATATCATCCGATATGAACTTTTTCATATCTGCAGCCAAAATTTTTAATAAAAATCCCACTCAAATTTGGTTTTTGCTTATTTTCTATATCCAGTTAGTTGGGTCTATGAGATAGGGTTTCTAAACGCATGGTAAAGGGTATCGTATAGTCGGTCTAGACCGACTATAATTTTCTTACTTGTTAATTTTGTAATATTGTTTTCCTTTTAAAGGACTTAAAATTAAAAAGGACTATATATTTAAAAAAAAATTATTTAAATACTTATACACGTCCTTCGATGCTGCGATCAGTGTCAAATGAAAATAGAGAATCTTGGCAATTTTATCATATTAAGGAAAAAGTTTAATAATAATTGCCTTTCAAAGCTATACCCGTTTTTAGAATTTCTTAGATTTATTTTTAGGCAATTTATTATTTTTTATGGAATATATTTAAGTTTGTAATATAACTGTTTTGCGAAAAATCGATGCTAAAATTCAAATGATTTGAAATAAGAATTTTCAAAATGGGATTATTTTTATTTTCACATTGTATAACCAATAATTACCCAAATTCTTTTCTGACACCCGAGTGTAAGTAATTAAATAAATTGTTTTAAAAATATAATTCTTTAAAACTTTGAAGTCATTTTTAAAGGAAACAAGATCACAAAAAGAAAAACTATAAACAAAGTTTTACTCCACATTGTCTGCAATTTTATTTCACAAAAGTTTTTTTAAATGTGTAGTAAATCCTTTTTTATTTTTATGGAACAAAATTTTATAATCTTTTTAGCACTTAACTTATAAACATAGAAGTCTGCAAATCCTTGTGATTAGTTTTCGAGAGAATTTATTGAAAATGTAATGATGTAATGATAATGCAGGATAAAATTTTAAAAGGAGTAAGTATTTCTTGAAATTGAAATCCTTTGAATTTTTTTTTATAACCACGAAACATCAACTACAAAAACAGTTTTGGGTCATTCCATGTCAAATTACCTAGTGAGTGTTGCTCCATAGTAATAAATTTTTTTAAAAAAATTTCCACTGAAACTTATGGTGATGAAACCCTCATATCTCAATTTGTAATTCATTTTGCCCATATGTGGCATTTGGCATTTGACACTACTGTGAAAAACTGCAATAACTTGAGAAATTATGGTTCAAATTAAACAGTTCTGGTATCACTTTGAAGCTATTTTTATGAGGAATACAAATCCAGTGTTTAAGTAAAATTAAATATATGTTTTACTATATTTTTACATGCAAAATGAAAAAAGTCATCTTCACAATTTACCCAAATTTAATGGGCTGTAACAAGAATGGCCCTTCATACATATTTTTTTGTGAAACTCGGTAGAAACACTGACCAATATGTACCTTTAAGTATACAAAATATTGGAAAGGTAATATTTGTTAACAATTAAAAAAAATTTTTTTTTTAAACATGACATGAATATGCTAGTGAAAAGGTTTCTAAAAAATAAAGTTTTTATTTTTATATTTAACTATTTTAATTTTAAAAAGCCCTTCTCTACACTAAAAAGATATATTCATATCTATAGCTTGAAAAATTGCATCACCTCTAGCTCTAAACAATGTCAATTGCCAAATGATTTCTTGTGTTGTACTTTTGATTTTTCTCCCTAATATTCGTACTTTCAAATAAAAATAAGAACAAATAAGTTTTTAAATAAAGTATTAGAAAATAAAGGTTGTAAACAAAAACTGATTTGATTTATGCTATGTTCAAACGGACAGCAAGATTCGAGGTTCGCTCTCTCATTCACGGTTCGCTCTCCAATTATGATTGAAACTACATGATTCGCCATACAAAATTTTGAGAGCGAACCAACTTGGTTCATTTTGAATCTAGTTTCGAACCACGAAACATTTACTGTCATCCCCAATTTTTGTCAAAAATTATCGCTAGTTTATCTGAGTTAGCTGTCAAAAATATATAACAAAGAAAGAACAAAAAATTAATGTGTGCAATAAAATAAATAGAAACCTTTAACATGTATCACTGAATATCAAACCACATAGTGGTATAGGGTATAAAAATGAATCGTGGTTTGTTCGTCCGCTTAACTGTTTGTAACTGCCATGCGAAGGTTTAGGAAAAAAGAAAAGTACAAAAAGTCTCAATAGATGGCGCTGTTCGCGGTTATTCCATTTCAACATCATAAATAGTGAGTACTATGAGAGGGAGAGCTTTGTAAATTTGTGTGAGGCCATCTATTATTAATATAGATAGACATACCGAAAATATCGGTCGGTATCGGTTAAGTGGGCATGGTACCTCCCATACAAAATTAATTTTTTACATCATATATCTTGAGTACTGTTTTAGGGAGAGCTTTACAACTTTGTATGAGGTCATCTATTATTGCTGTAAGTTGCTGTGAGTAAAAATTGCCGTTGTAAAAATTAGCTTTATCGGAACAGTGGGCGTGGCACCTACAAAAAAATGTATCACTGAATATCAGACTTAATATCATGACAGGAAGAGCTTTGATACTTTATGTGACGTCATTTGTTATTAGTGTAAGTACTCCTGACGAAAATAGGCTGGATCGGATAAGTGGGCGGTGTACATCCCCTACAAAGTACTGATTAAATATTATGTACATATGTATAATGATAGAGAGAGTTTTGCAAGTTTGTGTGAGTTCATCTATTATTTCTGTGATTAGCCCTGGCGAAAATGGGCGGGATTGGACAAGTGGGCGTGTTACCTTTTTTTCAAATTTTCAAAATAATAAAAGTATCTTGAATAATATAAAAGGGAAAGTGAAGATAATTTGTGTATGTTTATAGGTTATTAGTGTGAGTGTGAAAATGTGCGGAATCGGATAAATGGGTGGGATTAGTTCCATAAAAGTAATTTTTGAACTTTAATATATTGGATCGTTTTGAAGCAGCATAACAAAAATTGAAATTTCCACAATTTTCATTCAAGTTATTTGCTACTGCGGTAGTATATGATGAAGGAGTGAATTTATCAAAAGACTTTTTCATTTACTTCATTTGCCAGGTATTCCATCACATAATTTAATAGCAAAGTTGGATCTTAAAATAATGTACTTAAATTTAAGCTTACATAAGCGCTTCAATTAAAAACACATTGGTCTCTTATTGAATAACTGTTTCTTTTAAAATATGTATTCTTTTTGACTTTCGGATAATTTTTATCATTTTTATAACTATGCCAAGAAGAGTTCATGGTAACATTGGCCGGCGTTGTCAGGATGCAACGCAGCAGAGGAACGTGCTATTGGAAGGGAATCAGTTCGACCAGAATGGTTGGAAATCGTGCGCGACAGTCAGAAGAGATCAACGAAGCACACAGTGAAGTTGCTTTGGTGGAAAGGTGATATTGTCAAATTGCTTCCAACACCAGAGCCATTATCAACGCTGCTTTATGGTGAATCTCCTAATTCGAATTAAAGTTGGATTTGTCATCCTTGTACCCCGAAACTATGCAATGGAACCCGACTGATTGCGACGAAATTAATGAGCAATATGATAGTGGCAAGGATTTTGAAAAGGCGGTTCAAGGGACATGCTTAATTCTGCGACTTCCCTTGACTTCAATGGATTTGACGTTCCAGTTCAAAGGTGTTCAGTCCTCAGTGAAACTTTCATTTACGATGACAATAAACAAGTCACGAGGACAGTCCCTGGAAGTGTGCGGCATAAGTCTGAAAATGTCATGCTTTTCACAAGGCCAGCTATATGTTGCGTGTTCCCGAGTTGGAAACCATCCTCACTATTCATTTACGCTCCGGAGCAGAAAACAAAACATGTTGTATATCGTGCAGCACTAAATTGATTACAATCATTGTTCTATTCTTTTTTTTAACTAATATTTGATTTTATTCTATTTTCGCCAAATGTTGGACGGGTCGAAGGCCGTCAGGTCAGCTATCCGTATAATTATAAGATATTGAATTCAACCGAATTCGAAAAGTGTTGTATTAAAATTATATTATTGCGTCATCTGTTAACGGTCGATAATTTTCAATAAAAAAAGAATTTCGAAATTACATCAATCAAAAAATCTCTTTTGGACAAAGCGAAGTTTGCCGGGTCAGCTAGTATATATGTATAAATATAAAAAACTAAATAAATATATTTAGTATATATGTATAAATATATTTAAAGAAAGATGGAAAAAATTAAATAGTGAAACGTGAAGTGTAGAAGGATGTCTTCAAATATTTACACAAAAAATATACACTTCAAAATGAAACAAGAACAATCGCCTGAACAAGAAGGTTCGTAATCGTGATTCAGAGAACGAACCAAGTGGTCAATCTGAACATGCTATTAGTCCTTGAAGAATTGAAAACAGGCTTTTATTTCCAATAAATTCAAATATTGACGATATATTCAAAAATTTTAAACTTTAACATACATTAGGTTTTTTAACTATATTTTCACTGTAAGACCGTATAATCCATGAATTTATAACGACCATTAAAATTATCAGATAATCTTCTTAACTGATCAGCATTTGCGTAGTTTTGAGGAATATTAAAAATTATATTGTTCAGTAGGATGTCTGAGCATTCGCCTCCATTTATTAATTTCATTAAAAATGTCACATTAAGCATTTTTCTACGGAATTTTATTTAATCTTGAACTTTAGAGTATAGATTATTTGATGGATTTTGATATAGACTTCGCAAGCAGATCAATAAAAATTACCTTTGAACAGACTCAATGTTATCGCTGTGAACAAATCCCAAACAAGAGAACCGTAGTTCAAAATCAAAATCAAAATCACAAAAAATATTTGCCAACCGAATTGGTCTTAAGTGGAACAACTGTATTTTCGATTGTATCAACAGAAATTTCATATCATCTGCAAATTTTCTATTATAATAAAATATTTACTGTTAGGGCAATAGAATTGTAATCATCATGAACCCGAAAATCGGTTATAAGCATTATCGCAATTCGGTTGGTAATAAATTCGGTAGCCACAATGAATTCGTTTTCTGTGTGTGTACAATTGTTTTATTATGATTGAAACGTAAAAATCATTGGCCCAACGTTTCATAAAGCCAACTACTTTACGAGCTTTATTAGCAGTCTTAGTAATACTTGTATGCTGAGCATATCGCACCTGTACCTCTAAAGTAAGTCAACTCAAAATTTGTAAATTTTCAGTAGAAGCAAAAAACGGTTTTTTTTAATCTATACTAGTCTATACTAATATAATAAAGAGGTAATGTGTGTTTGTTTGTTTGTTTGTTTGTTTGTTTGTTTGTTTGTTTGTAGGAGGTAATCTGCGTAACTACCCATCTGATCTTCCTGAAATTTCCACAGAGTCTTACTGCGGATATGGGAAGTGCTATAGGCTATAATTTTTTAAATATTTTTGGTGGGCGTGGCACCTCCCACACAAAGTAAATTTTTAATATCATATACATATATTGAGTACTATGATAGGGAGAGCTTTGCAAATTTGTGTGAGGTCACCTATCATTAATATTAGTAGCTACGCCGGAAATGGGCGGGATCGGATAAGTGGGCGTGGTACCTCCCATACAAGTAATAGTTCAATATTTTATATCTCGAGGAGTAATGTGATAGAGAGAGCATTTCAAATTTTTCTGATGTCACCTATTATCAATGTGTGAGTCGGATGCAAAATGAGTAGTATCGGACCAACAGGCGTGGCACCTGTCATACAAAGTAAATATAAATTGCTATATATCTGGAGTACCGTAATAGTGAGAGTCTTGGGACTTTGTGTGAGGCCATAAGTTATTCATTTGAGTAGTTAGACAAAAAATGGGCGTGATCGGAGCAGTGGGCGTGGCACCGCCCATACAAAGTAGATATCTAATATCATATAACTGGTGTACTAAAAGAGGGAAGCTTTGGCACTTTGCAAGACACCATCAGATCTTAATATGAGTAGTCAGATAAAAAATTGGCGGGTTCACAACAATGGGCGTGGCACTCCCCATGCAAAGTAACTAATTAATGTAATATATCTGGAGTACTGTTAAAGAGAGAGCTTTGTGGCTTTGCGTGAGCCCATAGGTTTTTTGTGTGATTAGTCGAACAAATAAATGGGCGTGATCGGAGCAGTGGGCGTAGCACCGCCCATGCAAAGTAGATATCTAATATCATATAACTGGTGTACTATAAAAGGGAAAGACTCGACATTTTGCATGAGTCCATCAGATATTAATGTGTGCAGCTCCTATGTAAAAAAAAATATGATGCACTACGAAAACAACAGTCTTTTGACAAGTTCTTTGGTTATCAATGTGATTTGTCGTGGAAAATATATCGCCAAAATCAAAAATTGCCAAACCCAAAAATCGCGAAAAATAAAAATCGCCCAAAAACAAAAATCTTCAAAATCAAAAATTGGCAAAATCAAAAATCGCTAAAAAGAAAAATTGCCAAATGATATTCTAAGTTCAAGGCAAATAGTTAAGTGTTGCCAGATCTTATATGGATAATCCATCTTCTTCTCATGAGCAGCTACATGTACCTTGCTCCAGGGTAGGAACGCCGAATCTGATAATTGTTTTAACGAATGAAAAATCAAAAAATATTGTATATCAGCATCAGCAATCATTGAAATAAAAAAATCTCTACTAACATAATAAAGAGGTAATATTTGTTTCTTTGTTTGTTTGTAGGAGGTAATCTCCGTAACTACGCATCTGATCTTCCTGAAATTTTCACATTGTCTTGCTGCGGATATGGGAGTGCTACAGGCTTTAATTTTTTTTTTAAATATTTTTAGTGGTCGTGGCACCTCCCATACAAATAAATTTTTAATCATATATATTAAGTACTATGATAGAGAAAGCTTTGCAAATTTGTCTCAGGTCATCAATTATTAACATGAGTAGTCAGACAAAAAAATGGGCGGGATTAGACAAATGCGCGTGGTACCCCTACACAAACTTAATATTAAATTTGATATATCTGATTACTGCATTAGTGAGAGCCTTGGGACTTTGCGTGAGCCCTTTCATAACGATTCGGAGGGGGGAGGGGGAGGGTGTAGCGAAGCACACCGGGTTACTTCTAGTGTTCAATAAATCGCTGATGAAGGCTGAAAAGCCAGAAACCGGTCCGACTAAGAATACAGTGCAGTTTTGAATTTTTAGAAATATGTATATGCTTTCTTCTGCTCTATCACGCACCCGTTGAAAGTTTTTTTTAACTTGTATTTACTATAAAATTTGAAAACAGTTGTTTCGTTGTAAAGAATTGCGAATAATAAGTATAGTTGTTGTTTTTGTTGTTTTTTCAGTGATCATCAAAAATAACTTTTTTTTTGGGTGGAACTCAAAATATGTCTTTTTAGTGGATTCTAAAGAAGCTACTCTTACAACAGAAAGAGGGTTACAACTGAATTTTTTTTTTGACAAAGACTACAAAAACCGATTTAAGATTTTTACAGTGGATAGATATGACCACAATGTATCGTTTTCTTGCAAAAAGTGAAAATTGAAAAATTTAAGTTGACTCAGTTTAGAGGTACAGGTGTGATATGTTAGTTTCGTGTTTAACAAAACTCCAAGATAACGAAACATATTCGCAAACTTCAGCTGACATTACCAAATGTATCTGACATGAATGGTCAAAAGTAGATCAGTTTTCCAGATATTCCAAGGTAACCGTTATTTGTGTTTATATAAAAGATGATGTCACTTAAATGCAAATATTTTCAAAAATATTAGACAGATTATGTAATTCTTTTTTATTTAAAAATAATAAAATTAATAAAATAACCATGGGTCATTTGTGAGGATTAGTCAAGAAATAACAGAGTTACAGTTGACAAAAGTTCAAACTTAATGAAGAAAATTTACGTTTTTTTTTTTTGCAATTTTGTTCTTTTCAAGTTATTTTTTTAAACCCAACAATTAAAAATTTTGTCGTATTATTATGTAGAACATTTTTCTATTTCAATACGAACATTTTGCGCACGGAATGTTGCAAAAATGGCAAAGCTACAGAAGATTAGTGAATTAACCTCCTTTTCGCTTCTTATCAAATCAAAAAGAGTAAAAAGTGCTATTCATCATGGATTTTTGACGACACTGCTTTGTGCTGACAGGTTTTTTTTCAAATTGTTTGCTAAACGTTTTGATTCTCTTAACACGCAGAATTCGTATTCACAAGAACAAAATGCATAGTGCAAAACGTGAATATATCAGCAAGAACAATACAAACAAGTTTTGCTATGCTTGTGGAGTTTATAGTTTTGTGCAGCCATAAAATTTTTCAAGCCAATTACAAAATGCATTTTGGCTGTATTTTAAAGTCAATCGGGGAAACATTTTGAAATATTGGACCCAAAATACTTTATTTAATTCATGCAAAACTCGTTTAACTATGTGGATAGCGGGCGAAAAATAAGTATACTTTTTTAAATTTTGTATTTAAAAAATATGACTTCAGTATCTTAAGTTTATTTACTATACCGCAGTCGGTATATGCCATTTGAGCTCTCCGCGCTTTGGCTTGAGCCTACGAACCACCAAATTGACTGTTATTTTTGCTTAGCCAAGGTAAAGCAAAATGGATGTCATAAGTCTGTTAAAAATACAGATGTCAACTCATTTGCAAAACCGACTCCTCATATGGCTGAACTGAAATATGCCCTTTGTTCAGAGCAGAAGCATGAGTCCAAATTATCTGTTTCAAGCGATTTTGATGATAATGATATAAAAAAAAAAATAATGCCTCTCATACAATCTGAACTCAATGACTTTGTCGGAGATTTGGCGTTACCGAAAAATAAAGCAGAATTCTTAGCATCAAGAATGAAGGAACGTATCTACCGTAAGAGTTTCATATTATAGAAGTCGACACGTGAGTCTTTTCCCGTGTACTTTTCGATTTATCTAAGCCATAAAAACAAAGTTTTTATTAAAACTCTTTCGTTCCTTACGCATATGAGTTTTGAACCTCTCCTCGACTGTGCGTGACTTTTCGTGACTGATTTAAAATTAATCTTTGGTCACAACAAGACTATGGACAAAGTGTCAGATCGATCGGATAAGGCGGAATGGGGTTTAAAGCACTCCGTGACTGTGCGTGACTATGCGTGACTGTATGTGACTACCATAAAATTAATCTTTGTCCACAACAAGTCTATGAGCAAAGTTTCGGATCGATCGCATGAGGGAATGTGTGGTTTTAATCTCTCCTTTACTGTGCATGACTACGCGTGACTGTGCGTGGATATGTCAAAGTTAATCTTTTTTCACGGCAAGTATATCGACCAAGTTTCAGATCGATCGGATAAGGGGAAATGAGTTTTAAAGCCCTCCATGACTGTGCGTGACTATGCGTGGCTGTGCGTGATTATACGTAACTACCCGAAAATTAATCCATAGTCACAACAATACTATGGACCAAGTATCAGATCAGTTGGATAAGGGGAATGGGGTTGCCCCACGACAGACAGACAGACAGAGAGCATGAGTTAAAAGAAAGAGTTTAAAAAGACAGTATTTGCTTTTGCCATGAGATAAACGGATTGTTCAAGCAATTTGAGGAGACATACAATCCAAATGATTGATGGTTACTTACCGACAGCAGCAACTTAAGCTTGAAAGCTGCTTTGTTGCACAAATGTAATGAAAATCCCTTAATTCCAGTGGCGCACTGAGTTAGCATTAAATAATCATATGAGTCCATGTCTAAATTACTGGATCTGATACAGTACGAACAGCATAACTGGAAAATCTGTGCCGATCTAAAATTTGCCATGGTGGCTGGTTTGCAACAAGGCTACGCAAAATATTAATGTTTTCTGCAAATGGGACAGGCGAGCGCGTCGTGAAAACTATGCCCGAAAAGATTGGCCGGATGCAGTACATTTACGCTTGGCCAAGATTATGTCATATACAAAGATCTGTTAATATAGGAAAACTTTGTTTTGCTACCGTTACCGTTGGCCTATTCAAAAATTTCGTCAAAGCTTTGCTAAAAAGTTGAAACAGTGTCGCATTTGAGTACCTAAAAACAGGGGCCAAATCACCGCATTCGCTATCGAAATTTCTCGATCGAAATTATTTTTTTATTTTGCAAAATAAAATTCTAAAAATAATTTTACTCTGAACAGTCAACGAATTATGGCCCCTAGTTAAGAGTAAAAGTGAAACGAGGGCTGATGTTTGACCATATTCTCTAAATAATAAAACAAAATATGTAATTTCGATTGATATTACTCGATATCGAATGCGGTGATTTGGCCCATTTTGTCCCAACATATCAGATACCAAAATTAAAGAAGGGGTTTTTGTGGGACCAGAAATTACAAAGCTACTGAAAGATTCCACATCTGGTTCGATTTTGTCTGAAAATGAATCAAAGGTATTGAAGCCATTTAGTTTCGTTGTATCAAGCTTTCTGGGAAATTTCAGGATCCCATATTATTAAGACATCATTCAAGATTTGATAAAAAAAAAAACTAAGAAAATTTGTACAGTTTTTAACACGAATTTGTTTTTATTTATTTTTTTATATGAACACACATTTTTATACCCTATACCACTATGTGGTTTGTAACAACCAAAAATATTTGACCTAGACCCATCTTTAATTATACCGATCGAATCAGAATCACTTTCTGAGTTAATTTAACAATGTCCGTCCGTCCGTCCGTCCGTCCGTCCGTCCGTCCGTCTGTGTGTCCATGTAAAGCTTGTAATCAAACTGCAGGTCGCAAATATGAATATATTTTGATGAAATTTGGTATATAAGCTTTTATCGGCCATGGGATGAACGCTATTGAAATTGGTGAGAATCGGTCCATGTTCAGACCTAGCCCCCATACAAATTACCCATATGAAATCGACATAAATTGCCATAAGATCCAAATTGTCATATAGATCTTACTCAAATTGGGTTTGTATGCGTTCATTACATCCACTAATGAGTAGTCCAAAAATGATCCCTTTGACCCCATATAGAGCTGCTTCCCGATCTTCACTTAAATCTATTAAAAAACAAAAATATTGCACTGATTCTTCTCAAATTTTGTTTGTACATATTTTTGCAAAATACAAGAGACTTTACCAAACATGATCAGGATCGGTCCATTTTTGGACCTAGTCCCTTTATAGATATAGCATCCGATATGAACTTTTTCATATCTGCAGCCAAAAAAATTAATAAAAATCCCACTCAAATTTGGTTTATGCTTATTTTCTATATCGAAGTAGTTGGACCGAAAGATAGGGTCTCTAAACCATGGTATAGGGTATCATCTAGTCGGTCTAGACCGACTATAATTTTCTTACTTGTTATATCTTATAAAAGGAGTTAATTAGTTTTTCAAAATCTTCTGCATTCGTAGTTAAATTTTTTTCCCAAATAACATTGGCGATGAAAGTGACGGGCATGATGAACGCTTTCACCAACAAATACAAGAAATGGCACCTCAGTATCAAGTGGCGTATTATTAGGCGATGTTGGGCGACAATTGTTGGTTCCTTGTGCGAGAGGCAGAAAATAGTCATAACAGACAAAGCAATTCAACAGTTATAAGCCATTTTTTACTAACATTTAGCACCGTATATTTATTTATTTGTTGTGTTTATTATACCCTATACCACTATGTGGTTTGGGTATAATGACTTTGTGATGCTGTTTGTAACAACCAAAAATATTTGACCTAGACCCTTCTTTTATTATACCGATCGAATCAGAACCACTTTTTGAATCGATTTAAATATGTCCGTCCGTCCGTCCGTCGTGTGTCCATGTAAACTTTGTAATCAAACTGCAGGTAGCAAATATGAATATATTTTGATTAAATTTGGTGTATAAGCTTCCATCGGCTATGGGATGAACGCTATTGAAATTGGTGGGAATCGGTCCATGTTCAGACCTAGCCCCCATACAAATGACCCCAATAAAATCGACATAAATTTCCATAAGATCCAAATTGTCGTATAGATCTTAGTCAAATTGGGTTTGTATGTATTTATTACATCCGTTAATGAATAGCCCAAACCGGTCCTAATGGGACAACTCTTGGTCATAGGCCCCATATAGAGCTGCTTCCCGATCTTCACTTAAATCTATAAAAAAAACAAAAATATTGCACTGATTCATCTCAAATTTTGTTTGTATATATTTTCGCAAAATACAAGAGACTTTACCAACCATGGTCAGGATCGGTCCATTTTTGGACCTAGTCCCCATATAGACACAGCATCCGATATGAACTTTTTCATATCTACAGCCAAAAAAATTAATAAAAATGCCACTCAAATTTGGTTTATGCTTATTTTCTATATCCAATTAGTTGTGCTTAAGAGATAGGGTCTCTTAACGCATGGTATAGGGTATCGTATAGTCGGTCTAGACCGACTATAATTTTCTTACTTGTTTTTGTCTTTATTTGATAAAAATCGAAAAGTTGGGTAATTAAATTAATCATCTGTAACTTTGTCATTGTTGCACTGATCTCCATCCTGTTGGGCACAAAATGTTCGTATTGAAATAACGTCGTTTTTCATCTTTATTTAAGTTAATACTACGACTAGTCTATGAAGACTAACTAGTAGTTTTTACATTATTTAATAAGGGTTACAGATATATGAGTTTATTAATAAACTCAATCCGGGTTGAATAGACCTATCAGGTCATGGGGTTTGTAGCGATTAAGCCTTCTTACAAGATCCACAGTATTAAGTACCTCGGGAATTTCAGTATTGGGATGACTCAGTATCCTTTGTCTATGAGCCTCAGCATTACGCCTTATTTCTTCATTTATGGTGCTTATTTTTAAGTCACGATGAATATCAGCATTTCTAACGAACCATGGGGGTTTAACAATATTCCTTAAAACTTTATTTTGGAATTTTTGTATTTGTTGTATCATGGAATTTTTGCACATCCCCGGACTTGGATTCCATAGGTTGAGACTGGTTACAGCATAATTTTGTTGTGTTTAGAGAATTTGGAGTTCCTACCTATAAGCCAACTCATTTTTCTGTATTTTATCTCCAGTTCATCTTTTTTCTTTTTAACGTGTTCCTTCCAGTGAAGTTTTTCATCTAACGTCACACCAAGGTATTTAGCAGAGTTTACAAATGGAACTTGTATGTTGTCAATAATAAGTGGTATGTAATTGTTTTGTTTCTTTGTGAAGTTAACGTGTGATGGTTTCGAGCTATTCAACTTAATGCCCCATCTTTCTGTCCACAGTTGAACCTCATCTAAAGTTGTCTGTAGTTGTTCGGTTGCAATTAAATTGTTCCATGCTGTTGATAATATGACAGTGTCTTTAGCAAAAGTACCGACCACACAATTACTATTTACTGGCATGTCATAGCTATATAAAAGTTACAAAATGGGGCATAGATTAGTACCCTGTGGAACACCAGATTTGATAGGGTGAAGACTGGAATACTCATCTTCATGCTTTACTCGAAAGAATCTGTCTTTCAGATATGAATCCAGAACTTTTTATGAATCCAGAACAACATATCTAGCTTGTAATTTAGTCCATCATGCCAAACACCATCGAATACTTTTGCAATATCTAAGAAAAGGGCAGAACATATCTCTTTCTTTTCTAGAGAAATTTCTATTGAATGGGTTATTCTATGTATTTGTTCAATTGTCGAGTGTTTCTCACGAAATCCAAATTGGTGACAAGGAATCTGTCCTTTATTAATAATTAAAGATTTTAATCTTTTACTAATTAATTTATCGAACAGTTTATTATTATTGGCAGTAACGAAATTGGTCTATAGGAGCTAACTTGATCTGGGTTTTTTCCTGGTTTCAATATCATAATAATTTCAGCTACTTTCCACATACTTGGAAAATAGGTCAGCTTTAAAGCTACATTAAAAATTATTGATAGTTTGGAAACTGCTTTATGAGTTAAGTTTTTTAAGAGTTCAGCTGTTATTAAGTCATATCCATGTGAATTCCTAGACTTAAGTGCTTTGATTTCTTTTTTTTACTGTTGTAAGTGATAACTCTTAAAAAAATTTTATTATTTTTTTAAAAAAAATAAGTTGAAAAGAGCAAAATTGCAAAAAAAAAAAAAAAAAAAAAAATAATAAAATGTGAACTTTAGTCCATTATAACTGAATCATTTCTTGAACAATTTTTACAAACGACTAATGGTTGTTTTAATAATTTCATTATTTTTCAACAAAAAAAAAAAAAAAAGAAATATGACATGACATCATTTTTTTATATCGCAAATAACTGCAATTTTGTAATATCTCGTAAACAGTTCTACCTTGGACCCTTCTGACTTCACATTCGGAAACAATTGAAAATTTGAAAATTGTGACACAGTCATATCACCGTCAGGGAATATAGTGGATTTTAATAAAAAATATTCATTAGTTGTTATTTAAAATTGCATGTAAAAGTGCAAAAATGTACGTATATACTGTAGTAGGTCGAAAATGCATTTTTCCATGTCTTACAAATGGATTGACAAACCTATATACGAAGGCGGATCAATAAGTCCGTGACTTTTCAAACTCCCATCGTAGTTATATGAAATGCAATACTGCTCCCATCAAATACCACCTGTTAACAGACTACTTTTTTGAGCATTTACTTGGCGTTTAACAGCTGTTAAAAACATACAACTTCGTGTTTTTTTTTAAAATAGGAAAAAGTGAATTTCGAGTGCTCATTAAACATTATTTTTGCCGAAAGAAAAAAACGTCAATCAAACCAAGGAAAAGCTTGATAAATACTATGGGGACTCCGCACCATCGATTGCAATGGTAAAAAAGTGGTTTATTGACTCTCGTTGTGGTCGCACAAATACAAATGACGCTGAATGTTCTGGACGGCCAATTGAGGTCAATACACCCGAAAATGTCGAAAAAAATCCACGATATGGTGTTGGCCGATCGAAGAGTAAAAGTGCTTAAGATTTTTGATGCAATAGGCATTTCATATGGCAGTGTGGTTTCGACTTTAAATGATCAGTTGGGTTTAAGAAAGCTGTCTCTGCAAGATGGGTGCCGCTTTGGCCCTCAATTGATCATGATCAATTGATCGTAATCGTGTCTCAATGCCAGAGTTCCATAAATTGGGCTACGAATTTGTACTTTATCCGCCATATTCTCCGGATTTAGCCCCCAGTGACTATTTCCTATATCCGAACCTAAAGAAATGGCTCGGTGGAAAGAGATTTAGCTCCAGCGATGAAATTATTGATCAACATTGCCTATTTTATGGATCTCGAAAAATCCTATTTTTTGGAAGGAATACAAAAATTGGAGGAACGTTGGATTAAGTTGAAAGGTGATTATGTTGAAAAATTATTTTTTTTTTGCAAAAAAAACTGTGTTTCATTCTAAAAGTCACGGACTTATTGATCCGCCCTAATATAGCCACTGCATAGCGGTGTGGAGGGTTTAAAGAAATCTAAAATTAAGTTCAATAGTTTCCTTGTTATTACGTTTGATGTATATTCACATTTTTGGATCTCACTTCATTTTATAAGAAACAAAAATTAAGTTTCATGCGTATGATAATTTGTTCAAAATATTTATTCGCATTTTTTATGAGAATAGGAATTGTTGTCGAAAAACTGGAAGACATAGATATATTTAAGTTTGCCCCTGTATGGAACAAATGGAATGTTTTCGTTTAAAGTTTTAATTCCTAATTTATATAGAATCAACTTTCTAAACTGGCATCTAGGAGTCTGTCTCCGTAACTTGATTTCTTTGATTTCTTATTATAAACTTATATTTAAAAATATTTATTTTGAGTTTTTAAATTTTAATTTAATATTTACTTAATATGAACTGTATATTAACTTTGGTGGAAACAACAAAAAAGGGTTTATTTTAGACGGACTTAAAATTTTTTCGAAAATTTAATTTATTTGGTCCAGATGTTTAACGTGTGTAATTAAAGACCATGTGAGTAAATCTACGTTCATAGTTTTCTATTTTGGAATCTTGTTTTCTTTTAAAAGATTATCAAAATTTCAAAGGTTTACATTTTTCTAGAAATGTATTGAAATAATTATACTCGTCCTATCAAGGCTTTATCAATGTCAAGTAAAAAAGCGGCCTTATAATTTTATGCATCTCCTCTTTTGCAGTAAGGCAGCAAAAATATGAAAATAATGTCCTTCTAAAACTTTATCCTTTAATGTCCTTTGCAATTCTTAGTATATTCTTTTGAAAAAAAATCGTTTTTAGGACTTAATTATTTAATAACTTATAACATAATTTCATCTTTTTATCTTCTCCAGTTAAGTGTTAACAAAAAATTTATCTTTGTACCAAACACAAAATTTCGTCCATAAAAATTAATTTTTCGTTATATTTGAAAAAATCATATATATTCTGAAAAGTCATAAAGTTTCATCTGACACCGATTTATGAAAGAAAACAAAGACGCGATATGAAAAACTCTTAAAACAATTTTATTTCTTTTGCGATCTAGTTTCATGAGTTTATTTGATGGACAGCCCCAGTTTTTGATTTTTGTATGATGGTCCCATGATCTGAAAAATTAATAAATTATGTGGAGAGAAGGAATACTATATATCACATTAGGTGTTGTACTTTATGACTTTATGCATATTCCTGCTTTCCATCTAAACATTTTTTTGGTAAATGAAGGATTTGCTAAAAAATGTTTTTATCTCCCAATTTGTGGAAAGTTCTTTAATAAACGATAAAATGGTATCAAATCATCAAGCTTACTTTAGATCTCTTATGCATTTAGGAGAAGAATAATACTAGGAGCCAATGAAAATTTACAAATATTAAAACATTTTATAAAACAAACTCTAAGCTCAAGGTAAAGCTGATAATGCTCTGATAATATGCTTTTGACTGAACCATTTAAAGAAATCTTTTGAAATTTTAGGTTTAGATTTACATTTAATGGCAACAATAAGTGTTTACTTACAGAAAGTGAATATAAATCTAATTACGAAATGAAAAAAGCTTTAGTCTGATTCGACGCAAGCGAATTTGACCCTTTCACTTGTTTATTTCAAATCCTTTAATTCTTTCAATTTAGCAAATCATGCTTTATTTAAAAACACTTAATTAATTAATTTTTGATTATGTTTTTGTTTTTGGTGTAAACAGAAATATCCACATGAGGTCAGATGCATATGTTGCCACTTTTAATGTGCTTTATTTATTTAACCAAATAAACAATATACCGACTCAGTCACAAACACAGACACAGCCACTGAAAACCGAAAAGTCCAATAACAGCAACATGCTGAAATGTGTTTATACAAACTAGAGATGGAATTTTGGAATGTGTACGTAAATAAATTTAAATTTTTAAAAAAAGTTTAGGACTCGCACTTGGTTGTAAAAGTATTTTTTGACGATGTCTTAAATAACTAACAATTAATATTAAACATAATTTTTTTTTTGTAGTATATAGAAATACGAGGAGGGTCTTAGAGCAACCCGATCTGATGAAGGAACATAACACTAGTTCAAAAATTGTTCTTTGTTTCTCAACGTAATCTTCTTTTACACACTTATTCTGGTTTGAGTTAGAGCTGTCTGGCTCTTTTCAAGTCTAAAGATAGACAAAATAACCCGAGGGCGATAAGTCTGGTGAATAAGGTGCGTGATGAAGCAATTCGAACTTTAATTCATGGAGTTTGGCATCGCAATATTGGATGTGTGAACTGGTGCATTGACTTGATGAATAAAAGTTATCTTTTTCGCCAAATGCGACCATTTTTCCTTAATTTCAACACTTAAATAATGCAAAAACTTGGAAAAATATTCGCCCTTGATTGCTTTTCCTTTTTTAAGATAACCAATAAAGATTAACGTATGTTGCGGAGAGATGTCTGGCCTCCAAGTTATCAGCCAATATACGATATAGAGCACTATCACCGACTATCATTCGATAACATTTTGTGGATCTTTCGTACCGTTTCTCGCAGTTGGTCGACCACCACTTTTGTCGTCTTGGCAGCTCTTACGGCCTCGTTTGAAATTTGGCAGCCAATATTTTGAATTCGTAAACGCAGGATTAGACTCCCCCAGAATCTAGCTTAGCTTTAATATTGCTTGGACTGATAGCTTTAAAATTAAGGTATTGAATAGAATAGATGGCTCAAAAAAGATAAATAACGTTGCACCTTGAGACTTAAAACATATCGCACCTTAAATACAAAAGAGTCACAACTCAAAATTTTCCAATTGTCTTTTTTCTATAAATTAATTCACAGTACACATTTCTATCTACTCTAAAAATTTATTTCTCGTAACTATCTTCTTTAATAGGAAAAATGCTGTTATATCTGGGGAACAACTTGAGATAATATCACAAGTCAAATGAAAAATTTCAGTCAGAGAGTCATAACTCATAATTGTATTTTATTTCCACAAATACAATATAAATATAAAAAAAAGTCCTCAAAATGGACATTTTTCATAATGAAACTACGTTTTTATACCCTCCACTCCAGTGTGCAGAGGGTATACAAAAGTTTGTCATTCCGTTTGTAATAATTAGAAAAAAAAAATCTGGACCCTATAAAATATATATATTTGTGATCCTTATAACAAGCGGAGTTAATATAGCGATATCCGTCTGTGGAAATCACGATGACGGCTTCAATCGGGCAACTAGGTTCCTCGCTGGCATACAACATGATTTAGTAACATTCTGAGAAGTTTTTTATTTTAAATCGTCCAAATCGGTTCATCCGGTCCCGAGAATTGAACGAAAGAGTAAAAAAATTCTTGAAAAAATATGATTTGCCTATGTTGTTCTTGTCACGATAACGTTCTCAACAGGACAGCTAGGGCGCTTGTTGTTAGTGAGAATGATTCACTAACATCATGAGAAAGTTTCTGGTTTTTAAATCGTGACAATAGGTTTCATAGGTGCCGAGAAGTCACTGAAAAGTTAAAAAAATATATGTTTTCCTATATTGTTATTCTAAATTTTGTATTTTGTCATAGCTGTACTTGTTGTTTTTATGGTCGTTGTGGTAATAATGTAAAAATTCAACAATATCAATATTTTTTGGTGTAATATTTAATTTAGTTAATTAATAAAAGAAACTATATAAAATCAATATCAATATTCTGCGATTTTTATTCTGTTGCAAATATCGAAATACTATAAATAACATTCATATATTCTGTATATGTATATCCATAATAAGCGCATATTAAAAATAATATAAATATAAATTATTTTATTTATACAAAATACTGCAATTTTTAGGGTTGCAAAAAATAGTATGATTTTAAGAGTTCTACTTTTAGCACATACTTGCATTCAAAAGTAGTAGTGAAACCATAAAATATTTACCCTGTAAAAAATTGATATTTAAATTTTTTTTTGTCAGATGTCAAAAAAAGATAAAACTCGAAAAATTTTCAAAAAAAATTTTATATTTCATTATAATACATTTTTAAAATTAACTATTTAATGTCAGGCGAAGGCAAACGCCATTCCCGGACCACCAAGAATTTTATGCACGAATTATTCACATTAGGAATAATCGCGGGGTTCAACTCAATCAAAGTGCAATGATGAAGCCTCGCCTTGGGAAACATGTATTCATGCTTTTCTTAGCACAAACCGAACTTCTTATGGCACATTAAAAATAAACTAATTGAGAAGTACAATTCATCATTACGCTGCATTATAATACTATTTTCTTATTTTACTGCTAGCTAGTAAACAAAGTGATCGTATCACTGTAAACGAGATAGAATTGAAATTGTGTGCAGATTTGTTTTACTGTTTCTACAGTGAATAATTTCCCAGTAAGCATTTTATGCAATAAATGATCATGTGGAGTCCTTTTGCTCCTCTGTGCTATTAAAACAGTCATAAATGCGATCTTTTACTGATCACAACATATTCTTTTGTCGGGAGAAAATATTACCCTACCCCAGACTCTTCTTGAGAGTCTTTTTATCCGATTTCCTGATCAGTTTCGACTTATTTTTGAGTCGTATTTAATGCAATTTTTCCATAAATCACTTTTTAAGCGCAAACAAAAATCATTTTTTATCTTTTTCTAATACCGCATGTGATTAATCAGTTTCTAATCATCAAAAGTGCTCAAAGAAGACACAGTAAGGTGATTTTTGTTAAAATAATCTTCGAAATGATGACTGGGATATCGTATATTTTTGTTTACAGACATACATATCCATAGTGGCACTAGTAAGCCGAACTCTAATCGGCTTCTTATATGTATATAGCCGAACGAAAACGAAAATACTCACTAAAGAGTAAAAGAAAACAACAACTTCATTTAGTGTTATCTAAGCTTTTGAACAAAGAAAATGTATGTCGCATTGTCTTGTGAAATCTTACATTGTTTTTTAATAGGTACCAGTAATGCCAGGAGATTTTTTCAGAAATCTCTACGCTAATGACAAAAATCTGTTTTTTTCCCTACACCAACTTTTTTTCTCCCTACATTTTTCCCTACACTACTTTTTTAAATTTTTGAAAAAAAAAAATTGATTTTTAATATGTTAATTTTCAATTATAAACTAAATATTTTTACAATTCTGTATAATTCATCATTTATATGGTTAGATGTGCATTTAAAATTTACACAATTAATAAAAATGGCTTGCAAATGGGATCCTATAACGCAAACATAATTTTGGTTTTTGGTTTTAAAAGGTATTTTTTTTAAGACATTGGTTATTAACATGCATACTTAGATCTGATTTATCACAATTTAATATTTTTTCACAAGCCTTGCATCTGCATTTAAAGTAGTCCTCTTTGATCTGTTCCATCCCATTAGCTTCTCGTCTCTCAACTAACTTGAGTAAAACCTTTGTTTTCTGTATTTCTTTGATGTGTTTTCAGCATCATCGAAAATCGAATCGGACATTTTTCTAAAATTAATTATGTTTAAATTTGTATTATTTTGAAGTTCTTTTTATTTACAAACTTACTTAATAAAATCGAAGAGATCTACAAAGATGGCGTACTTATGTATAAAAAAAAAAATGCACAAAACAAGTAAACTGCACAAAAAAGTGTTTTTAACTTGTCATTGTATTAAAGAAGCCACATATTTACTTCCTCCATATTATAGAGTTATTACCAGACTTAAAAAACGTATATAGTTTTAATTTTAAAGTTTAAAATTGAAAAATAAATAATATTAAGTTTTTAAAAAAAAATATGCAAAAAATACCTAAAATTCGACAAAAGTAAGAAATCTTTTTGCCTCTCCTGAAAAGTTGAAAATTGTGAGTTGTGACGGTTTTGTATTTAAGGTGCGATATGTTTTATGATTTTGTCATTTTTCACCAAAGTAATTTTTTTTACACGACTGGCATCATCTATACGTTATGTGATAAAATATTTACTGTTAATACATTAGAATTGTAATTGAAATCAACTTCAAATTCGGCTATTATCTTCATCGTAATTCGGTTGGCAATAAATTTGATAGCCACAACAAATCTGTGTGTTTGAATTAATTTAGTATACTTACTTTTTTTTTATTTAAAAAAAAATATCAGGTGAAGGCAAAATACAAATTTTTTGAATGATTTCATTCTTAAATAATTTAGCTATTAAACAATATAGAAATCCTTGTAAACGACCATCTTGTTCAAACTTTTAATACTACACACAGAAAAAAAATTCGCCAACCGAATTGTACTGAAATTAAATGACTGAATTTTGGACTGTATGAACATAAATTTTATATAAACAAACCATTTTTTATTATGACGAAATTTTTCCTGTTGAGACAATAGAATTGTAATTGCAAAGAACTCAAATTTCGATTATAAACTTCATTGAAATTCGGTTGACAATAAATTTGGTATATATACCTCCTTCGCATACGACAGCAACATATGTCGTTTGGTGGTGGGGGAAAAAGACGGACAATGAATTACACACTCCATCAAGACCTGGTAACAGTCTCCGAGTGGGGTCAAGCGAATAGTGTTAAGTTTAATGCTCAGAATACTCAATATTGTCTGTTGTACCATAGGGCCATGCCATCTGTATTGTTGTGGGTGGTATAGGTATTGGGTATCGGACACTCTTGAACGTTAAAACGAGCATGTTTTTCAAGTGTCGAAAGAAGCATTCAAATGTCTTAGTTTTTTAAAACGGTGCAAAAATTACTACACTCCTTCTGATCTTCTTAAAATCAATATCACATACATCCGAACAGAAATGGAATACAACTCCCATATATGAGCAGATGCTTCGAAGTTTATTTTGGAACTACTAGACCGTGTATAAAGAAGGGCGCTGATGCTAATTAGTGACTCGTTTGAATATCGCCGGAGTGTGGGTTGTGTAGCACTGTTCAATAGATGCTGCTATGGGAAATGTTCTTCTGAGTTTAGCGAACTTATTACAAGTGCCCGAGTTTCGGTTCGCTCTACCCGCTTCTCTAGCAGATCACATCCGTTTGTAGTCTATTGCCCAGTTGATCGCACAGTGCATTACAGAGAAAATTCGTTTATCAGTCGAACTATCCGTATGTGGAATAAACTATCCGCACAGGTCTTTCCTGACATTTATAATCTAATAAAATTTAAGTCAAATATCCACAAACATTACTTCCTATTTCCTCCCTCCCATAACATAGTTTCCTTAGAGCAACACAATGCAATGCATCTGTAGTGGGCATCCCCTGAGTATTGGCCAATAATTAAATATCTATATATATATATATTAGGGCGGGTCGATTTAAAAATCGCCCAAGTGACAAGGAAAGTCATATTCTAGGGATCAAAATAAGAAACTTTGCGCGAGGAACTATGCCTCTAAAGCGAATTCTGATGTCCCGACTTTTGACCTGTCTGTCTGTCTGTTTCACTTTGACCCATTTAGGGTGCCCCAATCGAGTCCAAATGTATGATCGATCCCAACTAATTTTGGAGGGCCACCCCACCCATGCCAGTCGCACACCCCCTGGAACCCCCGGGGGGTTCTATGTTTAATTTAATACTCAATCCAATTCTTAACAAAAATTCCGCATGAAATTTCTCACTTCTCCCTTTTCCCGTATTATGAATAAAAATTTCTTCGGATAAATTTCGATGGGAAAAAAGTAGTTATTCTGAATGCACTTGAATTTGTTTTTTTTTTCCCTCAAAAAATTTCACTTGCAAAACAGACGGGAGTTTACATAAAAATGTAAGAAGTATTTTGATAAAACAAAATTTAAATAAAAAATTAATATTTTATTATTCCTGTAGGCTGAAGACCACAAATAAAGCCAAACTCCAACTTTTGTTAACTTTAATGAGAGCCAATTCAGGCAATGATTGCGGTTACCATAGATTCAGCCCGCAATTGACTTCTAGCAATCCTTTAGCTATTTTGTCGTTGTTGTTCTACAATACCAATTTCCTCTACGAGTGCTCGCATCATAGCTATGCTATTCATTATACCCTATAACTATGTGTTTTGGGTATAATGACTTTGTGCTGCTGTTTGTAACTACCAAAAATATTTGACCTATACCCATCTTTTATTATACCGATCGAATCAGAATCACTTTCTGAGTCGATTTAACGATGTCCGTCCGTCCGTCAGTCCGCCCGTCTGTGTGTCCATGTAAACCTTACAATCAAACTGCAGGTCGCAAATATGAATATATTTTGAGGAAATTCGGCATGTAAGCTTTCGTCGGCCATGGAATGAACGCTGTTGAAATTGGTGAGAATCGGTCCATGTTCAGACCTAGCCCCCATACAAATGACCCCTATGAAATCGACATAAATTGCCATAAGATCCAAATTGTCGTATAGATGTTAGTCAAATTGGGTTTGCGTGTGTTTTCATGTGTTTATTACATCCATTAATTAGAAGTTCAAAAACGATCCCTATGGGACAACTCTTAGTCATAGGCCCCATATAGAGCTGCTTCCCGATCTTCACTTAAATCTATAAAAAACCAAAAATATTGCACTGATTCATCTCAAATTTTGTTTGTACATATTTTTGCAAAATAGAAGAGCCTTTACCAACCATGGTCAGGATCGGTCCATATTTCCACCTAGGCCCCATATAGATATAGCATCCGATTTGAACTTTTTCATATCTGTAGCCAGAAAATTGACAAAAATGCCACTCAAATTTGGCTTACGCTTATTTTCTATATCCAATTAGTTGGCCCTAAGAGATAGGGTCTCTAAACGAATGGTATAGGGTGTCGTATAGTCGGTCTAGACAGACTATAATTTTCTTTTTTTTTATTTAATTTTTCTTTAAAATAAATTTATTTTCCTTTCCACACACAAAAAAAATAGAAAACTAATTGTCAATAAGCAAAACAACTGGCTTCGAAATTAGATGATGTCACTTATTAATTTTTTTGTTCACGCGGAATTTATAATTGGAGGATTTTTTCTCGAGAAAAGTATTTTCCGTGAGAAAGAAATTCCTTGAGAATATTCGTAATTGGGCTAATTAAAATTAACACTCATACGTGTACGTATCTTCTACTCTGCTAATAAATAATAATCATACGCCTTGACTATGTTATGTTATTCAATAAGATCGATCGGATGAGGGTAAATAACTTTTGGTCACTCCGTGACTATGCGTGACTCTGCGTGACTGCCCCCAAAATTAATCTGTGGTCACAACAAGACTATGGGCCAAGTTTCAGATCAATTGCATGAGGGGGAATGGTGTTGCCCCATTGCAGACAGACAGACAGACAAGTCAAAAGTCTGGACATCAGAATTCGTTTCAGGGGTATGGTTCCTTGGGCAAAGTTTCTTATTTTGATCCCTAGAATATGATTTTCCTTGTCACTTGGACGAACAAACAAAAAAAAAAACTTTTTCATATTTGCAAGAAAAAAAATTAATGACATTGCTGCTCAAATTAGGTTTATGCTTCTTTTCTATTATCCAATTAGTTGGTAAGCTCATGGTGCAGGGTTTCGTTTAGTTGGTCGAAACCGACTGTAATTCATTACTTGTATTTTGCTGAGTTTGCGTTTAAGAATAAATTTAAATGTTTTAATAAATCTAAACTACCCAATATTTGTTTCACCTTAAATGTGGTTTTTTTCCTTTAATATATTTTGGACTGCTTACCTCGAAAATAGGAACAGTTTTTGTTTTGAAAATTTTTTTATTATAATTTATTTGTTTTATTTTTTCTAGTTAGGACATTTTTAAAATTTTTTGTTTCAACTAGTTTAATTTAATTATTCTTTTTTTTTGACAAATTTTTTCATATGATTTCTTTATTTATTTATCCCGAGTTAATATGTTTTTATTTTTTTTGCAATTTTTTTCTATGTGATTTATAAATCAGGGGGTCCAATCGTCGCATTCGTTATCGAAATTTTTTGAACTTATTTTAATTTCCAAAATAAAACACCAAGAGTAATTTTACTCTGTCACACATAACGAGTTATGGTCCATAGCTAATAGTAAGTGTGAAACGAGGTCTGACGATTGTCCGCCTTCTTTAAATAATAAACCAAAATATGCAATTTTGATTGATTTTGCTCGATATCGAATGCAACGATTTGCGCCCTGCTTTTTAAAATTTATCTCAAATGTACCAAAGTGCCATTTTATATACATTTGTGCCGCAACTCCCATCACTGTTACATATTGGCAAAGTATAAAATTAATACCCGTTTGGTTTCTGTTGTTGTTTTTTGTATTTTATCCCAATTTCATTACATTTAATTTGGTTTATTTATTGTTGAAGTAGCACCATACAACGTTTTACAACAATATAGTATGGTATTATATATACATATATATATATATATTTGACTCTTTTTTTTTAATACATACATATGTTGTGTGCGCCATTTTAGGGCTGCTGTTACCAAAACATGTAAATTTTCATTGTGTATTCTGTTCTTGTTTGCAGAAGTGTTGACTGAGTTTAGCTTAAATCTCATTGATATTATTATTGTTGAAATTGTTGTTGTTTTGTTTTTTTTTTTTGGTTTAACATCTTTGCTAGTATCATAGTCAAGTATAGGTTAAAGTTTAAGAAAACTGATATTTTAAGTAAATTTGAAAATTAATTTCAAAAAAAATTGAGAATTAAAAGATTTAAATAAATTTTATAACAAAATTAAAAAAAGAATGTGCTCATGTTTTGAAACAAAAAAATCTAAAAATTACATGCACCTGTGATAAAATAAGACGTTGAAAATCACTCTGTCTTTTAAAAGTTAATTTTAAACAAACTTTTAAGTAAGAATTTTATTTTTAAAGCAATTGGATATGAAGTAATTCGATATTGGTGCCTGTGTTTGTGTTTATTGTGGGGTTAAACAAAAGTTAAATACAATATTTTTTTTACATTAACTGCTTTATGTTTCAATTTCGCCTAGAGTCCTTTTACATAAACCCAAAACAACAATGTACTTGTATTATTTACATTCATGTTGTCATGCTTGTTTTTTTTTTTTTTGGTTGGTTGTTGCGAAATGTTTTCATAATCCCCGATAACAAAATAACGTTATTTTTTTTTTTTTATCAATTTTACATTGTTTTTTAAACAATTTATAGGCGATTAAAAATTAAATGTTAAATTTTTTTCTTGCATTTATAAATAATTTACATAATTTTTAGCTGAGTAGTATAATTTTATGTTAATTTCTTTTATTTAATTTCAATTAATTTTATTTTGCTCATCTCCGGATGTGATGAGCTTATTTAAAATGAATTTGTTTAGGGTAAGTTAAAAAAAAAAAAAAAACTACACTTTTTTTTATAATTTATACATTTATGAGTACACAGGTATATTTTATGAGATTTAATTGTGTAAAAGGATTATGTTTCAACTGAAAAAGCTCATATATTAGAGACTTCGACCTTCTAAAATTATTCATTCGATTTGGCATTGGAATTTTTTGCGTCCCTAATTATATTTTGGCATTTTGATTTTGATATAAATAAACAAGTAAGAAAATTATAGTCGGTCTAGACTAGGGATTAAATCACCGCACTCGTTATCGAAATTTTTCGATCGTAATCATTTTTTTATTTCACAAAATAAAATGCTAAGAATAATTTTTCTTTGTCACAGTTGAAGAATAATGGCCTCTCATTAAGAAAAAAAGTGAATTGTCGTCGAGCGATTCTCCCTCTTCTTCAAATAATAAACCAAAATATGAAATTTCGATTGAATTTATCGATATCGAATGCGGTGATTTGGCCCCAGGGGTTGAAAGAAATTTTTTTATCCCAACTTATTTAATTGCAGAAAAGATTAAAAAAATCGGTTTTTATTTAAAATATAAAATAAAATGCAATAAATCTAAATATGTATTATATTTAGTGTTATTCATGATAGATTCCAAAGCAATCACGGGATGTAGTAAAGCAAGGAAATACTTTGGATTGAACGCAAAAAAGTTTTATGCGTCCATACTTGTCACTCGAAGCAGAATGAGAAGAAAGTTTCCTACATTCACGCTTTTCCATTTTGTGGAGAGATTTGGGCCTGCTTATAAAATGAGTTTCAGATTTAATTCCCAATGAAAAACGTCGCTTTCTTGTATTGATGCTACTTGTCGCTTCTTTCGCTGAGGCTACCAGAAATTCATTCAATGAGGCTCACGTTGATTAAGGAATTGTTGGTCAATATGCGTTTTTGATGTGTAAACATCTATACGCCCTGGGGTAAAAATCTATTTCACAATAGAATCACAGAAACAGCGTAAGCGTAAGACAAAATCGGTGTGACTTATGATTGTATTGGTGAAAAAATTATGATATGTAATAACCTTTTTGAAAAATGAAAATTGAAAAATGAAAATTGAAAAATAAGAAATGAAAATTGAAAAATAAAAAAATTAAAAATCAAAAACGAAAAATAAAAAATGAAAAATGTAAAAATCTATATACGTACTAGCTGGACCCGGCAAACGTTGTTTTGCCCTCAATGAATTCTTTATTTTAGTTAGAATCTGTATATACATACCTATATAAAAAAACGTTTTTGCATTTGTTAATATTAATTGAAAACTGTTAAAGAAAATCCATGTTTTATTTATGAAAATGAAAATAAATATTTATTGCAACATACATATAATAATGACCAATATATTTCTATTATTGTAATTCTAAAAAGAATGAACAATATTTTTAGCTTCATTATTCTGGCAGTAAATGAAAACATTTGCTGGCTTTCCGACACAGGGACATGCCACATATAGTTGCTCATGGGAAAACAACTGTTTTCGAGGTCCAAACCACATATTTGCAATGATTGTTCTTGAGATTTATTAATGATCATGGCAAAGCCCAATCTGATCGGAAATTGTAAT
Organism: Cordilura impudica; assembly: GCA_963682025.1. NCBI lineage: Eukaryota > Metazoa > Arthropoda > Insecta > Diptera > Scathophagidae > Cordilura > Cordilura impudica. Next base: position 89,738,259 of record OY821521.1, read on the forward strand.
CTTTTGAATATTATCGGTGTGTCGGTAGGAATCATAGGAATTCTTGGCAGCAAAACATGTTTTCCTTAAAACTTTCCTTTGAGAATTGTGGCCTCAATAACATTGGGCATTATTCTCTGAACAATTAACTTGGTTCCGTTACATATTCTCGGAGCGTTGAGGTTACGTAGCAAAATTATTGGAGAACCAACTTTTAATTTTAATAAATGTGGCGGTAGACCGGGCACATCAAGTGAATTCAAAAAATTCTGTTGGAGAATTGACTGCTTCATTTTCTTTAATAACACTATCCATAGATTTGAAAGAAGACGTTTCGGAATCAATCAAGTCCTGAATAACAACATGTTATCGACATCGACATTGTTGCGGCTAAAATAGCTCTTTCACCTAACCACACACAGAAAACTGATTCGTTGTGGCTACCAAATTTATTGCCAACCAAATTGCGATGAAGCAAATATCCGAATTTTGAGTCCATGACAATTTCAATGCTATCGTCTTAACAGTAAATATTTTATCACAATAGAAAATGAAATATGGCTATAAAATTTATATTAATACAATCGAAAATACAGTTGTTAAACTTTAGAACAATTCCGTTTGTAATTTTTTTTTTCTGTGTGCAATCATATTTACGATATTGATTTTGAATGCCGGGGAATACATTTTCAATAAATTCATCGCGTGACGATATAAATTGACAAAAATCTTGTGGATAGTTTAATAGTTTGACTGGTTGGGTTAATATTGATTTTACCTTTACCAAGATCGAGTAGTTGTTTTGAAAATTGGTCAGCCATTTGATCATTTTGTAATCGTACTCGCATGTTTGTTGTTAATTTTATAGTTTGAATGCTACTCCATAATGTTGATGATTTTCAGCATGCTTTTATTTCGTCAGCATAGGTTGATTTTGGTATGACTGGCAATGTTTGACGAAGATCTCCAGATAATAAAATAAGAGCTCCACCAAAAAGTCTTTCATTGCCTTTCAAATCTTTTAAAGTTCGATGTAATGCTTCTAAGGAATGTTTGTGAACCATGGTACATTCATCCCAAATAATAATACTGCATTTTTGCAGAACTTTTGCCATACCGGAATGTTTTTTGATATTACAGACGATGATTTGAGAGCTGAATGAGCTGTACGACCACCATGCAATAATGTTGCGGCTATTCCGGACGAAGCAATAGCCAATGCAATTTTTCCTTACATTTTGGTTAGAATGTTTATATGTAAAAACTTTTGTGAATTTTGTAACTTATAAAATTTAAATAAATTTGACAACTCATTATTTTTTGAACGCCAGCGCCATCTACCGGGTCCAACAAAAAATTTTTGGCATCATCTAATATCCTGAATAATAATATTAATATTATCGACATCGAAATTTTTTGCGGTTTAAATAGTTCTTTCACTTAACCAAGTAGTTGTTTTGAAAACTGGTCAGCCGTTGGATCATGGATAATAAAATGAGAGCTCCACCAAAAAGTCTTTCATTGCCTTTCAAATCTTTTAAAGTTCTATGTAGTGCTTCTAAGGAATGTTTGTAAGCCATGTTATTTATATTCATCCCAAATAATAATATTGCATTTTTGCAAAACTTTTGCCATACCGGAATGTTTTTTTACCGGTGATTTGAGTGCTGAATGAGCTGTACGACCACCATGCAATAATGTTGCGGCTATTCCGGACAAAGCAATAGCCAATGCAATTTTTCCTTCCTTTTTAGTTAGAATATCTTATATATAAAAACGTTTGTTAATTTTGGAACTTATAAAATTTAAATAAATTTGACAACTCATTAGTTTTCGAACGCCAGCGCCATCTACCGGGTCCAACAAAGAAATTTTTGGCATCATCTAACATACATATATGTACATTCTTAGTTTCAGTAAAATCGCACCGTAAATAAGAATATTCGAAATGACTTTACCCCAGCGCCATCTATCGGGTCCATTTATACATACAAAAATTTCCTCTGATAAAACATACATACATTCTGAATTGCAGTCAAATCGCACTAAATAAAAAAATAAAAAAAAAAAACAAAAAATTCTCGTGTCGCGGTCTCTGTAATTGAACTCCTCCGAAACGGCTTGACTGATTCCCATGAAATTTTGTGTGGATATTGGGTAGGTCTAAGAAACGTACAACAGGTATTTTTTTTTGATATCTCAAGTGGGCGTGGCACTTATGGCTATCATAGTACTCCAGATATCTGATTTTAAAAGTTCACTTTGTATGGGGGGTACCCCTCCCAGTGGCCATATCAAAAAAAAAATAAACGTTGTCCGATTCTCAGACCTACCCAATATGCGCACAAAATTTCATGAGAATCGGTCGAGCCGTTTCGGCGGAATTTTACCACAAACACTGCGACAGAAGAATTTTATATATAAGATATAAAATTCATTTTCTGCTTGTTTGTTTGACCGCTGTGCCAATTTTTAGTTTTCAACGGATTTCTCTGAAACTTGGTACACACGATCCCTATACCCCAGAAAAGGTCGCGTATGCTTCTTGCCGCTTACTCCTACTTATACGCCCACTTTTTATATAAAATTTGTTTTCTGTTTTTTGGTATATTTGTTCGCTATACAAATTTTTATTTTTCAACGTATTCCTCTGAAATTTGGTAGACACGATCCCTGTACCCCAGAGAAGATCGCAATATGTTTCTTACCAGTCACGCCAACTTTTACGCCCACTTTTTATATACAAATCATTTTATGACTTTTGGAATATATGTTCGCTATACAAATTTTTATTTTTTAACTTTCAACGGATTTCTCTGAAATTTGGTACGCACGATTTCTGTACTTTAGTGAAGGTCACCATATGCTTCTTACCGGCCACGCCTACTTTTACGTCCACTTTTTCTATATCAATCATTTTCTGTTTTTTTTTTATATCTGTTCGCTATAGAAATTTGTATTTTTCAACGGATTTCTCCGAAATTTTGTACATACTCCAGGGAAGGCCGCCGTTAGGGTTTTATCGGCCACGCCTACTTTTACGCCCACTTTTTATATAAAATTCATTTTCTGTTGTCTAGTATATTTGTTCGCTTCACAGATTTTAAATTTTTCAATGAATTTTTCTGAAATTTGGTACACACGGAAATAACTTCGCGATGAACAAATTTCCCAAATTTAAAAAAAGGTCTCCAAAAGAAATGAACAATTTCCCCCATTTTTCTAAAAACTTAATGAATTTACTCCCCAAATTCATTCTTAAATTTTTCCATATTTTTATTTCATGAATTTTGCTAAATATTTATTTAAGTGAAAATTTGTATACTGCTCTCAATATATGTCCTGAAATAAACGCATTTAAAATCTGTATTCTTTTCAATAGCATCAGAGCTTAGCTAAAATGTCGGATGATCTGAAAAATATAATTTGGCAATTAAAATTGGCAATTAAAATGCGCGGCAGTACGAGTGCGGCTGACAAACGCGTCGCGCTCGCGTAACACAGCTCAGTGATGAGTCTTATAATAAATTTGATCTTCGTATCTGCAATAATTACCTGTTGATCCAAATAGGCCACATATACTATAAGCAGTTGATTAAAGCAACCTTGCGGCACAACTTTAAATGTCGCATCCATTTTCCATATTTTAAATTTGACGTCTCTGCTCAATGATGATCACTTATTGAATGAAATAATTCAATTTTTTAAAAAGTTCCTCTTCCTCTAATTTTCAAATTATTCCGTTATATTTGGTGTTAACAAAATACATAAACTTCATTTTTTGCTGTAGCGTCTTATAAAAAAACTTCTAAATTAAAAAATCACAAAATTTTAAATTGAAATAAAAAATGAATTTGTTCCTTCAAAAAACGTAAACATTGGGGAACTTTGTCATCATGAACAAACTCCCCAATCCCATAAAAATTGTTGTGGAGAAAGTTAATTTTTTTTTTTTGAGGAACTTGTTCATTGGGGACCTATGTAATTGCGCCAGGTAAGCATAGTGGACCAATTTTCAAATCAAAGGCCTTTGGATCCCGGGTAAGTCCGGGTAAAAGCAGCTAGTGTAAAATAAAAAATTAAATATGAAAAAAATGAAAAATAAAAAATAAAAAAAGAAAAATGAAAAATAAAATTAAAAAATTAAAATAAAAAATGAAAAATGAGAAATAAAAAATGAAAAAGAAAGAATGAAAAACGAAAAATAAAAAATTAAAAATGAACTTATGACTAATGTTGTTTTATAAGATTATAAATGTTGTTACATTAGGATTTTCATTAATAAAAATTAATAATATATTTAAAAAAAAAAATAAGAAATAAAAAATGAAAAAAAAAAAAAAATGAAAAATAAGAAATGAAAACGAAAAATAAAAATTAAAAATGAAAAATGAAAAATAAAAAATAAAAATTAAAAATTAACTAGTTGAAATAATAAATAATAATAAATATTTGTGTATTAACAGAGTCCCTGCAGTTGATTTCTATAAGTGATACATAGTTGACGATTTCTGTTTGATTTAAAAAAAGTGCCATAAAAAATCTTTAATTACAAGATGTTAACACATCTCCCCTGTGATCGGACTCACATGATTTTTATACCCTATACCACTATGTGGTTTGGGTATAATGACATTGTGCTGCTGTTTATAACAACTAAAAATATTCGTCCTAGACCCATCTTTAATTATACCGATCGACTCAGAATCACTTTGTCCGTCCGTCCGTCCGTCTGTGTGTCCATTTAAACCTTGTAATTAAACTACAGGTCGCAAATATGAATATATTTTGATGAAATTTGGTATGTAGACTTTCGTCGGCCATGGAATAAAACCTGATGAAATTCGTGAAATTCGGTTCATGTTCAGACCTAGTCCACATACAAATGACCCCTATGAAATCGACATAAATTGCCATAAGATCCAAATTATTATATAAATATTAGTCAAATTGGGTTTGTATGTGTTTATTACATCCATTAATCAGTAGTTCAAAAATAATCCTTATAGGAAAATTCTTAGTCATGGGCCCCATATAGAGCTGCTTCCCGATCTTCACTTCAATCTCTCAAAAAACAAAAATATTTCACAGATTTTTCTCAATTTTGGTTTGTATATATTTTTTCAAAGTATAAGTGACTTTACCAAATATGGTCAGGATCGGTCCATTTTTCGACCTAGTCCCCTTATAAATATAGTATCCGATATGAACTTTTTCATATCTGCAGCGAAAAAAATTAATAAAAATGCCCCTCAAATTTGGTTTAGGCTTATTTGCTATATCCAATTAGTTGGACCGAAGAGATAGGGTCTCTAAACCATGGTATAGGGTATCGTATAGTCGGGCTAGACCGACTACAATTTTTTTTACTTGTTTTATATATTATATTGCTACTATGACCACATAACTCGAAAAGGTCGAGGAACGAGCGTATAAATCGCCATTTACTTCTACGATCATACTTATAACACACATTTTTTTGAGTCCATTAGATCAACACCTCCCATTCGGTTGTTATATTAGTAAATAATCAGGAAGCAAACGATATCGATTTCAACTGTTTGTTCAGCTACTCGTCGCTTGATCTTGAATACCGCTGGTGGGTCAATAAAATCTGAGGTGAGGTAGACACCACTATTTTCCATCCAGTTGATTATTGATATGCTATCCGAAATGGAGTAACTTATGTTCCATCTTTTGGTGTCTTTATCGACCGGAAAATTCGGCGGTATGTGCCTTATATTACATCCGATGGTTCCGCATGCCATTATATCATTTTGATTGAGAATGTGCATTAAGTTTACCAGTAAACTTCTATCTCTTTTCTTGCCAGTGGCTCACAAAACTTGAAGATAATAACCTCACCAAGGCCGAGTTCAACAAACCGTTTTTTTCTCGGTGTACATGTCACCATTATACAAGTACCCAGTTTTTTACTCACATAGACGCTAAAATTTGAATTCCCGTGATATAGGTCTGTCCTCAATATATTGCTTCATGGCAACTTCACCATATCGATTGACAGCTTTTTTTGAATACGTATATGGGTTCGACATAGCTTTGCTAATATGATCTAAAACTAGCGGTCTCTACAATCAGTCTGTTGTTGTCGCCAAAGTAAAAATTATCCGTTATTTTTTCAAGTTGGAGACGCGCCATGACACCAGCGATCGGAGATTGGTGAAATGTTAGACTAATACAGACGTATTGAGGGGAGTTTCACTAAGTTCATACGTATAATACCCATATAAGGCTTAAACTTAGCCACGGTCAAAGTGGAAATACGCCCTTTTTGTAACGCATATAGGTTTGACTGTTGCACTATCATGAGGCACAGTTCTAAGGTATATAATAAAAGCAAGTCAGTATTAACTAAAATAGTACATTCGGGATTTATTAAAACTTACCTTAAAAATTATACACGCAGTTGAACACTTCTTACGGTGATGGGATTTCTTCATGCTTATCTACAAGAGGCTATACAATTCGGTAAATATTGGATCCTTATGGACAAGAGCCTGTCTAAAGCGGAAGGATTTTTTGGATGGTATGAGCATCGCTGGTCTTATTGCGTTTTGAACAACATTTAAATTTAATTTAATTGGCTCATCTACTGTTTCAATTGGTTTATGGTCAATACGCCCTTTCTACCCAGTAATTCATGATTTGTGTTTTCAATGATAACTTCTATGGAGTCATCATCTTGCATTGCCAAGTTTTTAACAGCTTCTTCGTCCTCTTCACTGGAGTCGCAACATAAAAGTTGTTCTATTTGTTTTGGTCAAAGGGAAAAGAAACTAACTCGGGCTTTTCCACTCATTTAAATTTTTTTTATGCTTATTTTATTTATTGGATCTGCGCTGTGGTGAGCTTAACATTAACTATACACACCTTAAAAAACTAAATATTATGAACTTAAATAAAAAGGTAAGTTATTTTTTAAACAAAGGTATTTTCAACAAATAAAATATCATTAATAAACGGTACTCCCAAAAATCAACGGGGTGTTATGGTGTTGTAGGCAGATCGTTTCGTCCAAGACATCTTATGTCTGCAGTGTTTTTCATCTTTCCTTCAAGAGGATTATGGTGAGTTTCCAATTTCGTCTTATAATTTGTTTGCAAACGGGGCATTTTATCCTTCACTAGAGGAATATTCAAGTCTTTGTATAAAATTTCGTTCCTCATGTACCGAGGAGCTCCTACTATTATTCGCAATATCATCGATTGGGACATCTGTATAACATCGATGTTGGTTTTAAATGCGTTTCACCTAAGCTGGACACCATGTGTCCATATTGGCTTTATTATTCTGTTATAAAACAGGACTTTATATTCAAGTGTCAGTTTCGATTGTTGGCTTATTAGCCAATGTATACTGGAGGCTTTTAATTTTAGTTGGGGTTTTTTAGCTTAAATGTGTTTGCACCATATGAGTCGTCGTCGATCCAAATGAATGCCAAGGTAGACGACAGCCTTAAGCTGAAGGTTACATGTTTCACACTTTTATTCATTTATCTTGATTCTCCAGGTAGATAGCCATGTCTCAATATCGCGTTGGTGTTCATTTAACAACATAAATGCAATTTTAGAGTTATTGTGAATTCTGAGAATGTCTGTATCATCTGCAAAAGTTGACATAGTTAATCTCTGGTTCGTTGGTATATAAAATGTAAAAACTATATACAGAATTGGACCTAGAACACTTCCCTGAGGAACACCTGCTTTGATTTTAAAGGCATGAGTGATGTGACTTTTGTACTTTACTCGAAAATTTCTATTAGATATGATTCCAGAATCTTGTGGCAATATACCAGACCCTCGTGCCATACTTTATCGAATGCCTGGGCAACGTCTTAGGAGATAGCCGAACAGTAACTTCTATCTTGAAATGTTCTTCTTATCCGATCCGTTATGCGATTTACCTGTTCAGTTGAACCATGTTCTTTACGAAAGCCAAACTGGTGTGTGGATATGATCTCATTTTCGGTGAGATATGGCATTATTTTTGCCAAGAGCAATTTTGCGAATAGTTTAGATAGACACGGAAGAAGACTTATAGACCTATAGGATGAAGCAAGTGTTTTTTATTTACCAGGTTTGTGGATCATAATAATGTGTGACGTTTTCCAAGAGTTCGGAAAGTATTATTTCGTTAAATAAGACGGTAACATATTCTATTGCTGTCATATGTATTTCTTTAATCATTTTTGGGCAAATTAGATTCCACCAGGGTGCTTTTTTAACATCTAGTTCATTCTTGATAACATTTCACAGCTCACCGGAGATCGGAGTGGGAATTCGCCTAAAATTGGCGGATTAAAATTTTTTGTTGCTTTCCATAGAGAATGATATTTAGAACAGCCAGGAGAAAGATTTTCTAGATAAGTGTCTAGATAAGTATTTAGATTTCTTGTTTCGATTTGTCTCAGCGCTTCTCTTAGTTTTTTACACTTAGATTGAGGCAAGACTTTGCTGCAGGGGTTCGATGGATTTGCCATTCTCTTCTAAACTTGTATACTGTTTTCTTTCAATTTTCTTTACAGACTAATGCAAATAATGTATGCGTTTCAAATTTCAAATAAAAACTCTCAAAATACTTACATACATGTGTGCATATGAATGTATATGCATTTTGGTGTTTCCCCATTTTCGTTTCCATACTTGAATGGAAAACACTGAACACAGTCATAGTTTTTCAGTGTTTAACATTGCCTTAAAAAAGGCGCTCAAAAACTAGAACATTAATTTCAATTTGGAGGTTGGAGGTAAACATAATTGGCAAACATACTTCGATTAGCTGTAGGCAGATTGGAGTTTACACAAACTTGAACATTATATTTTTTGATAGAGAAAGGCTGAATCCAAAACATAATTGACTCTCATTCCCTTGTGATATTTTTACCCATTATCAGCCGGTATCGGCAGCGAAGCTGTGCATAATGTTCCATGCTGAAGATTGTTAGGGTATCAGCCAAAATGATGAAAAATCAACATTTTTTTCGACTCTTTTAGTTTTGCGCTTCATTTTCTAATAATATTATATGACTGGTATGTTTCCAAAACATTTAGACAATTGAACATCTTTTTGTTTTGTAATTTCAAAAATTTTCGTTTTTCACTTTTTTTCTAATATTTTTGTTCTTCAATAGTTTTTAAAATTTTTTTACTAAATGTCTTTTCTCAGTTATTACAATTATGGAGGGTACTACAAGATTCGATAAAACTGAATACTCACAATCCATTTATTATTATTTGCTGTTTCCATAAAAAAATATTACTGTAAATGTCTCTCTTTGTTGTTGTTTTTTGTTTTGTGCAGAAAGTGTATGTTAACTGTGCCATTTCATTAAATACAATGTTTGTTTTAAACTATTTTTGTTTTTTTACAATTGTAATTAATAGTTGTATAAAAAGGATCTGTTTACAAACCTGTAATTACACAAATGGTGTGCGTGCCAGTGTTCGTGTCCGTTAGTTTCAACGTTTATTTATATTGGTGTAAATTGACAAGCACTTAATGTATATTTAAAGTAATTTTGTTGTTGTTATTGTTTATCCACAATTCATTTATTTTTTTATTTTTTATTTGAAATTCAATATTGACACTACCATATGAGCAGCTGAGATGCAAAACTCGTTCGATACACATAACAAAATTTTGGGAAGAAGCAAAAAACTTGTTGCGGCTAATTAAATTAACCAAATTAGTTAAATGCTGTTAATTCTTCAATATTTTGCCATTCTTGATTAAATCTCAACGGATGAAAAATCTAAACTTACTGAAATATATTTCATATATGAAATTTTGAAATATATGGGCTGTATCAGCCCATTTTTAAATATTCCCAGGGAAATGAGTTCCCGGGGAATTTATTTTTCCCGAGAATAAATCCTCCTATTCTAAACAGGCGGGGAGAAGAATAATATGGGAGAGAGAATTTCGATTATTCGAAGACAGCTGTTTTGCTTCAGTTGTTTTCTTTTGTTTACAAATTTAAATATTTTTGTGGAAATTCATAGTAAAACTTTTTTTAAAATCTTTAATAAATAAAAATAGATACAAAAAATGTTCAGTGTAGCGTTTCTGATGGTAGCTGAAGCAGAAGAGCAGCAGCAGGACAAGACGGAGCAAAGCATGACAAGAAGAAAGCTACGTGATGCCAGAAACCCACTTGAATTGCCTGCTGAGTTTAATTTCCACTCCAAATTGCGCCATACCCGGCTTAGCTCCTCCTTGCTTCCTTTGAACATCCCGCATGCAACATCAGGGTTGGCTTGCATTGTGTTCAAAAGAACATGAATTTGTTTTTTTTTTTTGTTGCTTTTGACCTGAAAGCAACAGTAATGCCATAATAATATTATTATACAAAATTTTAAATGATATATATTACTATTTTTCATAAAAATATTAAATACTTACATTTTTCGCAGCACTCCCTCTCAATTTTTTGGCGGAATTATACCCAAATTATTCTCCCTTTTATTGACATTCAGAATAGCTACTTTTTTCCCGGGGAAGAGATTCCCATTTTCGAAGTTCTTTTAGAATAAGGGTAAAGGGAAAAGAGAAAAAACTCCCGGGGAGATTTTATTAAGAATAGGGGAACAGGGAATAGGGAAAAAATTCCCAGGGAATTGTTATTGAGAATTGGGCTGATAGAAAAATAATTTATTAACGTTTATAACGAACGGGTTTTGCTACGAATTTCCGAAACAAACGAGTTTTGCTACAATCCATATGGGATCGAGTAAAATTAAATTTGAATTTCTGTGATATTCAATCACATTCTTTTGGAGACTTCTGATCCAAAAGATAGGTTTTACCAACATTTTGCACACGAAATTTAGATATATTTAGTATACCAAGAAATGCTTTCGAAACGAGTTTTTAAAGCGAGTTTTTAAAAAATATTTGATAATTAATTGCTCAGTTGCCTCTCATAATTTTTGCGAACTCTACATTTTACCGAGGTTTTCTGACATGTATGTTCCAAACTAATATGATCTTGTTGGATCTTATTACTCGTGTTGTAAAAAGCTTCATGGAAGCATCGTCTGTGTGTCCATGTAAAGCTTGTAATCAAACTGCAGGTCGCAAATATGAATATATTTTGACGAAATTTGGTGTATGAGCTTTGATCGGCCATTGGATGAACGCTATTGAAATTGGTGAGAATCGGTCCATGTTCAGACCTAGCCCCCATACAAATTACCCATATGAAATCGACATAAATTGCCATAAGATCCAAATTGTCATATAGATCTTACTCAAATTGGGTTTGTATGCGTTCATTATATCCACTAATGAGTAGTCCAAAAATGATCCCTTTGACCCCATATAGAGCTGCTTCCCGATCTTCACTTAAATCTATTAAAAAACAGAAATATTGCACTGATTCTTCTCAAATTTTGTTTGTACATATTTTTGCAAAATACAAGAGACTTTACCAAACATGATCAGGATCGGTCCATTTTTGGACCTAGTCCCTTTATAGATATAGCATCCGATATGAACTTTTTCATATCTGCAGCCAAAAAAATTAATAAAAATCCCACTCAAATTTGGTTTTTGCTTATTTTCAATGTCCAGTTAGTTGGGCCTAAGAGATAGGGTTTCTAAACGCATGGTATAGGGTATCGTATAGTCGGTCTAGACCGACTATAATTTTCTTCCTTGTTTTTTTTTGAATGATTGGCTCCGAATTAAATATATGTGACCCGGTCTATGAAAAGGTGGGTTATGACTCAAAAACAAAATTTCGTGAAATCAACTGTTAAAGATAAACAATGCATTTCGTCATTTTTTTTCGTTATCTCGTTGGTGTAATTGTTTCTGTTGGACTTTTCCGTTAGGAACTAGTGAATATTGTCTGTCGATGAAGAATTTAGCGAGGTTTTTCAAAAATATTTTGGTGAAAATGAAGAGAATGATGATGATTCTTTCGATGATGTTGGTATCAATTACGATGAGGAACTACAATCATTATTTCAAGCTGAAGATCAAATGGAAGTGGAGTTTTTTTTACAATGGACTTGTCTACTATAGATAACAAAGAAAAGGAATAAAATTTAAATTTATTTCGGAACATTGCTATAATAAGAAATGCCAAAAAATGATACCGCGAAAGATAATAGAAAATACCAGAAACAACTATCTAGAATTATCAGAACATGGTTATGCTGAGCTGCATCGTCAAATCACGATCCAAAAAATAAAAAACTGAAGAAACCTGCGAATTTAACTCCAATAAAAAAATAAAGAAGACTTAAGGCCTCATCTCCAGAAGAAGATTCAAAAAACGAGCAACTTCAAAGGTTTCAACAAAGATGGCGGCGAAGAAAACTACTACAAATTGCTAAATAAATATTTTTTGTGCAAAATAGCTTGTTTTTTTTGGTAAAATCATTTTTGTAGCGTTCAATCCTTTTTTTTCATTTTCAATTCCAGGTATTATCTTGATTCTGGTTTTCAATAAAATTCTGTTTTTCTTTCATTTGTGCTCTTCTTTCTCTACATTTTTAGTACACTTCCAAGCAAGTCAGGACTTTCTGATTTTCACCATGTGAAATAGTGTCTCAAAAACTATCCGAACCAAAATAAAAGTGAAAAATAATTTTTTGAGTCATAAGCCACCTTTCCATAGACCGGGTCACATATGTTTAAATTATACAGTTTGCAAAATTATTATAAACCATGAATCTGATTTAGCAACTTGCCTTTTCCAACTATTTTTATTAACTTTTCTTCTTTTGCTCTAATAGATGTTTCACTACTGTCATCCATTTTTAACACAAAACAAGTAAGAGTGTTAAATTCGGCTATGCCGAATCTTTGATACCCTCCACCTGGGTTTTACGTTTACATTAATATCTGGACTTCTTGCACTATTTGTAACAAATGTATAAAAAATATTTGAATATGTAAACACTTTGATAAACCTATTACTGAATTATTACAACAAATGCTCTGAATTTTCAGCATTTTATAGAGGTGTCTACATATTTTAGGTCATAAATTGGCAGAATGACTCCCGATTTATCCCATTTTAAATACTAACCTGATCCAGATAATTACAAACAATATTAAGTTTAACCAGGTAAATGGTTTATTTTGTAATTTTCTTTTTAATTTAAGTTTTTTAATATAAAGGTGCATTTTATTTTTTACAATCCTTTTCAATTTTCCAGACCTATTAGTATAGGGCACATTTGTGAGTCCGCATAGATCAACTTTCAACTCTTACTTCTTTTTATTGTATTAAATCTATCTTTGTGTCTTTAAATTAATTAAGATAATTAAGATGAAAATATTTAACAAACTGTTTTTTTTTAGTTAATATCTGAACATTTTACTGATACAAGGCAAAACTAAAACTGCCAAAAATTTCAGTCAAAACTATTTTGAATGTATTTGTTAAATATCGCATAATTTTTTTCAATTTTAAACTTTAAAGTCTTTTTAAGTCTAGTAATAACTCCATAATATGAAGGAAGTAAATATGTGGATTCTTTAATAACAATGACAAGTATAAAACACTGTTTTGTGCATAACATTAAAATATTATAAATTTGAGCATAATTAATTTAGAAACATAATAATAATAATTAATTTTAGAAAAATGTCCGATTCGTTTTTCGATGATGCTGAAAACACATCAAAGAAATACAGAACATAAAGATTTTGCTTCAGTTAGTTGAGAGACGAGAAGCTAATGGATGGCTGGAGCAGGTCAAAGGTGACGACTATAAATGCAAATGCAAGGCTTTTGAAAATATATTAAAATGCGATAAATCAGATCTAAGTATACATGCTTATAACCACTGTTATAAAAAATCTTTTAAACCCAACAGTATTGCCATAATTTGAAATTGTAAAGATGCTAAATTTCAAAAAAAGATGCTTAAACGTACTGGATGCTAAATTTTTTTTTTCAAATTTCATTACCTTTATACTGAAAAATTATATACTTATTAATAAATTCTTTGGTTTTTAAATCGAAAAATTAATATAAAACATATGTTTCGATTTATATTTTTTAATTTTTAATTAAAATTATTTTGGATTTCATCTGAAATTTTTATTAACATCAAATTGAGTTTATTTTAAACTTAAATTAAATATTTTTAATTTTAGAGGGATTTTTTTTTATTTAAAATATAACAGAAATTACATTATCAAAAGATACGATTATATTAGAATAATTGGTTTATGGAATCTAACATTTCTGTGATGTCTTCATCTTCAAGTTCTTCTTGGCTCTGATATATTTCTGACGATCGACTCTTATCAACGACATCGCTCGGTATATTGTAAGTGTGACAGCACCAATTTTTCAATTTCAATCCTTCTTTTATACGTATTACAGAACATAACAACTCGGATTTTATTCTGTTCGAAGTTTGATTTTAATTAAAGCTATTAAGCTAAACAAACGTTCAACTTCGGCTTTTGAGAAAGACAAAACTAATATAGACAACACAAATATTGATTCCTAAAATGGATTTTCGCCAATAGAATTTTTCAATCCATAAAGAGGTTGTATTCAGTGTTGTATCCCAGTTTTGTTCTGTGATATAACTCCATTGGATTTGAATTTTTTCTGTTTCAGATGATATAAATTTAAACTCTTCTAATATATTGGTTATCTGTTCTTTTACCCGTTTTAATGTGTTTTGTATTGAAAATTTTGGCATTTTTTAATACAATATTTTTTGGCAATCGACTATCAAATTCATTAAAAACTGTTGTTGGTGTTTACATTCTTCTATTTCAAAATGTTTTGTTATATTTGTTGAAAGAAACGAGCAGAGTGTTAAAAGGAGTAGTACACAAAATTACTGTACTACACTTTGAGAAATAAAAACATATCAATACCATTAAAAGATGCTAAAAGCAACATTTTATTAATAAAAGATTCTAAGTTAGCATCTAGCATCTTTTGATAAATTTTGGATGCTAAACGACAAAAAAAGTTGCTAAATCTAGCAACTAAAAAGCTAAAACGGCAACACTGAAAACCAAGAACAAATATTCTGTTTGAGTTGTAACATCTCATTTGCAAGCCATTTTAATTAAGCTGCGTTCACACTATGTGTTTTGCTTGTGTTTTTCTTATTGTTTTAGCACATGCAATTTGTACACATAGTGTGAACCCTTTCAAAAACTGTTTATGTACAACACATTTGGCAAAACATATGTAAATTTTTCAATTAGAGCAGGTTCTATTTTGGCATGACAACCATATTAAAATACAATACTGCTTGTGGCGAAAGAAAAACAGAGTAAATTATAAAGATAAATATTGAAAGAAAAATAAATTGTTTAATATTAATTAACAATTAAAAAATATAAAAAATATATTACTTTATTTTTAACAATAACTTTTTGTAAATTCACAAATTAAATCAGCTGTTGTTTACATTTAGAGGTTATGTCATACGGAAATACATATGTACGTTTGATCGCAAAATGATGAATTGTATGTAAAACGCCAATTTTGACACACACGCCGAATTACGTATGGATCGTAAAACTGAATTTACATATGGAAAATACACATAGTGTAAACACACCTTTAATTGTGTAAATTTTAAATATCAAAAAGATGAATTAAACAGAATTGCAAAAATATTTTTTTTATAATATCTGTATGTTTTTTATATTATTCTTATGTAATTCTCATGATATTTTTATCTTATTTTTTATTTTTACATAATTGAAATTGTACAAATTAAAAATAAATTTTAAAAAAAGTAGTGTAGGGAAAAAAGGGAATTTTTTTCATAAGCGTAGAGATTTCTGAAAAAATCTCCTGGCATCACTAGTACCTATTAAAAAACAATGTAAAAATTCACAAGACAACGCGACATAGACTTGCTTTGTTCAAAAGCTTCCATAAGACTGAATGAAATTGTTGCTTACTTTACTCTTTGGTGAGTATTTTCATTTTTGTTCGGCTGTATACATATAAGAAGCCAATTTGAGTTCGGTTTACTCGTGCTGCTATGCATATGTTTGTGTGTTAACAAAAATATACGATATCCCAGTCATCATTTCGAAGATTGTTTTAACAAAAAATACCTTACTGTGTCTTCTTCGAGCACTTTTGATAATTAAAAACTGCTTAATCACATGCGCTATTAGAAAAAGACTAGATAATGATTTTTGCTTTCTCTTAGAAAGTGATTTATAGAAAAATTACATTAAATAAGACTCAAAAATGAGTCGAAACTGATTAGAAAAGCGGATAAAAAGGACTCTCAAGAAGATTCGCGGGTAAGGTAATATTTAATCCCAACAAAAGAATATTTTGTGATCAGCAAAAGGGCGCATTTATAACTGTTTTAATAGCACATATGAGTCAAAAAGACTCTACATGATCATTTATTGCATAAAATGCTTACTGGGATTTTATTCACTATCTGTAGAAACAGGTTTTTTAAGTCGGGGGTCACACAAGGCAATTTTTATTGCGCAACTTTTTGGCAATTCTCTTTTGAAATTGCTTTTATGTCCACACACGACAATTTCTTCGGCAATTTTACTGTTTTGTTGTGTTTTTATTTTCTTATAATTTGACATTTGTGCTCTAGTCGTAAAGAACAATAATAAAATTAAATACATACATACATAAATTAATTTAATTGGTTTTGTTGAAAAATGAATTCAAAAGAAAAAAATTAAGTCCCGATTCCATTTAAAGGCTATTTTAATAAAGTAAACAATAATTACGAATTCTTCACACCAAGAAGCGAAACACCGAATGAAAAGAAATGTCAAATATTCAACAAAAAAAAAGCGAATGAGAGAATTGCTTGAAATATCCGAGAGCCGGCAATTATTTTTCCCTTTTTATTCCCCTCACCGCAAACATCTACAAACTCAAGAATTGCGCAACAAAAGTTGCCTTGTGTGAACTCGGACTAAGTAAAACAAATCTGCATACAATTTCAATTCTATTTCGTTCACAATGATACGATCAGTTTGTTTACTAGCTACTAGTAAAATAAGAAAATAGTATTATAATACAGCGTAATGATGAATTGTACTTCTCAATTAGTTTATTTTTAATGTGCCATAAGAAGTTCGGTTTGTGCTAAGAAAAGCATGAATATATGTTTCCCAGGGCGAAGCTTCATCATTGCACTATGATTGAGTTGAGCTCCGCGACTATTCGTAATGTGAATAGCTCGTGTCAAAAATTTTTGGTAGTTGGGAATGGTGTTTGTGTTAAGAGAAGCATAAACGCATGTTTCCCAGGGCAAGGCTCGATCATTGCACATTGATTGAGCTAAGCTCCGCGGTTATTCTTAATGTGGATAACTGTTGAAACAAAATTTTGGGAATGGCGTTTGCCTCCGTCCCGACATTAAATAACAAAGTTTAAAAATTTATTGTAATTAACATCTGACAAAAAATAGTATTTTTCTAAACAATTTTTTTTACAGGGTAAATAAATATTTTATGGCTACCTATCTACTACTTCTGAAAGCAAGTATGCAGGGTTTATACATGTACTAAAAATACAACTCTTAAAACCATACTATTTTTTCAACTCTAAAAATTTCAGAATTTTGTAAAAATAAAATAAAATACCGATTTATTTTAATATGCGCTTATTATGGATATACATATACAAAATATATGAATATTATTTATAGTATTTTGATATTGGCAACAGTAGTATGTATCAATTTGTAACATTTTGTGATGTTATAAAAATCGCAGAATATTGATATTGATTTTATATAGTTTCTTTTATTAATTAATTAACTTAAATATTACACCAAAAAATATTGATATTGATGAATTTTTATATTATTAACACAACGACCACAAAAACAACATGCACAGCTATGACAAAATACAAAATTTAGGAAAACAATATAGGAAAACGTCATATTTTTTTTTACCTTTTCAGTGATTTCTCGGCACCTATGAAACCTATTGTCATGATTTAAAAACAGGAACCTTTTCAAGATGTTAGTGAATCATTCTCACTAAAAACAAGCGCCCTATCTGCCCTATTGAGGGCGTTATCACAAGAACACATATTCAAATCATATTTTCTCATGACTTTTTAATTCTTCGCTCAATTCTCGGGACCAGATTAACCGATTTGGACGATTTTAAATAGCAAACTTCTCAGGATGTTAGTGAATCATTTTTTATACCAAGGAGCACCCTAGCTATCCGATTGAAGCCGTCATCGTGATTTCCACAGACGGACAGACGGACAGACGGACAGACGGACAGACGGACATCGTTATATCAACTTCGCTTGTTATAAGGATCACAAATATATATATTTTATGGGGTCCAGAATTTTTTTTCTAATTATTACAAACGGAATGACAAACTTATATATACCCTCTGCACACTGGAGTGGAGGGTATAATGAAGAAAAATTAATTTACTTAAACGTTTAAAACTTCAAAAATAAGCAAGTTATTGATATAGCAAATTTTCTTTAAAAGTATAAATATTGAAAATTTAAAAAATAGCTAATGAAATATTGACCTCGGGTATTTTGATTAAAATAATAATGATAAAGTAAAGTAACAATGAGTCTTAGGGCGGGTCGATTTGCAAGAAGGCAATCGCTCAAGTGACAAGGAAAATCATATTCTTGGGATCAAAATAAGAAACTTTTCCCAAGGAACCGTACCTCTAAAACGAATTCTGATATCGCGACTTTTGACCTGTCTGTCTCTCTGTCTGTCTGCCACGGGGCAACCCCATGCCCCCTCATGCAATTGATCTGAAGCTTGGCCCATAGTCTTGTTGTGACTACAGAGTAATTTTGGGGTAGTCACGCAGAGTCACGCATAGTCACGGAGTGATCTAAAAGTTATATACCCTCATCCGATCGATCCTTTTGAATAACATAACATAGTCAAGGCATATGATTATTATTTATTAGCAGAGTAGAAGATTTGTACATGTATGAGTGTTAATTTTAATATTAAATCAAACATATTCAGCCCAATTTAAAAAAAAAATTGTGATTTTTTTTAAATGTTTTTATGGGGAACCCAGGGGGTGTGTGGGTTCCAGGAGGTGTGCCACTGGCATGGGTGGGTCGGGCCTCCAAAGTAAGTGGGGGTCGATCATACATTTGGACTCGATTGGGGCACTCTAAATAGATCAAAGTTAGATAGACAGACAGACAGGTCAAAAGTCGGGACATCAGAATTCGTTTTAAAGGTATGGTTCCTCGGGCAAAGTTTCTTATTTTGAGTATAGTATGAGTATAGTATGAGTATAGTATGAGTATAGTATGAGTATAGTATGAGTATAGAATGAGTATAGTATGAGTATATTATGAGTATAGTATGAGTATAGTATTAGTATAGTATAAAACGAATATAAATAATATTATGGAAACTCGCACTTCAAACACTGAACCAGCGACCTTTGCTACGAAACACACAATGAGATGGTTTTGAAAATAACTGGTATATGGAACAAACCAGTTTTGCTAGTAACTGCAGTTTTTGGTCAAAAAAAATTATGGGAAAGGACATGCATTGACACAATCAGTATATTTATTTTTATTAAGCGCCAAAAGAAGTGTCAGAATCAGTTGTCATCTCGTTTTTCTTAAACGAGTTTTGCGTCTCAGCTACTCATCTATAATATTAATAGGCTAGGCCATTTCTTGTGATCGATATTTTGTTCTACCGTTTTATCCCGATTTTGACCAAACGTATGTATATTGAAAGGTGTTTCTTTTTAGCCATTTTGCAGATCTACAGATTTTTAAATTTTTTCCTTTATTTTGAGTAAATTGCATTTAAAGTTGCTACTGACACATACATAAAATTATACAATGATATGTGTGTGTTTATTAAATTTGTTAATGTGTTTGTAATAAAAATGAGTTTGTTTTTTGTGTTGATTTGCGAATTGGCTATAATTGATTAGCATACCTTTAGGGTCTTTATTTCATGAAAAAATAAAATTTCCTAGAATTTTCACTCGAATTTCGAGGGCTGGTATCTGCTAGTATATATTAAAGCGTTAAAAAATCTTAAAATTTTTATAAATCTTATAGGGGAATAATAATTCCTAAAGCCCAAAAGATTTTTGAGAATTATTTCAGATTTTTTGGAATTCAATTTAATCGAAAAAAAAGTAAGAAAAATCATAGTCCGTCTCGACTGACTTGGATCCAATTTTGCTAAGGTAACATAATATTTTTCTGAATTCATGATTTAACTGTTTCTTATACAATATTTTGTAAATAGCTTAAGTTAAACACAATTAAAAAGTCTGTAAGGATTTAATCCATTGACTTAATAAATAAATAAATAAAAATAATGACTGGATATAGAAATGCATATAGAAAATAAATACTAAATTTTAGTGCTACTGTTATTAATATTGTGGAGTGCAAGTATGAAAATGTTCATATCTGATGCTATTTTTATAATGGGCCTATATTTGTTAAAGCCACTTTCTTTTCCAAAAATATATTCAAAGCAATTTTAAATAAAATCGATTAATTTTTTTTATAGATTTAAGTGGACATCGGAAATCAACTTTATATGAGAAATATGACTAAAAACGGTCCAATATGGTTTATATTTGGATTTCTGATTAGTGGATAAAATAGACACACATTTAACAAATTTTATTTATAAATATTTGATAATCTGGACCTTACTACCAGTGTAGTGGGTCTGATAGGAATTATTTTTAGGGGGGATGGGTTTGAATGTTCACCGATTTTCACCGATTTCAATAGCGTTCATCCTATGGTCGATATAAGCTAATATTCTAAACAAGGTTCGAAAATACACACATCAAACACACAATGTTCTGTTTTGTTTTTATTTTCATATCAATTATGTGTGTTTCTAAATTTTGTACGGTGTTGAACACAATCATGGCTGTGTTCGCTTTAATAAAGGGTTCGCCAAATAACTTTTTTTTTTTTGAAAATGCTATAAAAAAAAACTACTGGAAATAATTTCATTCAAATGGCTGCCTCGGCTGGCCATGCAGTAGCCTACACGATCGGTCCAATTTTTAAGCACACTATCGATTTTGTGCAGCTGTATTTCACCAATGGGTTCATGAATATTGTCCTTTAAAGCGTCAATTGTCTCTGGCTTGTTGGCGTAACACTTATCTTTGAGGTCACCTCACAAATAATAGTCCAACGGTGTCAAATCGCAGCTCCGAGGTGGCCAAACGACATCAGCTCTGCGGCTGATAATGCTATCTTGAAAAACAGGGCGCAAATCATCGATTATAGCTTCGGCTGTGTGGCACCTAGCGCCGTCATGTTGAAACCAAATGTTGCCAATATCCTCCTCTTCAATTTTTATGAACAAAAATTCGTTCAACATGGCCCGATAACGATCGCCATTGACTGTAACGGCCACTCCTTGCTCATTTTCGAAGAAAAATGGCCCAATTATGCCTCTGGACCAAAATCCGCACCAAACAGTTACTCGTTTTGGGTGTATCGGCTTTTCAATGTATGCGTGCCCTAAATGCGACAATTTTTCTTCTGTACATACCTGCCAAGATCAAAATGAGCTTCATCTGAAAAGATGATTTTTTTTTGGCAAAATCGGCATCTTCTGTAAGTCGATCGCAGGCCCACTTAGCGAAGCGAAAACGCATTGGATGGTCAGTTGGCTTCAACTCCTGAACCAATTGGACTTTGTATGGCGTCATACCAAGGTCTTTATGCAAAATTCGTCTCAATGATGCCTCCGAAATGTTCAATTCTTGAGAACGACGGTTAATTGATGTTGATGGCGCTTCACGCACACTTCCTGCCACAGCAGCAATATTCTCGGGTGTACGCACTGTTTTTGGCTTTTATCGATGAGGATGCCAGTTTCTTTCACTTTTTTCACAACATAACGAACATACGGAGCTGACGGTGCTTGTCTTCTTCCAAAATCCGTACGCAATTTTCTCACACATTCTCCAACATTACCATGATTTTCAAAGTAATGTCGCTATATTTCCCAGCGTTTTGTTCAAGCGTATACACAACCATATTCGTTCAGCGGAAGGATAAAACTAATTATCTGTCAAATCAGACATGAGCTAAGTGTTACCATTCACGAAATAAGCACTAGTTCGTTATGTACACGAACATGTTTCTATCAAGTATTTTTTGCTTCGAACACACATAAACCACACAGGTTCGAGTTTAGCTTTATTTTAATTTGGTGTTCTTGCACGTGTACTGCTAAAAAAAACAGAACATGTTCTTGAACGCGTACATCTAAATTTTGAAACATTATCCACACGCGATCGGAAAAATCTGATAAACCCCTATAATAACAACAACAATTGTTTCAACCAAATTTATTAAAAAAATCTAAAATAATTCATTAGCAGTTATAATAAAATAAAAATAAAAAGATAATAAAAATAAAGAAGGGACATAGTTTCCTCCGCGTGTGGATACTATACGTCATTTAGAATTTGCCTTTATCTAATTTCTTTGGCCCGAAAAGCAACTCCATACCATAATATTGCAACCGCTAAATTTAACAGTTTTATTTATATATTTTGGGTCTAGTCTTTTTCCCTTTGGTCGTAATACAAACGTTCTTCCATTACGTTCTCTTAAATTTAACTTGAACTCATCTGAAAAGAGAATAGTTTTTAAGTTCATCTTAAACAGACGATTCCCCTCTTATATCAGTAGTTTGTTTACAGGATTATAGGACCCCAGATCAGCTGCTCTTTCTCGTCGAGCACATATTTTTAGTTTCAGATTGTTACTGATGTTTTGTTCTACCATTTTATCCCGATTTTGACCAGAGGTATATTATTTGAAAGGTATATCTTTCTAGCCGGTTTGCAGACTTACAGATTTTAAATTTTTTTCCTTTGTTTTGAGTAAATTGCATTTAAAGTTGGTACTAACACATACATACATACATACATACATACAATTATACAATGGTATGTGTGTGTTTATTAAATTTGTTAATGTGTTTGTAGCAAAAATGAGTTTTTTTTGTGTTGATTTGTGAATTGGCTATAATAGATTATCATATTTTTAGGGTCTTTATTTATTAAAAAATAAAATTTCCTAGAATTTGCGCTCTAATTTCGAGGGCTGGAATCTGCTAGTTTTTTTAATCGCCCTTGCTATTAAATTGTCCTGTCTTTGATTCATCATCTCTTTCACGATATTTCCTGAAAATTTTTAAATTTATTGATAAAATCGTCTATTATTCTTCTTTAAACTCTCCACAAAACGTTATTCTTTCAATTATTTCATAATCAATATTGATTAGATTAAAACATTGAAAAATTCAATTGTGTTTAAAGAATAATTGAAAGGAAACTTCAAAACCTACAAATGTTTAAATAAAGGTTAACATCCTTACTATTTTAATCAACTCTGGTACAAAAATGCAAAAAGTTTTCATTGTTTTGGCATCTCAAAAAAAAATTTATCTATTTTTTTTATAATTATTATATACAACAAATTTGTTATCTTTCGACAGAGAAAACACAAAAGGCTGAATTAGAAAAAAAACATAATTTAGAAAATTATTAGAAAATAAAATTGGTAATTGAGAATTTTGTTAAAGTTCCTAAATTATTGCCACCCTCTGTATATATTTTGTAGCAACAAGGCAATTCAGTCATTGTTTTAAATTATTTGTATAATTTTTAAAAAATTCAAAGTGTTAAAAAAATTATAAACTTTAAAATTATATATTTTGTAGCCAAAGGCCTAAATTAAAAAAACAGATAATTTTTTGGACAATTTGATGAAGTTTTTGTTTTCTGTTTGATACATTTAATATTTTTAAGTGCTAGAAAATTGGAAAAATGTCATATAAGTATGTCAAAAATTCAATAAAGTTTAAAACTTTGTATTTTATATATTTTGGAAATCATTATTATTTAAAGAATACCTTCTACTTGGGTTTGATGATTGTAATTTCTGATTTTTAATATGATTCCATTAATAAAAAATATAAATTTAGAGAACACAAAAATTTGGAAAACTTCTGAAACGTTAAAATTTTATTACTGGGACTAAAAGAAGCTAGCACTGAATATTTCATTAAAAAATTTCAACATTTTAAAGCACTGGCAAGAAATGTGTAAATAAAAGGCTTTAAAAAAGCGTATGAGTGCTATTAATATGATTCTTTAGCAAAAGTAATATATGGTTTTATTCAATACTTGCGGTTAAACATTACAACATAATAAAATATTTATTATTTAATACACCAACACACATTCAGCTACTGATTAAATATTTATTACAAAAGAAGAAAATGAAATTTTCTCTTTAAATAAGATAGAAGTAACACAAAGCTAAAATATTAACTTTTCAGATACAAAAAATATACTTAAATGAAATATTAAATATACCTTTGCATACTTTTTTTTATATAATATTATGAAAATATCATTATATACTTTGTCCACCTGAGCTACCGAACCAAACAAAAAGAAAAAAAAAGCAAAAACGATAAACTTTTTATATTATATTGTATAAAACAAACTTTACTGGTTTACTGGCCACACACACTCAACACACACACAAACACACACAAGCATACATCCATATGCATACAAACATTTTTTACAGTCACATACATAAAAAGTGAACAGCTTATATTATGTCATCAGCGGTAGTAGCATCCTACACGGTAGCAACTGGTCTTTTCTCTCTAACCACTTTATAGTGGTTTAACTGTGAAAAACGAAAAAAAACAAAGTAAAACTTTGTTTTGGCTTGCTGAGCTGAGCTGAACTGAACTGAACTGAACTGATATGTTTGGTTTTGTTTTCTTTTTGAGTCTTTACTGAACTCTGTTGTTTTTTCTTTCCTCTCTTATAGGCCATTTTAAACATTTAAAGAATTTCATAATTAATAATTATACATATCAACTTTACTTTACTCAACTACTTTCTGTATGTAGTGAAGCCATATATTGTAAAGTAATTGCATGATTTTGCCGGTTATGGGTAAAAGTATGTAAATGCTTTTATAAAAAGGCCATCATCACTCGTTTTGGGTTTTATCTGCAGTGGCTGAAATAAGTTTGTATACAAAATAGTTGCAACAACAGAAAATGCATATTTTTGTTTATTGAAAAATTATAATAATAAAATTATTGTTTAATTAATTGTTAAAAAGTGTTATAATGAGTATGCTAATTAATTAAAAAACAACAAATGTGGCCTATTATACAGTTAACAAAGGACGCTATTTACAATAATTATTTCACACAAAAGTAGGTAGAGTTTAAAATTTATTTTCATGAAAAAAAAGAGAACAAAAATAAATAAACATAAAATCAATTAAAATATTTCCACTTAATTACATTATATGCACTACACTCATTATTGGTCAGACTAGAATTTATTTATTATTCGCCTTTTATTTGCTCGATTTACACGAGTAATTTTAGAATGATATATTAATTTTTAATATTCAAAAATCTAATTATTTTTAATTGTGGCAATAAATATCCAAATTAAATGTAGCAATTAAGTGTAACTTTATTTGGAAAAATAAAAACACACACACACACACGCAGTATTTACCTCATAAAATATAAAGTGTTAACAGTTGTTCTTCAATTGTGTTTCGACATTTCTATGCTTAAACTATATTTTCCATGTTGTTATGTCGAACGATCTGTGGGGAGCTTGTTTTAATATCACTGTCCAACAGTATAGAGGGTGCGCCATCTTTTGTGTCGATATGGCAACATTTTTTTTTAATTATTGACCAACACTTTGGGGAAGCCCCCTACAGATGCAGTACATTGTGTTGTTCTCAGGGGGGAAGGGGGAAAGAGGGAGTAGGGTTTGTGGATATTTGACTTAAATTTTATTAGATTACTAGATCTAACCCGGTGTGCTTCGCTACCCCCACCTCGCGAATCGTTATGAAATGGCTCACGCAAAGTCCCAAGCCTCTCACACTAATTCAGATATATCACATTTAATATTAAAATAAGTTTGTGTTGGACGCGCATTTGTCCAATCCCGCCCATTTTTTTTGTCTGACAAATTTGCAAAGCTTTCTCTATCATGGTACTTAATATATATGGTATTAAAAATTTACTTTGTATGGGAGGTACCATGCCCACTAAAAATATTTAGAAAATTATAGCCTATAGCGCTACCCATATTCGCAGTAAGACTCTGTGAAAATTTCAGGAAGAACAGATGGGTAGTTACGGAGATTACGTCCTACAAACAAACAAACACACATTACCTCTTTATTATATTAGTATAGATAACTGTCAGGAAGGACCTCTGCGTGGACTTTATTGCACTTACGGCTAGTACGAATAATAACCGAATTCTTTGTGTAAGGCGTTGTATGGTCAACTGGACAATAGACTACAAACGGATGTGATCTAGCAGAGAAGCGGGTAGAGTGAACTGAAACTCGAGCACTTGGAATAAGTTTGCTGATCTCAGAAGAACATTTCCCATGGTAGAACCTGTAGAACAGTGCTACACGAAACACATTCCGACGATGTTCTAATGAGTCAGTAGGTTGGAATACCCAACCGTCATTAATGAGCGTCTTTTGAACATGTTCCAGTAACTCCAAAATAGACTTTGAATCTCCTGCCCATGTATGGGAGTTGTATTCCATTTCCGGTCGGATGTAAGTGATATAGATTTTAAGGAGATCAGATAGAATGAAGTAATTTTTGCACCGTTTTAGAAAACCAAGACACTTGAATGCTTCTTTCGACAGTTGAAAAACATGCTCATTCCAAAGAACATCACATTGAATTCTCGTGCCCAGAACATCAAGAGAATCCGATACCTACCACCCATATATGCAGATGACAATGCTGAATCCATGGCCGTATGGGCCAACAGACAACATGTGGTCTTCAGCGCATTAACCTTATTCGCTTTACCCCACTCCGAGATTATTAACAGGTCTTGATTGAGTGCATCATTCATTGTTTTGCCCCCCCCCCAACCTCCAAGAGGCTTGGCCTACAAGTTAAAGAAAAATGAATGATAAATGCTGCTGTCGTCTGCGAAAGAGTATACAGAATTGAAGATTTGACCGATAAGGTCATTCAGAAAGATAAGGAAAAGAGAAGGAAAAGGACCGGAACCTTGGGGTGCCTCTAAATTAAGATGAAACTGATTAGATGAGACCCCATAAATAACAACACATATTGTGCGGTCTCTGAGAAAACTCGATATAAATCGGGAGAAGTCAATACCGACCCCAAATGCAAGAAGCACTGATATATACGCACAATGCCACACGCGATCGAGCACCTTGCAAATATCTAGAGCTATCACTTTACTTTCATCAAAATTGTGAATGAATCGACTACAGTGCTCAGAAAGTAGATCTAGCAGGTCTTCCTTAGAACGATTTATACGGAAGCCATACTATCGATCATTAAGAAGCGAGTTGGCCTTTAGGTAGTTCACAAGAAGAAAATTTATCATGCTCTCCATCACCTTTGAGAGCGCAGAGCAGATTGCAATTGGACGATAATTTTCAAGGTTATTAGCCTCACCCTTTTCAGGTATTGGTTGGATATTGGCAACCTTCCGGCAATACGGAAAGACTCCCGTATGGTACGAAATTCTGAAAAGGTTGGTCAATGGACTGGCTAGCGTTCAAGAGCACTGTTTCAGTGCCAATGCTGGAATACCACCCGGCCCCGGAGACTAATTTAATAATGTTGACGTTTGTGAACCGACTGACTTACGAATACATGTTTTTGAGAAGTAAATCCTGTACAATTTTTAGCATGTATAGCTTTGCACCAAAACAGCGATCCGAAATTGTGCCACTGAACCTTGAAACTGGTTCAGATGCGTTAATTCAACGTACTTATCGTCCAAGATATCGTGGTCAAGAATCACCGTCTGACACCACTATTCGTAGTTTAGTGTAGAGTTTTTTTCTCAAAGGTAGCTTGTATATAATTTTGCAAAAAATAAGTGGCTTTTGCAAATATGGTTAGGATCAGTCCATTTGTCGACCTAGATTCCATATACATATAGCATGCGATATGAACTTCTTCAGATCAATCATGATTTTTGGAAAACTCAGATTAATAGATTCATATCAGTTTCTTCTTCTTTTTTTTTTTTCCTTTCTCTTGACAGAGCATACTGACATAACATGCAAGCTATATATAACATTAAATGCAGACAATATTTGAAGAAATAACAATCTATGTTTCACATATCAGCTAAATATTGTGAAAAGTGCAATGTGTAGTTCTTCATTTAAAGTTGCTACAATAAGTGGTTTATGTGGCCCGACCATTCTTTTGTTGATCTTCCACTTCACTTGGTAACTTATTCTTCGGTCTGCCTGCTTAATAGTCGATGTTCGATAGAGTATGTGGCGATTGGAAATATTAAGGCAACTTCTAGATGGAGTTTCGTTTTCTTTTTTTTTTTTTTTTTTTTTTTTTGGTTTCTGTCTTTCCACAATTTGTATAATTCTTAGCTGAACTGGCTGAGGAAAGTCGTCTTCGGTTTCTTGTAGAGCACTCGCCATCCTTGCTTATTATAGACGCCATGGAATCTCCTCATAATATCATCCAATTAGTTACGATAAGAAGTTATTATGCCATTTCATCTCCGTATCTAAGGTTGTGGTACCCTCATCCCACTCCTCCATTATCTCGCCCATTATTATCTCAGTATATTCATTAAATATTGTAGCAGATAAAATACAGCCCTGTCTGGTACTATAGACTTGGTTACAAACGGGTCCCATGTTTTATAGTTGACCTTTACTGTGAAGGTTTTATATTTGTGTAGTTCCAGTATAATCCGCAGTAAATATTGTGGTACAACCAGTGTCACTAGCACATCCCAAAGAAGGTTCAATTTTACTGAATTGTATGCTTTTGTATAGTCCTCGACGAAGAATAAAGCTGGTACTTTGAATACCAACACTTTTTCTGTAACTTGACGAACATTTAGAATTTTTTATCTTGTATGGTTTCCTGGCACAAAGTCACTTTGTTCTTCAGTTATCTCCGGCATAACGAATGGCTTGTAAGATATTTTTCACTATATTTTATTTACTGAATCTTCACTTATTTGTATGTGAACCAACAATAATTATACAAATCTAATTAGTTGCTCCTTAACGTATATAAAAAATATGTTTTCAAGATCATACTTCAGTCGCCTCAGCATATCAGATCGGCAGTGTCCAACCTTCTAAGGCTTGGGTGTCCACGGTTCTTGAGTAGATTTCGGGCTAGTAAGTTAGGGCGAGTTTCAAGTTTTTTTGCAAATATCGTGCACTGTGTCTCATAATTTCATCTATGACCAATAGAACATTTAAGTCATTGTGAATGTTAGAATTTCGAACATACCAGGGTGCACCTGTTATTATTATTAATAGCCTATTTTGTCTTCTTTGCAATTTATCAACACTAGGCGGAGAGGCAGTACCTCATATTTGAATACCAAAGCACCATATGACTTTTATAATTAAGTTGTAAAGTGGAAATTTACAATTTAAGCCATGCAAGTAATAATATTTTTACTTCCTCTGGGTAAGTTTTGCGTCTATATGTATTTTTCAAGTGAGGAGGCGGTCAAAGTGAATTCCGAGATTTTTTACGTTTGTGTGTTGGGATATGTTATGATTATTACGTTTACCTTCTTAGGGAGAAAGTGATATGGGTGCATTTCTGTTCACTTACTTTAATTTTCCTTCTCCCAGCCAATCTTCTAGTTGGGAAATGTGGCCTGCAGAAATCTAGATGCTATTGATGGGTTCTCATCAGCAAAAGTCGATGTGTGGGTGTTAACATTTGTTAATAAATCAGATCTGTAGAATAAATATAATAATGGACCCAGAATACTCCCCTGTAGAACTCCGCCTTGTAAATCTTGTGATGAACTTCTATAGTTGTTCTCTTTAACTATGAACCTACGACCTGATATATAGCTTTCTAGAAGCCTGTGAGTGTTGGGTGGTAACATGTGTTTAATGTTATAGATCAAGCCCTCATGCCAGACTTTGTCGAATGCTTGTGAGAGATCAATAGTTATAAAGAGCGAAGCAATATGTTTTTCCTCAAAGGCCTTTGTAATAACAGTTACTAGCCTATGGACTTACTCAGTGGTGCTGTGTTTCTTCCTAAAGCCAAACTGATGATCTGGTATAATATTATTCTGGTTTATAGCTAGGGAATTAATTTCTTCATTAGCAGTTTTTCGAAAAGATTTGACATATTTGATAAGAGACTGACTGGTCTCTATGACTCGACTTTTGTGTTATCTTTGTCTGGCTTAGGTATCATTTTTATGAGTGAAACTTTCCATTCTACGGGATAGCATTCAAGGCGCAAGATAGCAATGAAAATATAGATAACTATTCTAAAATACTGGGTAGTTCTATAAGTTTTATATTCTTATTACTGATTTTATCGATCGCTGGTGCTTTATTTGGGTTGAAATCAATTATTACCTTTTTGACTTTTCGCATCTCAAACCTGTGTGGTGCATTTGCTCCTTGTTGTGGCATTATTGAGGGCAACTCCACTATAGAACTTGATGTTTGGTGTGAACACATTTCTCAAGAACTCAGTTCTTGTCCAGTCTCCATTTGAGTTTCACAATGGAGGCTTGATCGTGATGGGTCTTTTAAGACCTTTTGTAGCACGCCATAATGAGTAGTTAGTATGTGGTGTGTTATCTAGTTCTGTAAGGAAAATATGTAATGTCGTCATTCTCTGATTTTCCAATAAGTTTCGTAGTTTTCTAATGCATTCTTTTAATCACGGTTTAAGTTGTGGGTATCTGTGCTGCTGCCACTCTTTTCGTGCTGTTCTTTTTATACCCTCCACTCCAGTGTGTAGAGGGTATATATAAGTTTGTCATTCCATTTGTAATAATTAGAAAAAAAATTTTGGACCCCATAAAAATATATATTTGTGATCCTTATAACAACCGGAGTTGATATAGCGATGTCCGTCTGTCCGTCTGTGGAAATCACGATGACGGCATCAATCGGGCAGCTAGGGTGCTCGCTGATATAACCAATGATTTACTAACATCCTCAGAAGTTTGCTATTTGAAATTGTCCAAATCGGTCAATTAGGGCTCGAGATTTGAATAAAGAACTAAAAAAGTCTTGAAAAAATATAATTTTCTATGTTGTTCTTGTCACGATCACGCCCTCAATAGGACAGCTAGGCGATCATTTTTAGTGAGAATGATTCAACAAATTCAGGGGAAGATTTCTATTTCAAAAATCATTAAAAGCGGTGGAACAGGTCCAGGGAAATCTCTGAAAAAGTAAAAAAATGAAAAATATGATATTTCTATATTGTTTTTGTTGTTATTATAAATGTTGTATTGTTGTCATAGCTGGACTTGTTGTTTTTGTGGTCGTTGTGGTAATAATATAATAAAAACTAACCCTTTGTACATTTTTTTATCAACTCTGGTAGAAAAATTTAAAGTTTCCATTGTTTTGGCATCACTAAAAAAATTTACTATATCATTTCTGTCATTGCCTAGAGCCTGCCTGCAAAGTTTCAGATCGATCGGGTCACGGGAAAGGGGTTAAAATCGTTCCAAAATTTTTTCGACAAGCAGACACTACGAGTTATATAAAGGGAGTAAAAATTCACCAGCATCTAAAGCAAATAATGCTAAAATATGTACCTAGTTGTTAGTAAAAAAAAAAAAAACAATGTAAATTTACCAAAAAAAATTTTATATATTAATTTATTTAAAGAGAAAAACACAAAAATAACGTTTGATGTTGTATTTTTTGTGTGTAATATTTACATATACATACATACACATATTAAATAATACAAATAATATATATAGAATATATGTATATCCATAATAACTGCATGTTAGAAATAAATCGGTATATTATTTTATTTACATAAATTTCTGCAATATTTTGTTGCATTAACAGAGTGTCATATCATTTTGCTTAGCGTGACTATGCCACAGTAGATGTCGCCACAATTTTTGTTCTGATTAGCTTTGCAATACATAGTTATTTCTATTTTAACATGAATGTCAATATTTTCAAATAGATATTATACATAAAAATGTTAAGAGTATACACGGGCTGGTCTTTTATTTCATACGTTTTTTCATTATTATTTTACAAATATGAACATAAGTTTGGCATGTTAACTTTTTGTTGTCTTTACAAAATAGAGCTACCGAGTTATCAAAGAGTTTTTTGCTTTCAAAAAAGTTCTACATAGTTATATAGAATTATTATTCTGATTGCGATTACATCAAATTTTTAAAAATTGTCTATAATTACTAAAGCAGTATTATTCACATAAATACTAAATTGCACTTTTTAAA
This sequence comes from Cordilura impudica, assembly GCA_963682025.1. NCBI lineage: Eukaryota > Metazoa > Arthropoda > Insecta > Diptera > Scathophagidae > Cordilura > Cordilura impudica. The sequence continues at coordinate 89,770,572 of OY821521.1, forward strand.
TTTTCCATTAAAATTTTAGAAAATATCAATTCTAAAAACTGGAATTAAAATTTCCAATTATAAGTTATAAAATATTAATTGAATTTCAGAAAATCATATCAAAACGTCGGAAATAATAATTTTAAATTTAGAAGACATCAGTTGCATCCAATTCAAAAAAAAAATAAACACCAAATATGTTTACATTTAAAAAAATGTTTACATTAAAAAAAATATTGGCATTCAGGAGATATTGATAGCTTTTCAGTAACTTCTTTTAACGATAGTCGAATCTTTAAAAAAAAGAAAAGCAAAATTATTAGTAAAATTTTTAAACGATATTCGCTATTGTTAAAGTCAGCTGTTGTTGTTATCTAAACGACAACCATTTTTGTGTTGTTTATTCAATCGATAAAAACTAAAATTTTTAGGTTGAATTGTCGTCATACATAAACAAAAATCATAAAATAGTGAAAATATTTTGCTTCTATTAAAAAACTTTTTTATATAAATAAAAAAATTAAATAGCATATTCAATTCATTATTTCATTTTCAAATAAATAAACAGAAATATTAGTAAAAAAAATAAAGATATTAAACATAAACATAAAATCATCCTGTCAAAAACGAAGTAATTTGTTTTTTTCTATTCTTCTTTGTTTTTTTCGCTTATTTTGACAGAGATGCAACTCGTTTACAATTTAAATAAATAGAAAAATATATTTGTCGACTGTCGTTAAGATGTATGTACTTAGTGAATCACTTAATCCTTAAGGTGCTATTACATGATGTGTGTTTTACATATGTACTGTCAAATTTTCCCACAACACAAGTTGTACACATCGTGTGATAGATATGAAACATTGTTTATGTACAATACATGAGGAAAGTCACATGTACATTTTTCAATTAGAATAGGTTCTATTTTTGCATGACAAACATATAAAAATACAACACTTCTTGTGGCGAAAGAAAAACAGAGTAAATTATAAAGATTAATATTGAAAGAAAAATAAATTGTTTAATATTAATTAACAATTAATAAATATATAATTTTTTTTTAACAATAAATTTTTGTAAATTCACAAATTAAATCAGCTGTTGTTTACATTTAGAGGTCATATCATACGGAAATTCATATGCACGTGTGATAGCAAAAATTATGAATCGTATGTAAAAGACAATTTTGACAGACATGAGGAATTTCATATGGATAAAAAAAAGTGACAGTACATATGTAAAAAACACATCGTGTAATAGCACATTTAGTGCAAACAACAATAGCTGTCGATATATTTTGCCATTGTCGGATCGTTGAAATTTACAGAATCGGACTACAGAAAACATTAATTTAAATTCAATGAATTTTATAAAACCTCAAATGATATTTAAGAATTGCGAACATAAAAATTGTTACATAAATAAACGCAATTTGATGAGAATGTTATTTGTATATAAATTTTCACAATTTTTTTGGATGAATATTTGAAGTTCTTCAGAAAATAAAGATATCAAATTATTCTATTAAAAATTTTTGCGATATTTGGTTTTTTGCGTTTGGCATCCCTAATTTAATTATTTATTACTATAAATTTATTCTCTATGTTTTCCAAATATGGCAATATTTTTTTGAAAAAAAAGTTGAGAGAGAAAAAAGCTCGATTTAATGCATATAGCCACCGTACACAACCATTACCTTTGCAATGGAGGTTAGGGCGAGCTATTTAATTAGCAAAAATTAATAGCATATAGGAAATGCATGCATATTTTTCTAACATTTTGTTTACATTTATCATCAATACTCAAACCGAGGTGGAGGGTATCAAAGATTCGGCACAGCCGAATTTAACACTCTTACTTGTTCATTCTAAAGTTGTTCAATATTTACTGAATAAATATTACTAGCAGGTTCTAGTGCTCGAAATTCGAGTGCAGTTTCTAGGCAGCTTTATTTTCAACTTAGCCAATTCACAAACCAACACTTTTATGGTTTATTATTATTGTGAATGAAGATAAAAAACTTATTAACAAACACATTAACAAATTTAATAAAACACGCATAGCTTATGTATAATTTTGTGTATGTGTCAGTAGCAAATTTAAATGCAATTTACTCAAAACAAAGGAAAATAGTCAAAACTCTGTAAATCTGCAAAACGGTTAAAAATAAATACCTTTCAAATAATCTATATTTGGGCAAAATCGGGATAAAACGGTAGAATAAAACATCGGTCACAAGAAATCGCCTATATCAATATTATAGATAATGTTTCTTGTGTCATAGGGGCTTAGTAGCAAATTGAGCAGCGAGTTTGAGATTTTAAAAATTTGTAATCGAGAGATCAATATTTAGCGGTATGTTCTCTGAACAGTGGGTACTGATAAATTTTCCATATTTCAACCAATTTGTTGTTTTATTTGTCGTTCTGCACCAAGTGTCTGGCTATGGACTTTGTAACTCCGAAGTCTATTAGGTCAGGTATTTTCTGAATGTCCGAAGGCCATTAAGTGTGTTCTCCGCCTGAGATCACATCCATACTCATTTTGGAAATTTTATTAAACAATATACGGCCCTTGAGGGTAATTAGTCGTGAACCCCAGAATTTACGCTTGGCATTACCGTCGCTAGCTGCTATAAATCGTGAGCCCAAAGATTTAAAGAATTGTCTGTATTTTTCCTCTGTTATTGTGAATCTCGAAGGTGAGTTTGGATAAATTCTTCGAGGTAAACAGCATTAAGAAGTGTTTAAGTCGAGATTTGATGAGAATAGCTGAGGCTACATATACTCTGTCTCTGGGGTCTTTGGTATCATATAATGTGTATCCTCGTATTGAGAAAAACCTACGAGTTGTTAGATAAGTCTAAGATATAAGCATTATATCAATATTTTTGTTTCTAGGGAAGTATTCCAGTTAGTTTTTATGGTGACATATACCGTTTGCGTAAGATTTGCAGCATAATTTTGCTCATGATTGTTAAAGTATTCAGCTCTCACTTTTAAACAGAAATATTAAACATAAATGGTGTTCTTGTTTAGAGGTTCACAATTATGAGTTTCTAACACTGATTTATGTGACAACCGAAAGTCTTGCAAGGGTTCTGTTTGTCAAACTTATCTAGGCCTTCCAACATTTTATGGTAGCTATAGTCGTCCATCAGAGTGGTTAACTCGAATATCCACTGATCGTTTTCGCACAACATTTAGTTTTAGTGATAATGAGCATCCCGTAAGATGCTAAGCAGTGCTCCCTGGACAAGCTGTAGCCGCTGTACAGCAAAGCATTGAAGAACACCCACCTCGACTTTATGGAAGATTTTACGAAAGGATCTTGGTTTAAAAGCCATTAGGATTCATCATGTGCTAGAATTGATGCCAAACGAAAATCGAATGCGCTGGCAATTAAGCCCATGGGCTGAAGAACAAATTGATATTGATTTTCAAAAAAATATTCAGCGGTGATGGTTGAACGGATTTAGAGTGAAGAGAATCCATTGAAGCCAAAGAGAATTTCTGTTTGATGCCCTCTATGGGCCGGCGGAGTCATTGGTCCTTATGTCGTCCAAAAGGATGATGCGCAGCATGTAATTGTCAACAGTGAACGGTAAACGGTATGGAGAAATGACTACTAGTTTATTTGTGCTTTAATTAGCTGTCGCTAATCTTACTAACATGTGGTTCCAAAGGAATGGAACCACATGCCACACAGCCCGCACCATAATTAATTTACTCAAATCAACTTTTGATGACCGAATAATTTCACGAGGTGATCTTATTAATTGGTCACTAATATCATGTGATCTAACCCCATTGGATTATTCTCTTCCTGCGCCAATAGACTAAAGATAACTGAAGACCGGGCAGTCAGTAGTCGCCAAGTTATTAGCGAAATACGGCTGAAAATGTTGAGAAAATCTTATGAAAATTGGATTTCTAAATTGCATCATGTACGCGCCAGCCGTAGCGGCGCGTAATCATATTTAATCATATTTGAGCATTGATGGCATAAAATTTTCCATCCAGTAATGCTACTTTAGTTGAAACTGAAGATAATTTTCCTTATTTTATTTTAATTTAAAGTTCTGGAACTTTAACAACCACCCGTTATTTGTGGAGTTAAACAACATAAAAATTTTGTATTTATAATTTTAGACTTTCTTTCGTATTCATCAACAAATTCTGGCACAAATATTAAAACATAAGAATAAATTAGGAAATGTAAGAGAAAAAAATGTAAATATGAAACAACGTTAAACAAAAAATTTTAAATAAATGAAGATTTTTTGTTTTTGTTGCATTCAAGGAGATATACATACAACAAAAAACTAGACAAATATACAGACCTATTACTTTTCTACATACGAGTACTCGTACATAAACAAGTACATAGAACGTAGAACTAAAATTACAACATGTGACTTCCAGTAAAATGCAGTAAAAGCAGCAAAAATATAATACCATAATGTCGGTGTACCGTTTGTTTTTTACTCTTCTCCTACAACATGAGAACGAGAACGAGAACGAGAACGAGAGTGTATTGTAGCTGCAGATAAAAACCAGGATGAAAGAAAAAACATCTACAAATACCTTTAGACTTATGACAGTAACGATGGAAGTAAGTATTTCTGAATGTTTGACTTTTTGTGTATGCAACGCATTTCTAAAGGTATAAACTGGAAACTAAGATAAAATTTTTGGAAAAAAAATAAATGAAAAAAGTAAGAAGGAAGTGCAAAAATATAGTAAACTATGTTAGGAATGTAAAAAAAAAAAGAAGTAAAGAAAACATGTTAAACTAAAAATCCTATTAAAGGTAGATTTTTAGCTTGAAAGTAACAACAACGGATCTCTTTCATTAATCCCCAAACATTTTCTTTCTTTCTTTGTGCTCCAATATAGTCATGAGAAGTGAACTTTTCATTATATGAAAAAAATAGGCCGGAAGTCGTAAATAAGTAAATGTTGCATATGAAATAAGACAATATCATCTTAAATTTTAGAATGAAAATCAATTCGTCTCTTGTATGGTATTCCATACGTGATTCAGATTGTGTACGTGATTCAGATTTAATTGAAGATGATAGCAGATTTAGCAGTTCCACTGAATTTTACGAAGCATCGGATTTATTTTCTTTGCGATGGATTTCATAATATATTGTAGCCATAAAAACTGGTCCTACGCTGTTAATTTTTAGACTTATGTACACAAAAAACATTTTCAAATCAAAATATAAGTACTTAATTGTGTTTATCGGTATTTCAAATCCCATTCAAATTGTGTACCACTTATTTGTATGTTTGTGCCCTAAATCGTAGAATACTATGCTCCTTATGTATATAAACACAGAAGATGTAGAAGAAACCTTTACGTTTTCGAAATTACCACCTGTAAATTTTATCTGTGTGAGATATAACGAGGAGATTAACGAAGATTTTAAAAGAATTTTTAAAGCCTTAAAAGAGCTTCAAAATTAATTAAAACAAGCGGTTTAAATTAATACTAGCAGATTCCAGCCAGAGCGCAGATTCTGGGAAATTTTATTTTTTCATTAAATAAAGAACCTAAAAGTGTGCTAATCAATCATAGCTAATTCACAAATCAACACAAAAAGCAAACTCATTTTTGTTACAAACACATTAACAAATTTAATAAACACACACATAGCATTGTATAATTTTATGTATGTGTTAGTAGCAACTTTAAATGCAATTTACTCAAAGTAAAGAAAAAAATTAAAAAAACTGTAAATCTGCAAATCGGCTTAAAAGAAATGCCTTTCAAATAATATACGTTTGGTCAAAATCAGTATATAACGGTAGAACAAAACAACCGTTCCAAAAAATCGCCTAGCCTATTAATATTATAGATAGAAAGTATTTAAGTTAAATTAATTGGATTGAGCTTAGTTACTTACAATTCTTACAGTGCATTTAAAATTGTTGTTATAAACTAAAAAAAAAAATCTTTCTAAATAGACACATTTGTAGAATAACAAGTTAAATATTCAGTTAATAACTTTATTGAAAACAATATTGTAATCAAAAAGTATTCTCAATGGTTAAACAATTATGATTTTTGAATCGCTGATTTAAATGTATGCTTGAATTAATATTTGAGGGGTTAACATTGAGTTCAGTATTGCAACAAAATGATAATTTTTATAAGGTCCCCTAACAAAAAACAAAAAAACAAAAACAAGTAAGAAAATTATAGTCGGTCTGGACCGACCATATGATACCCATACCATGGTTTAGGAACCCTATCTTTCGGTCCAACTATTTCGATATAGAAAATATGCATAAACTAAATTTGAGTGGCATTGTTATTATTTTTTTTGCTGAAAATAAGAAAAAGTTCATATCGGATGATATATCTATATGGGGACTAGGCCCAAAAATGGACCGATCCTGACTATGTTTGGTAAAGTCTTTTGTATTTTGCAAAAATATTAGTGCAATATTTATACCCTATACCACTATGTGGTTTGGGCATAATGACTTTGTGCTGCTGTTTGTAACAACCAAAAATATTTGACCTACACCCATCTTTAATTATACCGATCGAATCAGAATCACTATCTGATTCGATTTCTCGATGTCCGTCCGTCCGTCCGTCTGTGTGTCCATGTAAAGCTTGTAATCAAACTGCAGGTCGCAAATATGCATATATTTTGATGAAATTTGGTAGTTTATCTTTTATCGGCCATGGGATGAACGCTATTGAAATTGGTGAGAATCGGTTCATGTTCAGACCTAGCCCCCATACAAATGACCCCTATGAAATCAACATATATTGCCATAAGATCCAAGTTATCATACAAATCTTATTCAAATTGGGTTTGTATGTATATATTACATCCATTAATCAGTAGTCTGGAAATGATCCCTGTTGGACAACTCTTAGTCATAGGCCCCATATAGAGCTGTTTCCCGATCTTCACTTAAATCTATCAAAAAACAAAAATATTGCACTGATTCTTCTCAAATTTTGTTTGTATATATTTTTAAAAAATACAAGAGACTTTGCCAAACATGGTCAGGATCGGTCCATTTTTGGGCCTAGTCCCCATATAGATATAGCATCCGATATGAGCTTTTTCATATCTGCAGCAAAAAAAATTAATAAAAATCCCACTCAAATTTGGTTTACGCTTATTTTCTATATCCAGTTAGTTGGGCCTGAGAGATAGCGTATATAAACGCATGGTATAGGGTATCGTATAGTCGGTCTAGACTGACTCTAATTTTCTTACTTGTTTTGTTTTTTGATAGATTTAAGTGAAGATAGGGAAGCAGATCAATATGGGGCCTACGACTAAGAGTTGTCCCATAGGGATCATTTTTGGACTACTCACTAATGGTTGTAATGAAAGCATACAAAACCAATTTCAGTAAGATCTATATGACAATTTGGATCTTATGGCAATTTATGTCGATTTCATAGGGGTAATTTGTATGGGGGCTAGGTCTGAACATGGACCGATTCTCACCAATTTCAATAGCGTTCATCCCATGGCCGATAAAAGCTTATATACCAAATTTCGTCAAAATATATTCATATTTGCGACCTGCAGTTTGATTAAAAGCTTTACATGGACACACAGACGGACGGACGGACGGACGGACGGACGGACGGACGGACGGACGGACATTGTTAAATCAACTCAGAAAGTGATTCTGATTCGATCGGTATAATTAAAGATGGGTCTAGGTCAAATATTTTTGGTTGTTACAAACAGCAGCACAAAGTCATTATACCCAAACCACAGAGTGGTATAGGGTATAAAAAACAAGTAAGAAAATTATAGTAAGTCTAGACCGACCATATGATACACTATACCATGGTTTAGGAACCCTATCTTTCGGTCCAACTATTTCGATATAGAAAATATGCATAAGCTAAATTTGAGTGGCATTGTTATTATTTTATTTTGCTGCAAATAAGAAAAAGTTCATATCGGATGCTATATCTATATGGGGACTAGGCCCAAAAATGGACCGATCCTGACTATGTTTGGTAAAGTCTTTTGTATTTTGCAAAAATATCAGTGCAATATTTTTGTTTTTTGATAGATTTAAGTGAAGATCGGGAAGCAGATCTATATGGGGCCTATGACTAAGAGTTGTCCCATAGGGATCATTTTTGGACTACTCACTAATGGTTGTAATGAACGCATACAAAACCAATTTTATTAAGATCTATATGACAATTTGGATCTTATGGCAATTTATGTCGATTTCATAGGGGTCATTTGTATGGGGGCTAGGTCTGAACATGAACCGATTCTCACCAATTTCAAAAACGTTCATCTTATGGCCGATAAGAGCTTATATGCCAAATTTCATCAAAATATATTCATATTTGCGATCTGTAGCTTGATTACAAGCTTTACATGGACACACAAACAGACGGACGGACGGACATTGCTAAATCGATTTAGAAAGTAATTCTGAGTCGATCTGTATAATAAAAGATGTGTCTAGGTCAAATATTTTTGATAGTTACAAACAGCAGCACAAAGTTATTATAAACGGGCGAAATTTGAAATTCTGTGGATAAGTTGTTATTTTTTTTAAATTTTATTTCTAAAATTTTGATTTCCTCAACAGTACGCCCCACCGATTTTATCAAAACTTAAGGACAATTTGTCCAATTTTGTTATATAAAACATACAAATATTAAAATATGATTTAATTCCGCACAAGTTATGATAAAATCGATGGAGCATCCTCTTAAAAAATTCGGAAAACAAACTTATCCATTAAATTTTAAAATTCGTCTGTTTTTATTAGGGGAACATAACATATGATACCTTCTCCGAGAAAAGGAACCTAGTGTGTCAAAAAACGGGTTGTGTCAAAACCGGCGGATTCTGGTACCTAAAAGAAACTTTAAATGCGTTTTTTTTTCAAAACTTTATTTTCACACACTAGGTCCCTTTTCTCGGAGAAGGTCACATATGAAAAAATATATAGGGTATTCATAAGGGTGTCCTAACTGTTGTATGAGTCAGATATGCTAAAATTGTACACAAGTTGTATAATTGTTGCTGATATTCTCCATATAAAAAAATTATACAACAGCACTACGTTTGCTGGTATGTTATCGCGGTTTGCTATGTTATCAGCTGTTGTTTGTTTACTAGTTAATCAGCTTTTGTAGTTTATTCCAAATATTTTTTTTACGTTTCTTGTAGCCAAAATAGTAGAAATAAATTAAAATGGTAAGAAATATTTATATTCATGTTATTTTGTGTATAAAGACAAATATTTTGCTTTTATTTGAATTTTTTTTCAGATTTTTGTACATGAATATACATACGACAGGTTGTCGAATTCCCTAATAGTGATTATCTTCGTTATTATATACTATACACTCAAACCTGGTTTTATGCGATTTTTTCAGCGAATTTAAATTTATGTGGTTTTTAATTTTTATTATTTTTTTGCGACATTATTACACATCTATAATATTAATAGGCTAGGCGATTTTTTGTGACCGATGTTTTCTTCTACCGTTTTAATCCGATTTGGACCAAACGTATTTTATTTGAAAGGTATTTCTTGTTAGCCATTTGGCAGACTTACATGTTTTTAAATATTTTCCTTTATTTTTAGTAAATTGCATTTAAAGATGATACTAACACATAAATAAAATTATACAATGCGTGTGTTCATTAGATTTGTTAATGTGTTTGTAATAAAAATGAGTTGGTTTTTTTGTGTTGATTTGCGAATTGGCTATAATTGATTAGTATACCTTAAGGGTTTTCATTTAATGAAAAAATAAAATTTCCTAGAATTTGCACTCGAATTTCGAGGGCTGGAATCTGCTAGTATTAATTTAAAGCAATTGGTAACACTGATGCACGTCTTGATTGGGGAAAAAAAATTCTCAGCTGGGAACTTTGTGTGCGTGCTTGTAGAATTTGATTACAATTTAGGGGAAATCCCTTTTAAGTAATCTATATATACAAAAGAGTTATGTGAGTGATCATCACCGCCCAGCCAAAACCCTTCAATCCAGATCCGTGAAATTCGGACTGCAGGTTCCCCTCTCGGCGTAAAGATCCGCTAAGAAGTGATTTTTAGAAATTCGTACATTAAGGGGGCAAAAGCGGTGAAAAGGGGGGATTAATTTTTACGAAATCCGGCCATTTAAGGTGAAAAACAGCCAAAAAAAAAATTAAAATGGTACCTTTTTGCATCTTCTTAACATATCAATCTACATATGTTATTTTTGTATACAGACTCCACCCAAAAGGTGGGCATCAGTCACGGACGTACTTTTTGCTAATTATAACGTCTAGGAGAAGAAAAACGATAAAAATTGGTAAAATGGTAGCTTTTTTGAATTCTTGTCAATTTTGAAAAACAGACTCCATTTAATACATTGGCATCAGTCAAGGGAAAAGTTATTTCTAATTCTAACGCCTAGGGGAGCAAAAGTGGTCAAAAAGGGAAAAAATTGTACATTTGGTATCTTCTAAACAAGCGAATCTGGGAATATGAAATATAGTATATGGATTCCACCAGACATATAAACATCAGATGAGAGGAATTTTTTTTTTTTTTTTTTTGCAAATTTGGATGTTAAGGGGGCAAAATCGGTCCGTAAAAGTAAAAGGATACCTTTTTGTGTCCTACAAAGTATTTTAGGAATATGAAATTTGATATGTTGATTACACCAGAGACACAAACATAGGACAAGAATAAAATTTGTTTTAATTCGAGCCTTTAGGGATAAAAGCGGCGAAAAAATTGGAATACTGGTTATTTTAAACTGGAAAATTTTCATTTGAAAGTACATTTATTGAAAATACCCAATACGAAAAATATAGTCGTTATAGACCGATAGCCTATACCATGATTTAGAGAATTGGTCTTAGGTCCAACTACCCAATTACTTGGAAAGCATAAACCAAATCTGAGTGGAATTTTTATTACTTTTTTTGCCTGCAGATCTGGAAAAGTTAATATCAGATGCTATATTTATCAGGGCGGATTAATAAGTCCGTGACTTTTAGAAAGAAACACAGTTTTTTTTTGCAAAAAAAAAAAAATATTTTTCAACATAATCTATTTTTAGCTCAATACAATTAGTCCAACGTTTCCCCAATTTTTATATCCCTTCCAAAAAATAGGATTTTTCGAGGTCCATAAAATATGCATTTGTTTTATAAATAATTTCGTCGTTGGAGCTAAATCTCTTTCCACCGAGCCATTTCTTTAGGTTTGGAAATAGGAAATGATCACTGTGGGCTAAATCCAGAGAATATGGCAGATGAAGTACCAATTCGTAGCCTTATTCATGGAATTTTGCCATTAAGACTGCACATGTGTGCAGCCGTGCATTATCTTGATTAAAAAGAACTTTTTTCTTGGCCATGATGGGGTCGTTTTTTTTAATCTTCGTTAAATCGGTCTAATAAGTTGGCATAATATTCATCGTTTATTGTTTTTCCCTTTTGAAGGTAATCGATGTGGATTATCCCGCGTGCATCCCAAAAAACTGTTGGCATCACCTTATTGGTGATTGTTTAGACCGCTGCTTGGTCTCCGGAGTGTTGTAATGGATCCATGTTTCATCCGCAGTTATAAAACGCCGCAAAAGCTTATTCGAATTACGGTTAAACAACTCCAAACAATCCTTTGAAGTATTTCCATGATTACGTTTATGGTCAATTGAGAGCAAACGCGGCACCCATCTTGCAGACAGCTTTCTTAAACACAACTGATCATTTAAAGTCGAAACCACACTGCCATATGAAATGCCTGTGACATCAAAAATCCCACGCACTTTTACTCTTCGATCGGCCAACGCCATATCGTGGATTTTTTTCGACATTTTCGGGTGTATTGACCTCAATTGGCCGTCCAGAACATTCAGCGTCATTTGTATTTGTGCGAACAAAACGAAAGTCAGTAAACCACTTTTTTACCATTGAAATCGATGGCGCAGAGTCCCGTTAGTATTTATCAAGCTTTTCTTTGGTTCGATTGACGGTTCTTTTTTTCGCAAAGAATAATGTTTATAATGTTTATTAACGAGCACTCGAAATTCACTTTTTACCATTTAAAAAAAACACGAAGTTTTATGTTTTGAACAGCTGTTAAACGCAAAGTAAATGACGGAGCTTACTCAAAATTTTACAGTAGTCTACTATCACGTGGTACATGATGGGAGCAGTGTTGCATTTTATATAACTACGAAGGAAGTTCGAAAAGTCACGGACTTATTGATTCGCCCTCGTATATGGGGACTAGGTTGAAAACTGGACCGATCCTGGCCATATTTAGTAAAGTAACATACTTTTTTGCAAAAACATGTAGAAAATCTGTCCAATATTTATTTTTGATGTGTAAACATCTATACGCGCAGTGGGGTAAATTTCTAGTTCACAATACAATCACAAAAACAGCGTAACATGTGAGTTTACATGTTACACTGTGAGCCGTAAGCCAAATCGTTGTGACTTATGATTGTATTGGTGAAAAAAATATGGTACAAAATTGCTTCAGCTAATTCCACTACCCTTTACCGTAAAATATTAGAAATTTCACAATATAAACGTATAACATATACATAATTCAACAACCCCACAAATTTGTTATAAGTGATACATAGATGGCGCTTTTGATTTTAAACAAGTAGGAAAATTATAGTCGTCTAGACTGGCTATACGATGCCCTATACCATGCGTTTACTGGATATAGAAAATAAGCATAAACTGAGTGGGATTTTTATTATTTTTTTTGGCTGCAGATATCGATCTCATAGGAGTCATTTGAATGGGGACTAGGTCTGAACATGCACCACTTTTCACAAATTTCTACAGTGTTCGTTCGATGGCTGATAGAAGCTCATATACCAAATTTCATCAAAATATATGTATATTTTCAATCTGTAGTTTGATTACCAAGTTTACACAGACGGACGGACAGACATCGTTAAATCGACTCAGGAAGTAATTCTGAGTCGATCGGTGTAATAAAATATGGTTCTAGCTAAAATATTTTTGGTAACTCCATATATCAGCTCAAAGTCATTATACCCTATACTACTAAGTGATCAGCGTATAATGAATAGTTGGTATAAATTTAATAAATATTTTCATTTTCTTGTAAAGAAACGCAAATTTGAGTTACATCCTTTCCAGATAAAGCCGTCGATATATATGCAAAAATAGATGTATCTAGGAACCATATGAACTTTTAAACTTAACTTAATTATATGACATCAAATTTGCATAATTTTATTTATATTAGATACATGTTTAACTGTTTAAACCTTTATTATTGCTTATGATACATATACATATAAAAAAACATTAATTGCGGTCTGCAGATATCAGTTTATTGCTATAAAACTTTCAAACTTATCTATAAATGCAGCGAAACGTTTGAAAATTGTGCAAACAAGATTTGAAATGAATTCCTATAATTAAAATATTTCTGTACCAACACGAAATTCAAATGAAGAAGCTACAAAATGAGAAACTAAAACAAATATTTTTTTTGTATCATAATAAGTTATAAAAAAAATCACATTCAATTTTTAGATATTTATATCTGCGGTTCTTTTCAAAATTAAGTTTTATATGATATTTACCATTATTTAAAAGATAATGCAGTCTATTTGAAACCCCATTTTTTTTACTGATGCCAAAATAGTGGAAACTTTTAAACTTCTTTACCAGAGTTGATTAAAACAATAAAAAATAAAAGAACGCTTGAAAGAAAATTTAAAAAATCTTAACCGTTATTTAAATATTTATATATTCTGACGTTTTCCTTCAATTATTACAAAATAATGGCAAAAATAAAGTTTTGTGTAGGGTTAGAAACCAGAATAATAGACGATTTTAGTGCTGGTTATAATCAAAGGATAATTGTAAGAAATTTTCTATGAATAAATCCATAATTTCGTTTTTGGCGCAGGCCCCATAAAACGCGTCGAAGACAGGATAATTTAATAGAGGTAATTAACAATCTGAAAGTAAAACTATGTGCTCGAACTGTTTCCCGACGACCAATTGAGGCTGATCTTGGATGTTATCGTTCTGTGATGAATCGAGGGATATCAGAGAAAATCGTCTGGCTAGCATTAATCTTGCTAAAGAATACATGAACTTGAACTATGGTACTTTTTGCGAATAATATTGGCGAAAAAATTAAATATTTAAACGGCTATACAATACACAGGAGCAAACGCTTTGGGGGTTTTACTATAGTAACCTAGTACTATTGTCCGGTATAAGAATCATCCACCCCCAAGACCATGACCATGACCCTATACCACTATGTGGTTTGGGTATAATGATTTTGTGCTGCTGTTTGTAACTACCAAAAATACTTGACCTAGACCCATCTTTTATTATACCGATCGACTCAGGATCAATTTCTGAGTCGATTTAGCGATGTCCGTCCGTCTGTGTGTCCATGTAAACCTTGTAATCAAACTACAGGTCGCAAATATGAACACATTTTGATGAAATTTGGTATATAAGCTTTCATCGGCCACAGAATGAACGCTATTGTAATCGGTGGAATGCTGTCCATGTTCAGACCTAGTCCGCATACAAATGACCCCTATGAAATCGACATAAATTGCCATAAGATCCAAATTATCATATAGATCTCAGTCAAATTGTGTTTTTATGTGTTTATTCTATCCGTTAATCAGTAGTCCAAATAAAATCCCTATAGGACAATACTTAGTCATAGGCCCCATATAGAGCTGCTTCCTGATCTTCACTTAAATCTATCAAAAAACCAAACTATTGCACCGTTTTTTCTCAAATTTGGTTCGTATATATTTTTTCGAAATATAAGTGACTTTACCACACATGGTCATGATCGGTCCATTTTTCGAGCTAGTCCCCCTATAAAAATAACATCCGATATGAATTTTCATATCTGCAACAAAAAAAATTAATAACAATGCCACTCAAATTTGGTTTATGCTTATTTTTTATATCCAATTAGTTGGAGATAGGGTCTCTAAACCACGGTATAGGGTATCGATAGTCGGTCTAGACCGACTATAATTTTCTAACTTGTTCTCACTGTGTTATTGTATAGTAAAGTTTTCCATTGTTTTTGGATATTTTACAGTTTTATTTTATTCTGAATATTGTTAATATTTTTTCTTTGTTAAATAAATAAAACATGCAAATTTTTAAATTAATAAAAGAGTTTTTAATTTTATGAAAATTTTTTTTTGATATTTACCGTCCAAGACGTCAAAAATATATATTGTTAAAAGTTTCCATCGTATTGTCACTCACACTATAGTTCTTATTGTTTTTAAATATCCTTGTGTTTTGAATAATTAATTACTTTAACAACGTAGCGGGTATACTGCTAGTAGTACATACATATATCAACACATGTAATTTTATTGCATTGCTAGTTTCTACGTTGTAGTGAAATACTTACACACATATATATATATACAATATTTAAAAGTGCATTTAGCGTTTTTTATCGTAAAAGTGAACAAAGTATATATAAATAGAATATTTACCATTTAAAAGTTGCTATACTAAAAATATTTGCTTTTTCTGATAATAACATGGGCAAAAATAAATGAAAAAATTTTTTGTTGACTTTTTATTCGATTTTGTTTGAATTTTAATGTTTTGATTAGAATTAAAAAAGTCGGGTATTTTTTTAATTCAGGAACGAATCATTAGGTTTTATATAGAACTAGTGTATCAATTTATACGAGTTCAATTTATGCAGATTTTTGTGGAACGAATTAATCACATAAAATGAGGTTGAGTGTACTTATATATGGTCTAGACCCATCTTGTATTACAACGATGGACTCAAAATCACTATGTCCGCTCATATGTCCGTCTGTCTGTTCATATTTCGGTCTGTCCGTTCGCCTGTGTTTCCATGTGAACCTTGTAATCAAACTACAGGTGGCAACTATTAATATATGCTATTAAATTCCAGCGCTCGAAATTCGAGTGCAATTTCTAAGCAACTTTATTTTTCAGCTTAGCCAATTCACAATCCAACACTTTTTGTTTTGTTGTTATTTGAATGAAGATAACATACTTATTGCATATACATTGACAGATTTAATAAAACACACATAGCGTATATATAATTTTATGTATGTGTTAGTAGCAATTTTAAATGCTGTTTACTCAAAAAAAAAGAAAATATTTAAAAACCTGTAAATCTGCAAAACGGATAACAATAAATACCTTTCAAATAATATACGGTGGAACAAAACATCGGTCACAAGAAATTGCCTAGCCTAATAATATTATAGATTAAAAAAACATTCGTATATAAGCTTCCTTAAGTCATGGGATGAACGCTGTTGAAAATGTTGAAAATCAGTTCATTTTCAAACCTAGTCTCCGTAAAAATAACCCCTATGTGATCGACTTAAAATACCATAAGATCCAAATTATGATATAGATCTCTGTCACATTGGGTTTGTGAGTGTTTATTACATCCATTAATGAGTGTTATAAACATAAATCATGTAGGACAATTTATAAACAGTAGCAGATTCCAGCCCTCGAAATCCGAGTGCAAATCTGTAAATCTGTAAATCGGCTAAATAGAAATACCTTTCAAATAATATATGTTTGGTCAAAATTGGGGTAAAACGGTAGAACTAAACATCGGTCACAAGAAATCGCCTAGCCTATTTATATTATAGATATCGGAAACAAAAATATTGCACACATTTCTCTCAAATTGGGCTAGAATATGTTTTTGCAAAAAATTAGTGACTCTACCAAATATGGTCAGCATCGGTCTATTGTTGGACATATTCCGCATATAAGTACAGCATCCTATAAGAACTTTATCGGATTTACAGGTGAAAAAAAGATTAATAAAAATTCCGCTCAGATTTAGTTTATGTTTACTTTCTATACCCAATTAGTTGCACCTAAGGCCAGTTTTCTAAACGCATGGTATGGGGTATCGCACAGTCGGTCTAGACCGGCTATAAATTCCTATTGTTTTTTTACTTGCATAGTGTTGTTAGATGAATATTTTAGCTTTTTTCTGATATAATTGATCTTAATTTTGCATCAATTATTGCTCCTACACTCCAAGAACAGATTTAGTCAGATTTTGGTTTCCCATTTCTCAACGAGTCGTTCAAAAACCTAAACTTCCTAATCTAATATTTTCTGGATTTAAGTGCACATTCTTTTATTACAGACTTTTATAAAAAATAACTAGTGATAGTAAGATAATATTTGTAGAATAAGCAAAAATTGGAAAAAGAAGCAAATAAAGCTGAATCGATTATAACTAAAAAAAATTACTTTTTCATGGATTGTATTCCATCACCATTGATTTAAAAAAAATTAAAGCAAATTTATTGTTTTTGTTTGCCCTAATTATGACCGTCGTTATCATACATAATTCATAATTTTCACAGTAATATAATTATGAAATAATCGTTTTAATGACAGAAACTTTGTCATGAATTTTTCAATAAATTTTACTATTAATTTTGAATTAATTATTATGCACTTTTTTTAAATAATTTTTACAAAAAGAGATTATTGACTTTTTAATTATTTATTATCCATTAATTATAACTGAATATTTTAATTTACGTTTTTCATTAAAAGGTTCGTTTAGTGTATTTTTTATTAATTAATTATTAATTAACAAGTAGGTAAGTTTTTCATTAGAACAAAAAGCCTTGACCTCCATAGTAAAGGTAATTTTGGAAAGAGAAACTTGACTTAAATAAAAGTTACTTTTAGAAAATCTTCTATTTTTCTTAAAAAAATATGAATCTGGAAAGACCAGAAATTAAAAATATTGTTTTGAATTAAACGTGAATATTTTAGTAAAGAGCACTTTTATATCGCAAGTTGCTAAGTATTACAATGTAAAGGTAATTTTCAAGAAAAATTTGCTTTTAGCTAAATGCTACTTATTTCGTTAATTAGTAAAGAATATCTTTTAATAAGAATTTAGTTTTTCAATAAAAAAAGCTAAAAAAGAGCTACTTTTTTATAGCTAGTTACTAATTAGAATTGCACTTTTTGAATTAAAGAAATAGTTTAAGATGAAATATAGTTTTAGATACGTTTTAAGTAAACGAAGTTAAAATCATTTTGTGCTGCTCATTCAGAATCACATGCTCCATATTATATTTGTTGCACGAAATATAAATTTATTCTATTGAAATTCGTTTTATAAGCTTTTGTTGGCCATAGGGTGATCGGTACTAAAATCTGTAAAAATCGGTGCACATGAACTTTTTCATATAGATGTCATTTCAATTGTTTATGTTTATTTTCTATATCCAAATATGAACTCAGCAAAGTTACAAGACCTTTTCTACAATTCTAACTTTATTACTTACTTTGGATAAACATCTTAATTTTAAATGTACTTTTTCAGAGCTTAGACTCAAGATTTAACTTTTTCATTTAAAATAAATTGTTATCTTCAATTAAAAAGAAATTTTTCAACAAAAAAAAAATATTTTAGTTAAACATGTACTTATTAAATAAATAAGTAGGTACTTACCAATAAAGATTCAAATTTTAATGATATGGTTTTTATTTCATTCAGGTTAATTTTGGTTATCTTAGCTGTTATTTTCAACAAGTGAAATAAAAAAAAAACAGCTAAGAAAATTACAGTTGGTTTAGTCTGACTGTATAAGATCGTATCCAGGGTTCCAGGTCCAACTAATTGGATATAGAAAACAAGCATAAACCAAATTTGAATGGCGTTGTTATTAATGAAAAAGTTCATATCGTATGCTATATTTATATGGGGACTAGGTCGAAAAATGGACCGATCCTATACCATATTTGGCAAAGATACTTATTTTATGCAAAAATATATACATACAAACAAAATTTGTGAAAAATCTGTGCAAGTTTTGTTTTGTTTTCTCTTTTTTACAGATTTAAGTGAAGATTGGGAAGCAGCTCTACATGGAGCTATGACTAAGAATCGTTTTAATGGGTGTAATAAAAATGCAAAAACCAAATTTTACTGTGATCAATATTAACTTTTGAATCATATGGCTACTTAAGACGATGTCATAGGAGTTGTTTGTGGGCGGACTAGGTCTGAACATGAACCGATTTTCATCAATTTCAATGGCATTTTCCGATGGTTGATAAAAGCTTATATAAAAATCTCTAAATCGAATCGAAGTTTTTTGGCATATAGAATTATAAGACATGTACAAAAAACTGCATGGAGGCCAAAATCGACAATTTCAAATAGATTTCTTTTCTACCTAAATTTATTTTTTATTTTATTCTAGTTATATTAAACAAGCAGATTCCAGCACTCAAAATTCGAGTGCAAATTCTAGGAAGCTTTATTTTTTCATTTTATAAATACCCTAAAGTTACGCTTCACAATTCCACTCATATTAAATGAAGAAAACAAACTGAACACATTAACACAAACATATTGACAAATTTAATAAACACACACATAGCATTGTATATTTTATCTATGTGTTAGTAGCAGCTTTAAACGATCATAACTCCAAAAAAATATTCCAGACGATGAAAATCTGTATACCTGTGTAACAGCTAAAAATAAATACCTTTCAAATGATATATTTTTTGTTAAAATAGGGGTAAAACTGTGAAACTTATATCGGTCACAAGAAATCGCCTTGCCTATTAATATTATATACTAGCTGTTTTTACCCGGTCTTGCCCGGGATAAAAAGGCCTTTGACTTGAAAAATGGTTCACTATGCTTACCAGGCACTGAGTACTTAGTCCCCAATTAACAAATTCCCCAATAAAATGAACTTTCTCCCCAAAAATTTGTATGGGCAGTAAATTCATTTTTTATTTTAATTAAATTTTTTTTGATTTTTTAATTTAGAAGTTTTTTATAAGATGCTGAATTACTTCATTCAATAAGTGATCATCATTGAGCAGAGACGTCAAATTCAAGTTTCAGAAATGAAATACTAATGCGACGTTTAATATTGTGTCGCAAGGTTTCTTTAAACAATTGCTTATAGTATATGTGTGGCCTATTTTGATCAACAGGTAATTATTTCACATACGTAGATAAAATTTATCATACGACATTTCACTAAGCTGTGTTCCGCGAGCGAGTCGCGTCAGCTTCCGCGCGTTTGGCAGCCACACCCGTGCTGCTGCGCAGTTGTTGTCAACTTATTTTAATCGCCAGATCATTCAGATCATTGCGATATTTTAGCTGAGCTGTGTTCCGCGAGCGTGTCGCGTCCGCATCCGTCGCGTTCGCGTCCGTGCGCATCGCGCCGCTTCCTCGCAGCTACTACCCGTGCTGCCGCTTAGTTCTCGTTAACTTATTTTAATTCCTAAAACATATTTTTTAGAGCATTGCGATATTTTAGCTGAGTTGTGTTCCGCGAGCGCGTCGCGTCCACATCCGTCGCGTCCGCGCGCCTCGCGCCGCTTCCTCGCAGCTACTACCCGTGCTGCCGCTTAGTACTCGTTAACTTATTTTAATTCCAAAAACATATTTTTTAGTGCATTGCGATATTTGAGCTGAGCTGTGTTCCGAGAGCGCGTCGCGTCCGCATCCGTCGCGTTCGCGCGCCGCGCGCCGGTTCCGCGCGTTTGGCAGCCACACTTCTGCTGCCGCGGAGCTGTTGCCAACTTATTTTAATTGTCAAAATATATTTTTCAGATCATTCCGATATTCTAGCTAAGCTGTATTCCCCGTGCGCATTGATTCCGCGCAACGAAATGATGCTATTGAAAAGAATACTCATTTTAAATGCATTTATTGTAGGATATATATTGAGAGCAGTATGCAAATGTTCACTAAAATAAATATTTAACAGAATTCATTAAATAAAAATATTTAAAAATTTAAGAATGAATTTGGGGAGTAAGTTCATTTTTTATTTCGATTCAAAAAAATGGGGAATTTGTTCATTTATTTTGGGTATCTTTTTTAAAGTTTGGGGAATTTGTTCACCATATAGTTATTCCCGGGTAAACCAAATTTCAGAGAAATCCGTTGAAAAGTACAAATTTGTATAGGGAAGAAATATACCACACAACCAAATGTGAATTTTATATGAAAATTGGGCGTACAATTATGCGTGGTCGGTAAAAATCATATGGCGACCTTCCCTGAAATATATACTAAACTTCGGAGAAAGCCATTGAAAAATAAATGTTTGTATAGCAATCAAATAAAGAAACAAATAAAAGGAAAAAATAATTTTTATATACATAGAAGTGGGCGCAAAGTAGGCGTGGCCTCTAAGAAGCATATGGTGACTTTCCCTGTAGTATAGAGATCGTGTGACCATATTTTAGAAATCCCTTGAAAAATAAAAATTTCTATAGTGAACAAAAAAACAGAAAATTAATTTTGTATAAAAAGTGGACGTAGAAGTAGGCGTGTCCTGCAAGAATCATATGGCGACCTTAGCTGGAGTACAGGGATCGTGTGTACCGAATTTCAGATAAATCCGTTGATAAATAAAGATTTGTATAGCGAACAAATATACCAAAAAGCAGAAAATGAATTGCATACAAAAAGTGGGCGTAAAAGTAGGCGTGGTCGATAAAAAAGTATATGATGACCTTAGCTGGAGTGCAAGGATCGTGTGTAGCGAATTTCAGAGAAATCTGTTAACAAACAAAAATTTGTATAGCAAACAAATATGCCAAAAAACAGAAAACGAATTGTATACAAAAAGTGGGCGTAACGGTAGGCGTAACCGGTGCGAGGAATATGGCGACCTTCCACGGAGCAGAGAGATCGTGTGTACCAAATTTCAGAGAATTCCGTTGAAAAATAAAAATTTGTATGCAAACAAATATACCAAAAAACAGAAAATGAATTGTATACAAAAAGTGGGCGCGGAAGTAGGCGTGGCCGGTAAGAATCATATGGCGACCTTAGCTGGAGTACAGGGATCGTGTGTACCGAATTTCAGAGAAATCCGTTGAAAAATAAAAATTTGTATAGCGAACAAATATACCAAAAAGCAGAAAATGAATTGCATATAAAAAGTGGGCGTAAAAGTAGGCGTGGTCGATAAAAAGTATATGATGACCTTAGCTGGAGTGCAGGGATCGTGTGTACCGAATTTCAGAGAAATCTGTTAACAAATAAAAATTTATATAGTGAACAAATATGAATAAAACAGAAAATGAATTTTACATAAAAAGTGGGCGTAAAAGTAGGCGTGGCCGGTAAAAAGTATATGGCGACCTTTCTTGGGGTATAGAGATCGTGTGTACAAAATTTCAGGAAAATCCGTTGAAAAATATAAATTTGTATAGCGGTCAAACAAACAAACAAACAAACAAACAAACAAACAAACAAACAGAAAATGAATTTTATATATATAGATTTCTTATTATAAAATTAATAAACAATAAGTAAAATCCATTTATCGTTTTCATATATACTGCAGTCAAATGGTTGCAGCAACCAATAAATAAAATAAAAAAACTATACTAGACAATACAGACTATCAAATCTACGGTTGTTTGGATAGTATTATATAATTCGGTAATCACAACAAAATAATGCGACAGTTGAAAAAATATGATTGCCACAAACTTCTGTTTTCTATGTATGATGTGTACGAGTTTTGTATACCTGGGTAACACATAATTAAAAAACAATAACCAATTGAGGAGAATCGCTATTATTTTATACTGTCCACACTACACACAAGGGCAATTCCATAAAAATGTCAACTTTTATGAAAAAAAAAAAGTTTTTCATTAATATGAAGTAAGTTTAAAAATATATTAAAATATGTTCCAAGTTACATAATGTAATTGCTTACAAGCATTCTAAATAATAAAATAAATATAAAATTTATTTGTTTATTCAAATTTCTTTTAATACATGTTCAAGAAACTTTAGTCAGTCCGCCACAGTCATTCCGTCACGTCAAATGACAGTTAATAACTTCAACACTATCATAGCTAATTAGATCGAATTATAATTTTATATTGCTTATATATCACATGTAAAATGTGCATTAGTTTAAAATCTTACTTGCTTCTTAATTTACAAAAGTTCCCAGGTTTTAATACCAGGACAGAGTCATGGTAGCACAAATGTCATTCCGTCAAAAATGAGAAATTACTCAAAAATAAAAGAATAAAATAGTATAAAAATGTTTCTGTGTTTTTTTTAAATCTCTTAATCATTAACAATCATTTTCAAACTGAAGAATGAATTTTCAATTCAAAATAGCTTTGTAGAATAGCCTTAACTTCAATTCTACAACTCAAAATGTCATTCCGTCACATATGGAATTGCCCACAAGTATGCAGAGGGTTTACTCATATATAAGTTTGACAATCCATTTGTAATAATTGGAAAAAATATGGACCCCATAAAATATATATATTCTTGATCCTTGCAACAAACGAAGTTGAAAAAGCGATATCCGTCTGTCCGTCTGTGGAAATCACGATCTTGCTTTCACTGGGGCGGTTGTGTTGCTCATTTTTAGTGAGAAAGATTTGTTCACATCCTGAACAGGTTCCTAATTAAAACCATTGAAATCGGTTCAATAGTTCGCAAGATTTAAATGAAAAAAGATGACCTTGTCTATGATGTTATTTTTGTTATTATAAGTTTTGTGATTTGTGTGCGGTAGCTGTAGTTGTTGTTATGATCGTTGTGTTTGTAGAATTCGCTTTTTATTTTAACGTTGTCCCGAAATAAATACAAACAAATTAGAAAACTATAATCGGTCTAGACCGACTATACGATACCCTATACTATGCGTTTAGAGGCCCTATCCCTTAGGCCCAACTAAGTGTATATAGAAAATAAGCATAAACCAAATTTGAGTGGCATTTTTATTAATTTTTTTCCTTTGAATAAGAAAAAAGTTCATATCGGATGCTATATTTACTAGATCGATCGGGACTTGATCGAAAAATGGACCGATGCTGACCATATTTTGTAAGGTCACATATTTTTTGCAAAAACATATAGAAACCATATTTGAGAAAAATCTGTTCATTATTTTTGTTTTTTGATAGTTTTAACTGAAGATCGGGAAGCAGCTTTATATGGGGGCTATGACTAAGAATTGTCCTATAGGGTTTGTTTTGGACTAATAAGCACACACAAACCCAATTTGTCCGATATCTATAAGATAATTTGGATCATATGGCAATTTAAGTCGATATCATAGGTGTCATTTGTATGGTGACTATGTCTGAATATTAACCGATTTTCAGCACTTTTCGTGGCGTTCATGCTATGGCCAAAAGAAGCTTCCGTACAAAAGCTAATCAAAATATGTTCACATTTGCGACCTGTAGCTTGACTACGTGGACCCACAGACGGACGGACATCGCTAAATCGACTCAGATGGAGAAACTTGATCGGTATAATAAAAGATGGGTTGTTACAAACCTCAGCACAAACTTTTTATACCCTGGCCACATAGTGGTATAGGGTATTAAAAAAAAGTCAGTCTTAGTCCAACTCTGCTGAGTACATTATCGGATATAGTGTTATTGTATTTAATTAACCGGCTGATATGACGGGGTTCTTATGGATATTTTTTCTATTGGGACTAGGTTAAAAATTGGATTGAACATATACTTTCCTAAAAACATCTGTAAACCCAAACGAAAATCTATGCAATATTTGTTTTTTTTTTTTTGATAGATTTTAAAAAAATTCGGGAAATAGAACTATATAGGAACTATGACTGAAACTAGTCCTACAGGTATTTTTATGACTACTTTTTTATGTGTTTAATAAAATAGAGAATCTAAATTTCACCAATATCTGTATTATAAGTCGGTCTCGTAGGAGTTCTGTATAAGGGCTTCTATACTAATCATCATATATATATTAACATTTACGACTTGTAGTGGATTAACTTGGACACAGACAGACAGGCAGATAGACGGACGGACGGACGGACGGACAATTATAAGAGGGATGGTTGGACAATGCTAAAATGATTAAGAAAGTGATTCTGAGTTGATCGGTATAATAAAAGGTGTGTTTAAATATTTTCGGTAGTCACAAACATCATTATACCCTGACCACATAGTGGTATAGCGCATAAATATTTGCACACAGACTTCTATGCGTTGAAAAAAATTTATCAAGTCGTATAAGAAATGATATGGTATTTACAAAGATGCCCTAACTATTTTATGTGTCATATGTGCTAAAACTGTATAACAATTGTTTAATTGTTGTTGATATTCTCCATATCAAACTATTATACGACAATACAACCTTTGCTGGCATGTTATTGCGGTTTGCTGTGTAATCAGCTGTTGTGTGTTTATCAATTAATCAACTTTTTAGTTTATTCCATATATTTTTTGTACGTTTCTCGTAACTATTGTGGTAAAAATGGGAGAAACAAATAAAAAAAATGGAAGGAAATAATTACACTCAGGTTGTAGTATATGAATATTTATTATTTATTTATCTATTAAAGTCTATGGAATTAATCCTTTCAGACTATTTAAAAGTACAAATGGTATAAAAAAAAAAATACGATACATATTCAAAAATAGATACTAATAACGATAACATATAAATCATTCAAAACTGAGAATTTAAGTATAGTATGGTATTCCGTTTAATAACATCAATAATCAAAGAACAATCAATAAATTGATATAAGTCGTTGAAGTTGTTGTATATTCTCCTGAACGGATCAGCGTTAGCAAAGGTTGTACGAAAATATGGGATACATAGTGGCTGGTAGTGACGAGTTAAACGTTGAGGAACATTTAAAGCAATATTATTTATAAGGAATTCCGGACAAACTGTTACCGTAATATTTATATGTTGAACATAACTCAGTTTTGCATCAAGTAAAATACCCAAATCCTTGAAAACGTTTACTGGTTCCAGCAGGTTTCCACCCAACGAATAATATACATCTATTAAGTTCTTTCGAGTAAATCGCATAACTTTGCATTTATCGAGGTTGAGATCCATTAAATTAATTCTGCATCACACAAAGAAATTATCAAGATCATTTTGTAAATATAAGTGATCAGACTTTTCATGGTAACTGAAAAATATTTTTACGTCGTCAGCATACATCAATATATTAGAAAATTGCATAACGTTTGGAAGATCGTTTATGAACAATGAAAATAAAATTGGACCAAGACGGCTGACAAAGATATGATTTAATCCAACTTAAGCTTTTTGGAGTAAAACCTAATTTATTCAGTTTATTTAAAAGAGGGTTATGATTGACTTTATCGAAAGCTTTGCTGAAATCGGTGTATACAGTATCAGTTTTTTTTATCGTTTGCAAATCCACGATTAATCAGGGTTGTAAAATGTAGCAAGTTGGTGACAGTTTAACAACCTTTTTGAAAACCATGTTGAATAGGTGTAATAATAGATGATAGCTGATGACATACAGAATCCGTTATGAGTTTTTCAAAAAGTTTAGGAATTGAATTGAGCTTAGCGATTCCTCTGTAGTTTTTTACGTCTGATTTACTTCCGGATTTGAATAATGGAATGATGAAGGATTCTCTCCAAAAACTTGAAAAATAACCATACTTTATCGATGTGTTAAACATTAAAGTAAACGGGATGGACAGACTTTCAGCACACGAAATCAATAGAGAGCTGGGAACCCAGGACCATGATTAAATGATGATTTCAGGTTACGATTGTTCAAAAAATGGAAACGATATTATTTGACTTGAAGCGAGATGATATGGATAAATATTCGCTACGTCATATTTAACATCAGAATAAGTTGTTGCGAAGAAATCAGCAAACATATTACTAATAACGATAAGGTCATCAGATTCACACCCTCGATACTTCAAAACAGTCGAAAACTCACGGGTTCTTCTCTTAGAGTTTACGAAGTCATAAAACGATTTTGGACTGTTCTTGAAGTTATTTTTCATTGTGTTAATGTACTCGTTATATAATGATGTGTTGAGGGAATTATATTCAGCGCGGCATATAGAATATACGAAAGGTTGTTCATATATGTACTATTTGATGCCTTGTATAGCTTTACGACATACGACTTATGAATTCCCTGAATGTGTTATCATCGATTTTACATTAATGGTGAAAGTTGAAGAGCTCTAGGTATTTGGAAGTTGGTGAAAATTAAATTACAAAAATCACTTTACAGGTTAACCGCAGGAAAAAGTACTCGAATCATGGTAAACAAATTATAAAATAATGTCTTGCCATCCAATTGAAGTACATGGTAAAAATTTTAGATCTTGAACTGCTCGGGAAGTTGAGGATATTTAAGTTACAAAATTCCACCTCAAACAAACAAACACATTCAAGAAGAGAGTTTTAAATAAAAGAATATAAAAAACACTTTTCATAACACAGTTCTTTATAAAATTCGCTTTCATTTAAAATACATTTAAAATACATTAACGACAGGAACGTTTCCGATGCGCAAACAGGCGAGAAAATCTGAAACTCCAAACTGCTAAACGGGAATTATTTCTTTACGATTAGCGACTCCATGCTAAAGTTTGATTTATTCCTCGGGGCAGCAAGAGATTTTGTTGATTTGTTAAATGTATATAGGATAATACTTACTAGTTCTGCCATCCCAGCCAAATAGTCACTGAGTATTATTTAATTATAAACCACTTCCTGAGCTAGAAAATTTATGGTCTACTACATATACCTAAAATATTCTTCGTAGGTCCTGCAGTTCAACGATTGATTTCTGTCAAATAAAACACTAAAAATTAGAGTAACAAAAAATACATAACATTAAATGTTGTGTGTCTTATTGGCATAATAAAATATTTTAAATAATAATTAGAATAATATTTACAAAATTATTATTATATAGTATTGAGATCTTTAACTATTGAAAATCAGAAATAATTAATTTTCTATATATTGAATAATTTAATATAAATATGTAAAAGAGAATGTAATTCTCCCCGTTCAATATATTCAAAACTTCAGCAATCGTAAGAAATCTTTTTCCATTAGATGATATGAGATGCCCACAAATATTGGGCATCTGCTTATTAGATGATATGAGTTTTCCTCTTCAGTATAACTAAATAAGTTGCATAAGTTTTTTCGAGCTGTGATTATAAGTTACGATAACACCGAATAAAATCATAATATAAATATTATAATTTCATTCATACCTACAATATAAAATTATGGTCACACATTATAATTTTATTTTTAATGTAAAATAAAATTGCAAGTGAACATAATTTTATTTTACATACTATTGATATTTTGCAACTACTTCTCTTTTGATTTCGAAATAATTAATTTTGTTTGCTTTTTACATTTTAATTCTCAATAGTTAACAATTTTGTCGAACCATTAAAATATGGTTCGTTGCTCTTTATAAAATTCCTAATAATTAATAAATGCATTTTTTGTCATCAGTAAGTTGGTTGACCCATTTAAAATTCCGAATAAAACATTTCAATATGCAAAATATCAATATTTAGCAATTAAGCATATTTTATTAAATTGTAAATGATATATACAACAAGTCTGAAATATTATGAGTCAATTAAGAACTTTAATTCAATAAAGCAACAGCTATAAAAAACATATAAAAATACAAATAAAAACCGATACGCGTTTTTATTTTTTAAAGGTACTACTACCAAAGTTTAACTATTATACGAGCTACAATAAATTCGAGAAAGCTTATAACGCCATACTAAGGTATGTTTACGGCCTGAAGAAGTATGAACATATTACACCAGTTTCAGAAAAAAAGTATGGAGTTAGTTTCTGTGATTTACTAAAAATACGTACCTTGACTTTTTTACATAAAATTATATATAACCGCGAATTTTTGTATCTTTTTTAATAGAATATCGTTCACTCGATCTCGCAGAACAAATGAATTAATACCAACTAGACATCGAACACAAACATCGGAATGGAAGTTTTTTATTAATTCAATTCGCCTTTGGAACTTGCTACCTTCAAACATTCAGTTCATAAGCAACGCAATGCATTTTAATGCATTTGGTCCTCTTTAATCTATATTATTAACAGGCTAGGCGATTTCTTGTGACTGATGTTTTGTCCTACCGTTTTATCCCGATTTTGACCAAACTTATATTATTTGAAAGGTATTTATTTTTGTCCGATTTGCAGATTTACAGATTTTTAAATTATTTCCCCCATTTTGAGTAAATTGCATTTAAAGTTGCTACTAACACATACATAAAACAAGTAAGAAAATTATAGTCGGTCTAGACCGACTATACGATACCCTATACCATGCGTTAGAGACCCTATCTCTTATGAAATAAGCATAAACCAAATTTGAGTGGCATTTTTATAAATTTTTTGGCTGCAGATATGAAAAAGTTCATATCGGATGTTATATCTATATGTGACTTGGTCCAAAAATGGGCTGATCCTGACCATGGTTGTTAAAGTCTCTTGTATTTTGCAAAAATATATACAAACAAAACTTGAGAAGAATCAGTGCAATATTTTTGTTTTTTTGTAGATTTAGTGAAGATCGGGAAGCAGTTCATTATGGGACCTATGACTAAGAGTTGTCCCATTGGGATCGTTTTTGGAATACTCATTAATGGATCTCATAAACACATGCAAACCCAATTTGACTAAGATCTATACGATAATTTGGATCTTATGGCAATTTATGTCGATTTCATAGAGGTCATTTGTATGGGGGCTAGGTCTGAACATGGACAGCATTCCACCGATTACAATAGCGTTCATTCTGTGGCCGATGAAAGCTTATATACAAAATTTCATCAAAACATATTCATATTTGCGACCTGCAGTTTGATTACAAGCTTTACATGGACACACAGACGGACGGACGGATGGACGGAGTCTTTAAGTCGACTCAGAAAGTGATTCTGATTTGATCGGTATAATAAAAGATGGGTCTAGGTCAAATATTTTTGGTGGTTACAAACAGCAGCACAAAGTCATTATACCCAAACAACATAGTGGTATAGGGTATAATTATACAATGCTATGTGTGTGTTTATTAAATTTGTTAATGTGTTTGTAATAAAAATTAGTTTGGTTTTTGTGTTGATTTGTGAATTGGCTATAATTGATTAGCATACTTTTAGGGTCTTTATTTAATGAAAAAATAAAATTTCCTTGAATTTGCGCTGGAATTTCGAGGGCTGGAATCTGCTAGTTTCTATAATTAATTGGTTTTCTATTTTAAATGGTTTTAAAATAACTAATTATGCCTTATACCACTATGTGGTTTGGGTATAATGACTTTGTGCTGCTGTTTGTAACAACCAAAAATATTTGACCTAGACCCATCTTTAATTATACCGATCGAATCAGAATCACTTTCTGAGTTGATTAAACAATGTCCGTCCGTCCGTCTGTGTGTCCATGTAAACCTTGTAATCAAACTGCAGGTCGCAAATATGAATATATTTTGATGAAATTTGGTATATAAGCTTTTATCGGCCATGGGATGAACGCTATTGAAACTGAGAATCGGTCCATGTTCAGACCTAGCCCCCATACAAGTTACCCCTATGAAATCGACATAAATTGTCATAAGATCCAAATTGTCATATAGATCTTACTCAAATTGGGTTTATATGCGTTCATTACATCCATTAATGAGTAGTCCAAAAATTGTACCGGCCCCATATAGAGCTGCTTCCCGATCTTCACTTAAATCTATCAAAAAAAAAAAATATTGCACAGATTTTTCTGAAATTTGGTTTGTGTATATTTTTTCAAAGTATAAGTGACTTTACCAAATATGGTCAGGATCGGTCCATTTTTCGACCTAGTCCCCATTTAAATATAGTATCCGATATGAACTTTTTCATATCTGCAGCGAAAAAAATTAATAAAAATTCCAATCAAATTTGGTTTATGCATGTTTGCTATATCCAATTAGTTGGACTGAAGAGATAGGGTCTTTTAACCATGGTATAGGGTATCGTATAGTCGGGCTAGACCGACTATAATTTTCCTACTTGTTTTTATATTAAACCTTTTTTTTATTATTTTATTTTCTTATTATATTTTTATTATTTTCAATTGTTATTGTACACAATGTTAAATTTCCTTACTACTATGTACCTAGTACTAATCCTGTGCATTATAAGATTTTATGTCTTGTTGTATGGGAATTCGAAATAAATAAATAAATAAATACGTCTCGTCATCCATTGTGAAGCAGGAGTATTTTTTTTATGAAATATGATTTCAATTTCCGTGCTCTATTTTTGGCCTCTAAATTTTATACAGCGTTTCCGTCTGCAGCTGGTTGGACTTTGTGTTTTTCTATCCTGCATTGGCTTTAATTTCTTACAAATATCATGTCTGTCTTCCCGAACTAGATTCCTATCAATTTTCTAATTACCCTGCTGATTTCTAATAACAGTGGAAATAGCTTGACTGCAGACCTTTGGTTCTTTGGCTAACTTTTTGTAGGACGAAGTTGGATTTAGTTGAAAATATTTACTTCTTTAATCAAACTAACAATTCAGTAAACAGGGTTGTCATAAAACATAGTTTTGAAAGATAACTTGATCAACAAAAAAAAAAAAATAAATAAATAATTCTTCCGAAAAAAGTTAAGAGGAAAAGCGTATGTTAGGATTTTATTTTTCTTTTTTTTCTCACTCCTTGTTTTCATTTTGGTGACATTTGTAATGTATTTTCCTTATGACCGTAAAAATCCACTAAAAAGAGATTTTGATAATGGTACGTAATGGCTTTATTCCCCATAAAGGCCATCTAGAAATATGAAACATGAAACAGTGTATATAGATTCCATCAGACCCACAAACTTCAGCCAAGGGTGATTTTTTTTTTGAATTTTTCGACCGCTAACCTTTTATATTTTCTTAACAAATAAATCCAGTAATGATATTTGGCATCTATTTTATTTCTATCAGAAAAAATAATTTTCTAAATAAAATAATGTTCTTAAAAAATTTTATTTAAATTCGCTTATGAGCCCACAAAATAATATTGTTACATCTACCAGCTTTGTCAACTGATTCCAGTTTACTTTTAACACTTTGCACTTCTCCCCGTTGGCGAGTGTTTTCAAGAAATGGGGACAAGGTCATCTTTTCTGACAACTGTTTCTAATTTGAAGTCGAGTGCTTTGTCCCAAGAAAGAGAATTCATATTGGCAGGCAGAATAACTGCTATTCTGGTAGAAAATTTTTTATTAATACGGCATTTGCAGATGAAGTTGCTGTGTCTACATCATTTCGGTGCATATTGTTGCAAGCGGAATGTTTTTTTTGGAGTATTATCAGCAAAAATATTTTGAAACGTTTGTTGCGGACGCATTCATAAAATTTATGGTTAACACAAACCGTATAAAATTTGTATAGTTGATTTGTTATCGCCTTATTTTTACGCAAGAAAATAATAATTTTCAATGCTGGGTTACGGAATGGAAAGTGTATCAGAAAATTATTACTTCTTCAATAAAAAAAAAAAAAAAAAAACAAGAAAGAAAATTCTAGTTGGTCTAGACCGAAGAAAATTATAGTTATATACCAAATTTGATCAAAATATACATATTCAAATTTGCAACCTGTAGTTTGATTACAAGGTTTACATGGACACACAGACGGACAGACGGACGAAAGTGATTCTGACTCAGAAAGTGATTTCTTGTAGCTGTTTTTCAACTATCTCAACCTTTGAAAATCACTTCGTCTAACGCAAAAATTAATTTGAATTAAGTTATTGAATTAAATAATTAACTAGACCTTAGAGTGGGTCAAGTTCCAAATATTTATCAGTTTCAGCTAACGCTAATATATTTATAAAAATTATTAGTAAACTGTTATATCTGTAATATTAATAGGCTAGGTGATTTCTTGTTACCGATATTTTGTTCTACCGTTTTATGCCGATTTGGACCAAATGTATATTATTTGAAAGTATTTTTTTAGCTTTTCACCAGATTTACAGATTTTTTAATTTTTTTTCTTTATTTTGAGTAAATTGCATTTAAACTTGCTACTAATACATACATAAAATTATACATATGCTATGTGTGTCTTTACTAAATTTGTTAATATGTTTGTTTACGAGTTTGTTATCATCATTCACAATAATAACAAACCAAAAAAGTGTTGGTTTGTGAATTGGCTAAGTTGAGATATAATATTTCGTAGAAATTGCACTCGAATTTCGATCGCTGGAACCTGCTAGTTTTTAGTTAAAAAATAAATAAGAACTATAAACGAAAATAAAAAATTCATTTTATTTTTTAATCCAAAAATTTACTAATTGGCAACAAGTTAGTCTCTTAATATGATAATTCTACTGCAGAAAGTATGATTTACTACAAAAAATATAATTGCTCTATCCTATTGTTAAAATGTAGTTGTTGATTATGAACAATTTTGCTGTTCAATATGACAAAGTCCTTATTAAAAAATTGTTGCGTTTTAACAACTAAAATTAAAAACAAGTAAGAAAATTATAGTCGGTTTAGACCGACTATACGATACCCTATACCATGCGTTTAGAGTCCCTATCTCTCAGGCCCAACTAACTGAATATAGAAAATAAGCACCATTTTTGAGTGGTATTTTTATTAATTTTTTTTGGCTGCAGATATGAAAAAGTTCATATCGGATGCTATATCTATATGTGGACTAGGCCCAAAAATGGACCGATCCTGACCACGTTTGGTAAAGTCTCTTTTATTTTGCAAAAATATATACGAACAAAATTTGAAAAGAATCCGTGCAATATTTTTGTTTTTTGATAGATTTAAGTGAAGATCGGGAAGCAGCTCTATATGGGGCCTTTGGATTACTGATTAATGGATGTAATAAACGCACACAAACCCAATTTGACTAAGATTTATATGATAATTTGGATCTTATTCCAATTTATGTTGATTTCATAGGGGCATTTGTATGGGGGACCAATTCTCACCAATTTCAATAGCGTTCATTCCATGGCCGATAAAAGCTTATATACCAAATTTCACCAAAATATATACATATTTGCGGCCTGCAGTTTGATTAGAAGCTTTACATGGACACACAGACGGACGGACGGACGGACGGACATCGTTAAATCTAATCTGAAAGTGATTCTGATTCGATCGGTATAATAAAGGATGGGTCTAGGTCAAATATTTTTGGTTGTTATAAACAGCAGCAGGAAGTCATTATACCCAAACCATATAGTGTTATAGAGTATAAAAATATTTATTTTATTAACAAAATCGGTTGTTCCTGGCTTTTCAATTAAAAATTAATTGTGTTTAAGAAAATAGTGTTTACTGTGGCAACTAATTTGTGTGGTTCTTTTTTTGTGTGTATTTTATAACAATCATGATTAAACATGACGCATTTCTGCTGTTTACTTAACAAACCTTCTGTTCCAACTGCATTCTTACAATAAACACAATTAAATGTTCATTCGTATTAAAGCAGGGTAAGCGATAAAGCAGAATGTATTAGTTTACTTTACAACAATAGCACCGTTGAACTTAATGTCACCCACCTGCTGGCAGTGCATTAAATTTTTTATTTTTTCTTACAAAACAATCCTTCCTAGTTTAGAGAAAAACCGGATATTTCTGACCCAGCTAAAAAGTATTAAACGAATATAAATTGTTTTATCATTTACTAAACAAACAAAACATACTGCTTGCTGTTGCTAACAGCGAAATTGTTGGAGCACGAAATAAGACAAAAATTCAACTAAATGTATTTTGTAACGAGAAGAAAGAAAAAAAAAACACATTTCGTAAAAGTTCACATGTTGTTTAAAGATATATACTTATTTTCTAGTATACCAACACACCGATTATTAAAAGGAAAAATATATATAACAGAGTTTATATACTTCAAAATTTATATGCTCCAGTTATGCATTGTGCTTTTTGCTTTCAAACTCAGTTTTAAGATAAACGGAAGTCATAAAAATTAGAAACAAGCCATACACTATGGGCCAAACTATACTTTGACTTTAACTTTTTTGGTAATACATCTCATTTTGTTAACGAATAAATTTATAATCGGTATTGATGATCGTGAATTATATTTTGTTGAATAATGATAAGAGTCTTAAAAAAATAAATTTCCAAAATTTTTGTTTGTTGCCTGGCCCAAAGTGTCAATAGGAAGGTGTACAATGCAGAAAGCTATGTGTGTGCTAGATACTGGGTAGCTATGAGTTAGATTATGTGTTGGTGTGTACACATATGTATTTGTGTATTTAGTATAATTTATGCACACTCCATGTATAATTGTTAGCGGGCACATTTATGTTATAATGCTTTAGTGTGGTATTTGTCTGTGTGTGTGTGTGTATGTATATGTATGCGGTTGAGAACCACTATTCCTGCGAAAAAGCAAACAATGTTATTATTTCTTTTTTTTTTTCTTAATGCAACTTGCAGCAGCCCTTTTTGTTAACTGAGACCCTTTAACAACCACTAACACATTTAATACACCTTTTGGCGATTGCCACAATTTCAAAACTGGCAAATGTCTCCAACTATACATAAGTACAAAACCAATGTGCGTGAGTACACACAGAAAACAGATTCGATGTGGCAACCGAATTTGTTGCCAATTCAATTTTGGTAATACTATCTATGTGGTAATTTAAAATTATCCTGCTATGACGGCTGTTTATATTTTCCAAATTGCCATACGAAATACAATGGAACTGATTTTTGAAATAAATCTGTGTGTAATTCACTTGGTACAATGGAATTTATAGCTTTGTTATTTTATTTATTATTTATTTATAAATTTCCTGTACAACAAGATAAGTCTTATAATTAAAGTACAGTATTTTCATCGTTAAAAATTTTTCCACAAAATTAAAATGCAGTATCTATAATATTAATAGGCTAGGCGATTTCTTATTGCCAATGTTTTGTTTTACCGTTTTATCCCGATTTTGACCAGACGTATATTATCTGAGAGGTATTTACTTTTAGCTGTCCACCAGATTTACAGATTTTTAGTTTTTTTTACTTTATTTTGAGTAAATAGCATTTAAAGTTGCTACTAACACATACATAAAATTATACATATGCTAAATTATAAAATTATACATATGCTATGTTTGAAAACAAAACAAAAACGACAGTTTGGCATCACTGTTGGCGTTTTCGACATGTATCGAAAATATATTGGTATTTTCCATTTTGAAACGATACTTAAAATTTTTCAAAACCAATATATAATGAAACATTGGCAAGCATTTTCGGTTTGATAAACTACATATATACAGGTCTTCATAATGCCTAATTCCAGTACAACGGCCACAAGTGTACTAAATATATTGGTCTAACTGGTCTAACGCAAACACACGAATGTATAAAGGACTATAAAACGGTGATTGATATACTTTCTATATCTAATTAGTTGAAACTAAGACATAGAGTCTCTGTAATATAGAGGTTATATGCATGGTATGGTATTGTCGGTCTAGACCGACTATAATTTTCTTATTTGTTTTTTCCTCTGTTATAGACGAAAATTAATTCTAAAGACAAATTTGATTTTATGTTTAAAATACAATGTTATAATAGTATGTTGAATTATTGCTATCACCAATGCTTATGATTATAGCAATTTATTGTGTTTTTAATAGTGTAGCCTAAAGTGTGTTAATTTAACGGAAGTATTTTTTTTTGTAGATACTTTAATTTCATAAGAATTAAGTTAATGAGGTTGTTAGCGAAGAAACACTTTGGCATTTCTTGATATTTAAAAGTTACAATAACAAATTGCATTACCTTATCATTTTGTTCTACTGAGAACCGAATTCCAACCAATCATTTTTCTGTGTGTATACAGAAATATATGTATGTGTTTTTGAACATTGTGGTGGGGTTACTTTTGACTCCATATCAGTGTTTGCCCTGATGTGTGAACGTGTATACCTTTTGGTGTTGCTTATGCTGTGTTTGGAAAATTTGTTAACGCCAACTGGCATTTAAAAGGCAAACATCGCTCTGTATACAGATACATACATATGTGTGTGTGTGTGTGTGTGTGCATGCATTTGTAATTTTGGCATACTTTGCTGATGTATGCATGTTTATATATAAACAAACTAGGGTTGTAACTCCTTAAGAATTATTCGATTCATCGATCAAATAATAATAATAAAAATAAAATTTGTGATCGAACAATTTGAAAATAATGATTTTAGAACAATTCCTTCAATGCATTTAAAAGAAATAAACCTTGTTTTATTTCTGACCACAATTATTTTAAAATGAACCATAAATGAAAGAGTTTTGTTCAAATCGAACAGTATAACAAATATGAGGGTTAAATTCGGCTGTGCCGAATCTTTGATACACTCCATCTCGGTTTGAGTATTGATAATAAATGTAAACAAAATATTTGAAAAAGTAAACAATTTGTTAAACTTAATACCAAATTATTTCAGCAAATTCTTTGGTTTGATCTGGATTTTTGTTTATTCCAAGAGTTGGTATATAAAGCTCTCTCACATTAGTAAGAAGGAAAGATCGTTTTCGTCCTTTCGATTATTTCGGATAAAAGAAAACACGTTTCGGTATTTGCTTTTTGGTCATCGGGGTTACTGATCGGCATGCATTTCCGGTTATATGACATAATTAGTTAATTAATTTAGTTGAGGTTTTTTCAAATTAAATAGCCCGCCCTAACCTCCATTGCGAAGGTAATGGTTATGTAGGATGGCTATACGCATTAAATCGTGCTAATTAGAGATGGCTGTATAGTTTCTTTGAACTGGCCAAATAATTATTCATTGCGGCTGTTTAGGTCGGATCGAGCAACAAAATAAATAACAAAAAAAAAGCTCTCTCATTTTTTTTTTGTTAAAATATTGCCATATTTTGAAAATAAAATTTTTTTTACATACTAAAAGGGAGTTTACATAATACAATACAAAATATAACCCAGTGATGCCAACTTTTGATTTTGAACTAAATTATGTTAATAAAATATATTTTCATTTATTGACTCTTAATACTACTACTACCTGGGAATTATTATCGAACTTCAATGTTTTGGGTTTCACCTTGCCTACCATGAAGTCATATTTTGAAGACAACATGAACAAAAATTTTAAATAAAATAATTTGCTATCTTTATTTTGTGAAAAACTTTAAATATTCATCGAAAAAAATATTGTGAAAAATAATATATGTATAAATAACATTCTCATCAAATTGAGTTTATCTATGTAACAATTTTTATGTTCGAAATTCTTAAGTATCACTTGAGGTTTTCTAAATTTCATTGAATTTAAATTAATGTTTTCTGTAGTGCTAATTCAACGATCCGACAGAATTTCAACGATCCGACAATCGCAAAATATATCGACAGCTATTGTTGTTTGCACTGAGGATTAAGTGATTCACTAAGTACAGACATGTTAACGACAGTCGACAAATCTATTTTTCTATTTATTTAAATTGTAAACGAGTGGCATCTCTGTTAATATAAGCGAAAAACACAAAGAAGAATAGAAAAAAACAAATTACTTCGTGTTTGACAGGATGATTTTATGTTTATGTTTAATAACTTTATTTTGTTTACTAATATTTCTGTTTATTTATTTGAAAATGAAATAATGAATTGAATATGCTATTTTATTTTTTTATTTATATAAAAAAGTTTTTTGATAGAAGAAAAATATTTTCACTATTTTATGATTTTTATTTATGTATGACGACATTTCAACCTAAATATTTAAGTTATTGTCTATTGAATAAACAACACAAGAATGGTTGTCGTTTAGATAACAACAACAGCTGACTTTAACAATAGCGAATGTCGTTTAAAAATTTTACTGAAATTTTACATTGGTATTGGAAAACCAAGGATAATAGATACAACGGAAATAGATGTAGAATTACTTAATGAAACTTTCACACGACTGCCTACAGTACCTTTGAATAGTAATTTTTTTAATCAACCTATCACTGAGCAGAGTCAACTATTTAATTTTAATTGTGTAACACAAGATGATGTATCAAGGAGCTGCCTAGCTGTTAAGTCAAATGCTGTAGGATTTGATAATATTCACCCAAAGTTTTTAAAAGCTATTCTTCCTGTGTTGTTACCATATATCACATTCATATTCAACAATATCATAATTAAAAGTACTTTTCCTGCTAACTGGAAGTATGCTAAAATAATACCTACACCAAAATCCAGTAATGAGTACCGACCTATTTCTATATTACCATTTCTATCAAAAGTATTTGAGAAGCTACTACATAAGCAAATGTACGATTACATAAATAGAAATGGCTTACTTACAAGCAGACAGTCAGGTTTTCGGCCTAAGCATAGTTGCGTAACTGCGCTTATTGATGTCACGGAGGAAATACGGAGTAATATTGATGCTGGTTTCATGTCATTTCTTGTTTTATTAGATCACTCTAAGGCATTTGACATGGTTGATCATGGAATTCTTTGTATGAAACTGCAAACTTTGTTTGAATTTTCTTTGTCGTCCACTCGATTAATTGCGTCCTACTTATTGGATCGTAAACAGTCAGTCTTTGCTAATAAAAAAATATCACGACCACTGCCAATATCGAAAGGTGTTCCTCAAGGATCAATCCTTGGTCCTCTTCTTTTTACAATATACGTCAACGATTTACCAGAGCAACTAATGTACAGCAGCGTTCATATCTATGCTGATGATGTTCAATTATATATATGTAATAACAAAAAAAAATATTGATGATTGCTTAAGTAAACTAAATGGGGATTTACACCGTGTTTTTATGTGGGCTTCATCCAATGGTCTTTGCTTGAATCCCAACAAATCTAAGTGTCTGGTGATTAATCCAAAATCCAAGAAATCAACTTTTGAACCAGAAGTTATACTAAACAATCAAGCAATTGAGATTGTAAGAACTACAAAGAATCTTGGTATAATTTTTAATAATAATCTTACATGGACTGATCACATAAACACAGCTACTGGAAAAACATATGCTATGCTACGAATTCTGTGGAAAACACAATACTTTACACCGGTTAAGATTCGGTTATTACTTGCAAAAACATATATAATGCCAACTTTGTTATACGGATGTGAAGTTTTTTTGAGCTGTGATTATACGAGTTACAATAAATTGGAAAAAGCTTATAACGCCATACTAAGGTATGTTTACGGCCTGAAGAAGTATGATCATATTACACCAGTTTCAAAAAAAATGTATGGAGTTAGTTTCAGTGATTTACTAAAAATACGTACCTTGACTTTATTACATAAAATTGTATATACCCGTGAACTTTCTTATCTTTTTAATAGAATATCGTTCACTCGATCTCGCAGAACAAATGATTTAATACCAATTAGACATCGAACACAAACATCTGAATGACAGTTTTTTATTAATTCAATTCGTCTTTGGAACTTGCTACCTTCAAACATTCAGTTCATAAGCAACGCAATGCAATTTAAAATGGCCCTCATTAATTTCTATAATTACTTGGTTTTCTATTTTAAATCGCTTTTAAATAACTAATTTTTACATTAAACTTTTTTATAATTATTTTATTTTGTTATTATATTTTTTATTATTTTTAATTGTACCTATGTACCTAGTACTAATCCTGTACTTTAATTATAGGATTCTATGTCTTGTTGTATGGGAATTCGAAATAAATAAATATTAATAATAATTTTGCAATTTTCTTTTTTTAACGATTCGACTATCGTTAGAAGAAATTACTGAAAAGCTATTAATTTCTTCTGAATGCCAATATTTTTTTTTAATGTAAGCATTTTTTAAATGTAAACATATTTGATGTTTTTTTTTTTTAAATTTCAATTTGTGTTTAACGAATAAAATTTATATGTATATTAAAGATGCAATTGATGTCTTCTAAATTTAAAATTATTATTTCCGACGTTTTGA
This sequence comes from Cordilura impudica, assembly GCA_963682025.1. Lineage (NCBI taxonomy): Eukaryota > Metazoa > Arthropoda > Insecta > Diptera > Scathophagidae > Cordilura > Cordilura impudica. The sequence continues at coordinate 89,811,423 of OY821521.1, forward strand.
TATGATTTTCTGAAATTCAGTTAATATTTTCTAATTGATAGTTTCTTAAATTTGAATGGAAAATTTAAAAAGTGCAATTTTGTATTTATGTGAATAATAATGCTGTAGTAATTATAAACAATTTTTAAAAATTAGATGTAATCGCAATCAGATATTTTGTAGGTAAAGCAGAATAATAATTCTATATAACTATGTAGAACTTTTTGGAAAGCAAAAAACTCATTGATGAACTCGGTAACTCTATTTTGTAAAGACAACAAAAAGTTAATATGCCAAACTTATGTTCATATTTGTAAAAGAATAATGAAAAAACGTATGAAATAAGAGACCAGCCCGTGTATACTCTTGACATTGTTATGTATAATATCTATTTGAAAATATTGACATTCATGTTAAAATAGAAATAACTATTGCAAAGCTTATTAGAACAAAAATTGTGGCGCCATCTACTGTGCCATAGTCACGTTGAGCAAAATGAAGTGATACTCTGTTAATGCAAAATAAATGTATTTTCCCCACAACAAAATATTGCAGAATTTTATGTAAATAAAATAATATACCGATTTATTTCTAACATGCAGTTATTATGGATATACATATATAGAATATATACATATATAGAATATATGTGTATTATTTGTATTATTTAATATGTGTATGTATGTATGTATATGTAAATATTACACACAAAATATACAACATCAAACGTTAGTTTTGTGTTTTTCTCTTTAAATAAATTAATACATAAAATTTTTTTTTTGCTAAATTTACATTGTTTTCTTTTTATTTACAACTAGGTATTTTAGCATTAGTTGGTTTAGATGCTGGTGAATTTTTACTCCCTTTATATTAACTCGTAGTGTCTGCTTTTCGAAAAATTTTTGGATTAATTTTAACCCCTTTCCCTTTACCCAATCGATCTAAAACTTTGCAGGCAGGCTCGTGGCGATGACAGAAATGACCTAGTAAATTTTTTAGTGATGCCAAAACAATGGAAACTTTTAAATTTTTCTACCAGAGTTGAAAAAAAAATGTACAAAGGGTTAGTTTTTATTATGTTATTACCACAACAACCACAAAAACAACAAGTCCAGCTATGACAACAATATAACATTTAAAATAACAACAAGAACACTATAGGAACATCATATTTTTAATTTTTTTTTTTAATTTTTCATAGATTTCTTTCCCTGGACCTGTTCCACCGATTTTAATGATTTTTAAAATAGAAACCTTCCCATGAATTTGGAGAATCATTCTCACTAAAAATGATCACTTTAGCTATCCTATTGAGGGCGTGATCGTGACAAGAACAACATAGAAAATTATATTTTTTCAAGACTTTTTTTTAGTTCTTCATTCAAATCTCGGGCCCTAATTAACCGATTTGGACGATTTTAAATAGCAAACTTTTCAGGATATCAATGAATCATTTTTTGTGCCAGCGAGCACCCTAGCTGCCCGATTGATGCCGCCATCGTGATTTCCACAGACGGACAGACGGACATCGCTATATCAACTCCGGTTGTTATAGGGATCACAAATGTATGTATTTTATGGGGTCCAAAATTTTTTTTCTAATTATTACAAACGGAATGACCAACTTATATATACCCTCTCTACACTGGAGTGGAGGGTATAAAAATGCACAGTGTTAGTTTTTATAATATTATTACCACAACGACCACAAAAACAACAAGAACAATATAGAAACGTAATATTTTTCATTTTTTTTTTAATTTTTCACAGATTTCCCTGGACCTGTTCCACCGATTTTAATGATTTTTGGAACATGTATCTTTCAATGATATTGGTGAATCATTCTCACTAAAAATGATCACGTAGCTGTCCTATTGAGGCCGTGATCGTGACAAGAACAACATAGAAAATCATATTTTTTCAAGACTTTTTTAGTTCTTCATTCATATCTTGGGCCCTATTGAACCGATTTGGACGATTTTAAATAGCAAACTTTTCAGAATGTCAATGAATAATTTTTTATGCAAACGAGCACCCTGGCTGCCCGATTTAAGTTGTCATTGTGATTTCCACAGACGGACAGACGGACATCGCTGTATTAACTCCGCTTGTTATAGTGATCACAAATATATATATTTTATGGGGTCCAGAATTTGTTTTGCTAATTATTACAAATGGAATGACAAACTTATATATACCCTCTGCACGCTGGGTTGGAGGGTATAAAAAACAACAACTAAATATCACTTCAAAGGAAAACAGTTATATTACATTTGAATAGATTATTTAAAAAATCAAACCAATCCGTAACTTTAAAATAGCGGCATAATTTTTTTTTTCATTTTTATGAAATGAGAAAAGAAATATAAAATCTGATTATCAATTTGCTTTAAGCTTTTATGTTCACTTCTTAGCAATTTTTTTTAAATATAAAAAAACTTAATATAAAACAAGTAAGAAATTTATAGTCGGTCTAGACCGACTATACGATACCTATACCATGCGTTTAGAGACCCTATCTCTCAGGCCCAACTAACTGGATAGAGAAAATAAGCATAAACCAAATTTGAGTGGGATTTTTGTAATTTTTTCGGCTGCAGATATGAAAAAGTTCATATCGGATGCTATATCTATATGGGCACTAGGCCCAAAAATGGACCGATCCTGACCATATTTGGGAAAGTGTCTTGTATTTTGCAAAAATATATACAAACAAAATTTGAGAAGAATCAGTGCAATATTTTGGTTTTTGATAGATTTAAGTGAAGATCGGGAAGCAGGGGCCTATGACTAAGAGTTGTCCAATAGGGATCATTTTTGTACTACTGATTAATGGATGTAATATATACATACAAACTCAATTTGACTAAGATTTGTATGATAATTTGGATCTTATGGCCATATATGTTGATTTCATAGGGGTCATTTGTATGGGGGCTAGGTCTGAACATGGACGGATTCTCACCAGTTTCAATAGCGTTCATCCCATGGCTGACAGAAAATCAAATACCACATTTCGTCAAAATATATTCATATTTGCGACCTGCAGTTTGATTACAAGCTTTACATGGACACACAGACGGACGGACGGAAGGACGGACGGACGGACATCGTTAAATCGAATCAGATAGTGATTCTGATTCGATCGGTATAATTAAAGATGAGTGTAGGTCAAATATTTTTGGTTGTTACAAACAGCAGCACAAAGTCATTATACCCAAACCACATAGTGGTATAGGGTATAAAAACTTAAATTTGATTTCAATTTATTTCGATTTATGTTTCTTATGTCGCCCTTTTTTGCCCTTTTTTGGAAAATTGTATTTTTTTATATATTCTGAATTAAGAGCAACCTTATATTATATATCAATCGAAAGGTCTCAAAGTGCTGTGTTTATAAATGCAAAAAAATTGTGATTATTATCCTCTTGGAAGTCATAGGGTGAAAATATTCAAAAAAGGGGAACAATGGGGAAATATTCTCACACTATGACCTGAAAGAAGTCAATGGCTGGAATCGATTGATGTATAAGATAAAGTTGCTCTTAATTCGGAATATAAAAATAAATACACTTTTCGAAAAGAGGGCAAAAAAAGTGCGACATTTTTTGTCAGAAAAGAAAACGGCATTAGTTTTAATCATTCTTAAATATTTAAAAAAAAATAAATCTGAAATATTTTGAAATTTCTTTTTATTTGAAGAATTTTAAAAACTTGATTGCTTAATGGATCAATAAAATATTTTTTGAATTTTTTATTGCCCAAAGATAAAACCCGTATAATTGACAATAGAGCATTTCTATTTTAGAATCAGATTAGATAAAGACTTAGTAAAATGGCATAGTGAATAGTAGCGATCAAATTTGTGAAAAACAATTATGAGTGTTCAATGAATTTTAAAATTATTCTATACGCTAACATAATTTAACATTGGAAAAATTATGTTTATCGTTTGGTCTGATGGACGGACAGAGCGGCATAATACAAGATGAATCCAATTCGTTTTGATGGTTACAAACATTAGCCCACAATCGCTATACTTTGACCACATAGTGCTATGTTATACAAAAATACCGAGGTATGGTTGATCTAATATTAAAAAAATTACTCATTTGCATTTTTAATAAATAACTAGCAGATTCCAGCGCTCGAAATTTGAGTGCAAATTCTAGGCAACTTTTTGTTTCAACTTAGCCAATTAACAAACTAACACTTTTTATACCCTATACCACTATGTGGTTTGGGTATAATGACTTTGTGCTGCTGTTTGTAACAACCAAAAATATTTGACATGCACTCATCTTTAATTATACCGATCGAATCAGAATCACTATCTGATTCGATTTAACGATGTCCGTTCGTCCGTCCGTCCGTCTGTGTGTCCATGTAAAGTTTTTAATCAAACTGCAGGTCGCAAATATTAATATATTTCGACGAAATTTGGTATTTGATCTTCTACCGGCCATGGGATGAACGCTTTCGAAATTGGTGAGTATCGGTCCATGTTCAGACCTAGCCCCCATACAAATGACCCCTATGAAATCAACATATATTGCCATAAGATCCAAATTATCATACAAAACTTAGTCAAATTTGGTTTGTATGTTTATATTACATCCATTAATCAGTAGTCCAAAAATGATCCCTATTAGACAAGTATTAGTCATAGGCCCCATATAGAGCTGCTTCCCGATCTTCACTTAAATCTATCAAAAAACAAAAATATTGCACAGATTCTTCTCAAATTTTGTTTGTATATATTTTTGCAAAATACAAGAGACTTTACCAAACATGGTCAGGATCGGTCAATTTTTGGGCCTAGTCCCCATATAGATATAGCATCCGATATGATGCAGCCGAAAAAATTAATAAAAATCCCACTCATATTTGGTTTATGCTTATTTTCTATATCCAGTTAGTTGGGCCTGTGGGATAGGGCTCTAAGCGCATGGTATAGGGTATCGTATAGTCGGTCTAGACCGACTATAATTTTCTTACTTGTTTAGCTTATTATTATTGTGAATGAAGAAAACAAACTTACAAAAACATTAACAAATTTAATAAACACATCCATAGCATTATATAATTTTATGTGTGTGTTAGTAGCAAAGTTAAAACTAAGTTACTCAAAATAAAGGCAAAATTTTAAAAAATCTGTAAGTCTTGTGAACGGCTAAAAAGAAATACTCTCAAAAAATATACGTTTTGTCAAAATCGGGATAAAACAGTAGAACAAAACATCGGTCACAAGAAATCGCCTAGCCTATTAATAATATAGATAATCATGTGCCCAGAATATGTTGTTATTAAAAAGAATTATATTTAAGGGGGAAATTTCAATTTTTGAAGATTTTATTCGATTAAATTAGTCCAATTTGATTTGCTGAAGCTATTTGTTGAAGAATAAAATGATATATCATCAATGATTATAAAGTTATAGTTGAAAAACAAAGCAAGCAAACAGAAAAGGGAACAAATATAAAAGGTCATAGAAAAGTTTGGCCTGTGACGCCAAACGCATTGGAAGTTTTTCCATAATGGCCTACAACTTTTACCTTGACATGGAATTTCTCACTCAAGTCTTTTATACTTTATTTTATTTACATATTAAAAATTTAAAATTCAAAAATTTAAATAAAATAATAGTGTTTTTAAGAAAGTGTTATTACAAAAAATATGACGAATATTGTAGAATCATTAACATGTGGTTTTGTAATAATAATTATTACTGGAGAATATTAATTTACTATGCATTTGCATTATCTTAAAACCACTGTACAGAGCAATCAGTGAATGAATAGTGTTTTAGCCAATTTCCTTAACGAAGTTTGTTTGCACACATTCAATGTGTGGAAACAGTTTTTCCATGATATAGTATGTCTAAGTAGTAATACACAAACACACTCACCAAAGTGTATTGCTTTTTTTTATTCACAAAAATATCTAAAAAAAAATCTGTCTGTATAAACACATAAAAGAAACAGAAAATTATATTTAAGTTTTATACACATTCAAAAACCGAATATAATGTCATTAAGCAGGAAATTTTTAAGAAAAATTCTTTACAAAAAATATATATAAAATATATAAAAACTTCTTATGAAACCGAGAAAGAGATGCATGACTGGTATAATATTGTGCAAAATTTTTAATTTAATATTCACGAATGTAACAGTCACTCATATACAAACAAATTCGGCAACTCATTAGTAGTAACCTCAATGTTCTAATCACCATCTTAGGAGAAAAAAACATATATCAAATACCTACACTATGGGACTATGATGTGTTAAAAGCGGAAGAGAAAATTAACAAAATATACGCATACCGAAAAAGTATTGGCACGGCGTTTTAAATGGTTTAGCTTAAAAAACACAATTATTGAATTTTTTTTTTCAATATATTGGTGTGGAACTAATATTATCAACAAAAATTTTTTACAAAAATAATGTAATTAAAATAAATTAAAAAAATTATATATATTAATTAATAATTTCTTGGTGTTGACTGGAATTTTATTGCAATTTTTTACTAATTTGAGGTCGCTGATTTCAAATCTGCACTTGGTTTTTTCTATCAGCTCGACTTTTCGCGATATACCGTTATGTCCAAAGTTAAGGCAATTCAACTACATATATTGGAATAACTTGAAAACGGTTCATCATATTCAGTTAAAAAAACCAAAACTCGTCAACAATATTATCTTTAAGCCGTGCTTACATTGTATAAAATTTCCAGTTCGTGGAAATTTTGAAAAAAAAAAAAAATTCAATATGAAAAAAAAAATTTTGTTTGTTCTTTAAAAATTCATAAAAAACGCACTAATTCATTGAAATGAGCTTTAATTCCTTGTAATCGGTGCAGAACTTTTGATTTTTTTCACAACTTACTGAGAAAACTCAATTGATAAAAATCGCGATTTAGGGTCCACACAGACTCTAAATATTTTTAAAATATCATAATATAAAAAAGTTTTCGGCCAATAGATTTAGGGTCAACAGAGACTCTAAATATTCTTTAAATATCATAATATAAAAAAGTTGCTCATTGTTTGAACATGCATACATTTTCGATAGTATCAATCGAACTTTTTCATAGCTACTAACCACTTTCTATTTTTGCATTTTTTACTACTGGTACCAAAAAGCGAATGCTTTACACCAAAAGGAAAAATAAGAAAATGTATATGTATCCCTGGCGATTAGAAAAATCAACAAAAATGCCAAATATGCATGACGGTAAGGTAATGCCAAATAACTTTTTTTTTTTGAAAATGCTATAAAAAAAAACTACTGAATATTATCTCAAATTTCTTTTTTTATTTGAAAGCACAATCCTTCCGGTTAATAATTAAAAATAATTTCACTCAAATGGCTGCCTCGGCTGGCGGTGCAGTAGCCTACACGATCGGTCCAATTTTTAAGCACATTATCGATTGTGCGCAGCTGTATTTCACCAATGGCTACACGAATATTGTCCTTTAAAGCGTCAATTGTCTCTGGCTTGTAGGCGTAACACTTATCTTTGAAGGCACCCCACATATAATAGTCTAACGGTTTCAAATCGTAGCTCCGAGGTGGCCAAACGACATCAGCTCTGCGGCTGATAATGCGATCTTCAAAAACAGGGCGCAAAACATCGATTGTAGCTTCGGCTGTGTGGCACGTAGCGCCGTCCTGTTGAAACCAAATGTTGCCAATATCCTCCTCTTCAATTTTTGGGAGCAAAAAATCATTCAGCATGGCCCGATAACGATCGCCATTGACTGTAACGGCCACTCCTTGCTCATTTTCGAAGAAAAATGGCCCAATTATACCTCTGGACCAAAATCCGCACCAAACAGTGACTCGTTTTGGGTGTATCGGCTTTTCAATGTATGCGTGCGGGTTTTCTGTGCCCCAAATGCCACAATTTTGCTTGTTTACATACCCGCCAAGATCAAAATGAGCTTCATCTGAAAAGATGATTTTTTTTTTGCAAAATCGGCATCTTCTGTAAGTCGATCGCAGGCCCACTTAGCGAAGCGAAAACGTATTGGATGGTCAACTCCTGAACCAATTGGACTTTGTATGGCGTCATACCAAGGTCTTTATGCAAAATTCGTCTCAATGATGCCTCCGAAATGTTCAATTCTTGAGAACGACGGTGAATTGATGTTGATGGCGCTTCACGCACACTTTCTGCCACAGCAGGAATATTCTCGGGTGTACGCACTGTTTTTGGCTTTTCACGCTTTGGTTTATCGATCAGAATGCCAGTTTCTTTCACTTTTTTCACAACATAACGAACATACGGAGCTGACGGTGCTTCTCTTCTTCCAAAATCCGTACGCAATTTTCGCACACATTCTGCAACATTACCATGATTTTCAAAGTAATGTCGCAATATTTCCCAGCGTTGTTCAAGCGTATACACAACTATATTCGTTCAGCGGAAGGATAAAACTAATTATCTGTCAAATCAGACATGAGCTAAGTGTTACCATTCACGAAATAAGCACTAGTTGAAAAAAAAAAACGGTAGATGGCGGATCCTTTATTTGGTGTGATCAGAAAGGTGTTGTAACGAATACAATTGGTAAATTTGGACCGAAAATTGAACTACATAAAATACCTTAATTTTCGGTCACGACATAGCTCGCCGACACATTTGTCGACCGCTTGGCTACAAACGAATGGGAAATTCGAACTTAGCCATCGAATACCTATTGCTGCTCCTAACTACCATTCGATTCGATCGATGCTGAATTCGCTTACTAGAAACGCTTTACTTCAATTGAAAGTATGAAATATATGAGTGGTTTTTATACCCTATACCACTATGTGGTTTGGGTATAATGACTTTGTGCTGCTGTTTGTAACAACCAAAAATATTTGACCTAGACCCATCTTTAATTATACCGATCGAATCAGAATCACTTTCTGAGTTGATTTAACAATGTCCGTCCGTCCGTCCGTCCGTCCGTCCGTCTGTGTGTCCATGTAAAGCTTGTAATCAAACTGCAGGTCGCAAATAGGAATGTATTTTGATGAAATTTGGTACGTAAGCTTTTATCGGCCATGGGATGAACGCTGTTGAAATTGGTGAGAATCGGTCCATGTTCAGACCTAGCCCCCATACAAATTACCCATATGAAATCGACATAAATTGCCATAAGATCCAAATTGTCATATAGATCTTACTCAAATTGGGTTTGTATGCGTTCATTACATCCATTAATGAGTAGTCCAAAAATGATCCCTTTGACCCCATATAGAGCTGCTTCCCGATCTTCACTTAAATCTATTAAAAAACAAGTAAGAAAATTATAGTCGGTCTAGACCGACTATACGATACCCTATACCATGCTTTTAGAAACTCTATCTCTTAGGCCCAACTAACTGGACATAGAAAATAAGCAAAAACCAAATTTGAGTGGGATTTTTATTAATTTTTTTGGCTGCAGATATGAAAAAGTTCATATCGGATGATATATCTATATGGGGACTAGGTCCAAAAATGGACCTATACTGATCATGTTTGGTAAAGTCTCTTTTATTTTGCAAAAATATATACAAACAAAATTTGAGAAGAATCAGTGCAATATTTTTGTTTTTTAATAGATTTAAGTGAAGATCGGGAAGCAGCTCTATATGGGACCAAAGGGATCATTTTTGGATTACTCATTAATGGATGTAATGAACGCATACAAACCCATTTTGAATAAGATCTATATGACAATTTGGATCTTATGTCAATTTATGTCGATTTCATATGGGTAATTTGTATGGGGGCTAGGTCTGAACATGGACCGATTCTCACCAATTTCAATAGCGTTCATCCCATGGCCGATAAAAGCTTACATACCAAATTTCATCGAAATATATTAATATTTGCGACCTGCAGTTTGATTACAAGGTTTACATGGACACACAGACGGACGGACGGACGGACATTGTTAAATCAACTCAGAAAGTGATTCTGATTCGATCGGTATAATTAAAGATGGGTCTAGGTCAAATATTTTTGGTTGTTACAAACAGCAGCACAAAGTCATTATACCCAAACCACATAGTGGTATAGTGTATAACAAATCATATTTTTATATGTCCTAAAAATAGTTATGACCACCTTAGAATTTAATGGTATTTACAAAGTTTTTAAATATTGAAAATTATTATTTTTTAAATATTAAGCGGCTGCAGATTGGCAAAAAATTTCATAGATCTATTTTCACCAATACCACGTTACTCCAGAAAAAAATTATGCTAATTGTTAAAAGAAGCAACAGGTTAAGAACTAATGAGGAATAAGTACCTTTATACAAAAATTTTTTTACAATGAAATTTAATTCATCTTTGACTAAAGGGAGTTATGCTTTATGTAGTCTAAAATAATCTATACTAATATTATAAAGAGGTAATGTGTGTTTGTTTGTTTGTTTGTTTGTTTGTTTGTTTGTTTGTTTGTAGGAGGTAATCTCCGTAACTACTCATCTGATCTTCCTGAAATTTTCACAGAGTCTTACTGCGGATATGGGAAGTGCTATAGGCTATATTTTATTTTTTAAATTTTTAATATCATATACATATATTGAGTACCATGACAGGGAGAGCTTTGCAAATTTGTGTGAGGTCACCTATTGTTAATATTAGTATCCGCGCCGGAAATGGGCCGGATCGGAGAAGTGGGCGTGGTACCTCCCATACAAGTAATAATTCAATGTTATATATCTCGAGTACTATGATAGAGAGAGCTTTTAAAATTTGTCTGAAGGCACCTATTATTAATGTGAGCAGTCGGACAAAAAATGGGCACTATCGGACCAATAGGCGTGGCACCTGCCATACAAATAAAATATAAAATGCCATATATCTGGAGTACTGTTATAGTGAGAGTCTTGGGACTTTGTGTGAACCCATAAGTTATTCATATGATTAGTTAGACAAAAAATGGGCGTGATCGGAGCAGTGGGCGTGGCACCGCCCGTACAAAGTAAATATATGATATCATATAACTGGCGTACTAAAAATGGAAGCTTTGACACTTTACACGACCCCATCAGATCTTAGTATGAGTATAAGGACAAAAAATTGGCGGGTTCAGACCAATGGGCGTGGCGCTCCCCATGCAAAGTAACTATTTAATGTCATATATCTGGAGTTCTGTAAAAGAGAGAGCTTTGCGGCTTTGCGTAAGCCCATAGGTTCTTTGTGTGATTAGTCCAAAAAAAAGGGCGTGATCGGAGCAGTGGGCGTAGCACCGCCCATCCAAAGTAGATATCTATAAAAGGGAAAGACTCGACATTTTGCACGAGTCCATCAAATATTAATGTGAGTAGTCCCATAAAAATTATGCGGGATTGGATTAGTGGGCGACAGTCCTTTGACAAGTACATTATATATCCCCAAAATCAAAAAACGCCAAACCCAAAAATCGCGAAAAATAAAAATCGCCCAAAAACAAAAATCTTCAAAATCAAAAATGGGCAAAATCAAAAATCGCTAAAAATAAAAATTGACAAATGATATTTTAAGTTCAAGGCCAATAGTTAAGTGTTGCCAAATCTAATTTGGAAAACCCATGTTCTTCTCATGGGCAGTTACATGTACCTCCAAGGTAGAAAAATCTGCTAATTGTTGTACCGAATGAAAAAGCAAAAAACATTGTATATCAGCAAGTACCGAAACAAAATAATCTATACTAATAATCTATACTAGCATAATAAAGAGGTAATTTGTGTTTGTTTGTTTGTAGTTGCTAATCTCTGTAACGACTCATCTGATCTTCCTAAAATTTTCAAACAGTCTTACTACGGATATGGGAAGTGCTTCAGGCTGTTTTTTTTTTTAAATATTTTTAGTGAGTATGACACCTCCCATACAAAGTATATTTTTAATATCATATATAAAGGGTGATTTTTTAGCTATTATCTTTTTGGCAACACTGTTTAAACAGCTGACGCACGTTTCGTGTTTAGTTTCATTGTCAAACATATTCAGTTTGGTCTATAATTTAACCATAAATCGTCTTACAAACGAACAACGCTTGCAAGTTGTTGAATTTTATTATCAAAATGCGTGCTCTGTTAAGAAAGTTCATCGCGCGCTTCTTCCATTTTATGGTCAGTTTAATCGACCCACTGAAATAAGCAGAATTGTCGATTTTGGAGTGAATATCAGCATTGGAAGAGCTACCAATGCATCCAGAAAAAGTCATAGTTTGGTGCGGTTTATGGGCTGGTGGCATTATTGGACCGTACTTCTTCAAAGATGATGCGAATCGTAACGTAACTGTGAATGGTTAGCGCTGCCGAGAGATGATATCCAACTTTTTTTTTACCCAAAATGCAAGAGCTTGACTTGCATGACATGTGGATTCAACAAGACGGTGCCACATGCCACACAGCACCCGCAACAATGGACTTATTGAGAGGCGAGTTCGGTAAACATTTTATTTCACCTACGGGACCGGTCAATTGGCCGCCTAGATCGTGCGATTTAACGCCTTTAGACTATTTTTTGAGGGGCTATGTTAAAGCTCATGTCTATACAGTCAATCCCGCTTCAATTGACGCATTGGAAGACAACATTGAAGCATTTATTCGTGAGATACCGGGCGAAATGTTGGAAAGAGTATGCCAAAATTGGACTAATCGGATGGACCATTTGAGGCGCAGTCACGGTCAACATTTGCATGAAATTATCTTCAAACATTAAATTATATGGACCGTACTATCGATTCAAGTAAAGATTTCATGCAGTTTTCTGAATTTATGTGTTTTTTTTTTTTTGGAAAACTTTCCAATAGCTCTTAAAAAATCACCCTTTATTAAGTACTATGATAGAGAGAGCTTTGCAAATTTGTCTCAGGTCACCTATTATTAACGTGATTAGTTAGACAAAAAAATGGGCAAGATTGGACAAATGCGCGTGGCACCCCTACACAAACTTAATATTAAATGTGATATATTAGTGAGAGCCTTTAGACTTTGCGTGAGCCCTTTCATAACGATTCGGGGGGGAGGGGGAGGGTGTAGCGAAGCACACCGGGTTACATCTAGTATAATATATAATATGTTTTAAATGCATAGTCTGGATTTAAGACTTAAAAATATATGTAAATTTTATTAATAATGTAATGCAATATATTTATTAATTGACATTTTTCTATCTCAGACAACTCCAAAATATTTCAATTTTGTTAGTCACTGCACTTTAATTTCATTTGTGGTAGAAAACATTATATTATTATTTTTTAATGTAGCTTGAGGCTTTGTTGGGTTAAAAGAGAATTTTCATTTTTTTAAATAACCTATCGGAGTGTTCATGAATATTTCCACAACAGATGATAATACGAGTATGTCTGAACTTAGAATTGCTGTATCTTCCACAAAAATCAGAAGAAAAACTGTTATAAAAAATTGGAGAGACATGAACTTTAAAGACAGGCAGGTGAAATGTTGTATGTTTTTGGGAATTTGTCTCCAACGACCGATTTGTCAAATAACTTTTAGATATTTTACTGGGCGAATATTAAGGCCTATGTTTAATAGTCTGTGTATAACTGCATAATGCCAGACATATCGAATGCAGATTTAATATTTAGCTTATGCGCATTTCTATGGCCAAGATCGCTACATTCGTAATAAAGAAATCTTGTGTCTTTTTTTAATTTTTTTATACATGGGAAAATATTTTTTAAAATCGATTCTTTCTTACATAAAATGGAAGTATGTGGCTTTCTACTAGTAATTGTCATGCTGAAATATTTGCATTCGTTTTTTTATAACCTTCAGTATTACTTAGAATGCTACAAATACTCCTGTCATATTCGTTTTAAAGATTAGTTCAATTACTTTCAACTGCAAAAATTTTTACCATCCCTGAGATAAGTGGTTTTTCACTAAAAGTTACCGTTTAAAATTCATAAAATTTTTACAGATGGAATTTTTCATTCATTATTTTATTTTATGCCATAAAAACGTTGTTTTTTTTTATCGTGTAGCAGATATTAGCGACTTTGTTGAAAAGAGGGTTTTTGGTGCAAATATCCAAACTGCGTACATGATTAGCGTAGTCTTTTTATAAAACGACAGGCAGTATCAAGTATTTTAGTTTTTTACCGGAAAGAAGGTATAAATAATTGATAAATAAATGCTTTAGGTTATGCTTTCATATATTTGTCGCAGTTGAAATAAAGAAATTATGCAACAATTTCTCCATCAACGATGATATTATTCTTTGGGCCTGCAGACTGGACGCTTATATCTTCACACATGTAGAAGTCTTTTACGACATTAAATTTTGTTTCGTTTCTCAAAGAGAATCCATAGGTTATTTCTGTAACATTTGCTGATTCAATATACTTTCTGTATAGGGCTTCAAAAACTTTATCTTTAACTTAGCTGCTTCTCAGGCTTCTTTTCCCATAAGCATCGTTTTTTTTTTATCTCGCAACTTCTTATTTGATTTTGTCATTTTCGATAGCTCATCACGGTGTCTTCTCATCCCCTCAGCTCCTTTTTCGCAAAATTCTTTGTATTACAGTGGATCTTATATAATTTGGCCAAGAACCGCATTGTTGCTTCCCTTCATTTTTCGCTACACGTTTTACGTATCTACATAAATATAAATGAATGTTAAATTAATAGAAACAATTGTTTTTGAAAAAAATTACACTTGCGATAGCGAACGTGACAGATACATTTAAAAAATAAAAATAAAATGTTTAGTGCGATTATTACTTTTTTTTAATAAAAAGTATAAAAAGGTTACCTATAATATCAATATGCGAGGCGTTGGCTTATGACCGATGTAACTTTGCCAGTTTTACCCTGACTTTGATCAAACATACCTCATTTGAAAGGTATATATTTTTAACTGTTGTCCAGGGTTACTGATTTTTCACATTTAAAAGTAAAATTCAATTACAGTTACTACTTACACATACATAAAATTATACAATGCTGTGTGTGTGTTTATTTAATTTATTAATGCATTTGCAAAAATTATATATAAAGAGCCCTGCGTTGAAAAATGATTTTGGACATAAACCAATAACGACAATAACGGAATCATATTTCATTTTAATAATTGCTTATCACATGCCCTGTGTTGAATTGAGTAGCATACCTTTAGGTGGCATAAAACATTGAAAGCAATTAATTGAAAGAAAATATAAAATTTTCTAAAATTTGATTTCCCACGAATAAAGTGTTATTTTTTTTACAATAAAATAACTAGAGATTGCGAATTGTTAATCTGGCGAAATGTAATTATCTTCAATAAAACTAACATATTTATTTTAAATTATTTTGATTTATTTGTTCTATATGAATAAAGGATTGATGGATTTTTTGCTGTTTTGGAAATAGCAATTACTTTTAACATCTTCCAAAATGACATGATTTAGTACAAGCATTCAATAACTGTGTAATTATGCCCAACCCACATGGAGCAAGGGACTCGAATATCTTAATTCACCATGTCAATTTTCATATATATACCTACTTTGGCGTACCATTTAAAAGCGATAAAATTTAAATTATTTAAATTTATTTTCAAAGACCCCATAAACGCTAACGTGAAAGAATAAATCATAAAAACTGACCCATAGTGTACACCAAGGAATTTTTGTTATTACAAAAGTTTAATTTAAATATGCCATAAAACTTTTATAAGATATTGGGAGGAGTATAAAAATTAAAGTTTAATTGTTTGCAATGGAGTACTTATAAATATTTATATAAAATTTTACATAATTTTCATATTTTATCATCTAATATTAATGTGTAAGTATCTTTATGTATGTGAGTGTACCTACAAATTAAAAGACCTTAAAATGAAATGTGTTAGAAAGAGAAAATGTATGTGTATGTGTGTGTGCGTGTGAGTTTAATAGTGTTTGTAACAATTTGTGTGTGTATGGTCATTTACTAAGGAATAAAAGTTTATTTTATTACTCATATGTTTTTGTTGGCAGGTTTTCTTCTTCTTTTCTAACTTATTGTTATTTTGTTTGATAATGGCTCTCATCATTCAAGTCATTCTGGTTACAATGTATGTGCATAAGTAAAAGTAATCAAAAAGTTATTTTCAAAAATTAGTTAAAATTTTATATTGTCTCTGGGTAAATATTTGCATAAAGTTTTTTTTTATGTGTTGCCTTTTTCCTACTGGTGATTTGCTTAATTGAGATTACAATTTGTTTAACAAATTTAATATGTTCTTAATAAATGTATATTTGCTCGTATTTATTGTGTTGCCTGATTTTGGCAAATTACAAAATACAATAACATGACTTATGAGTGATGCCAGGTGCATATTAAATAATCATACGTCCAGTAGTACAAACAATATGCAAGAAAATTTGAGATCGTAACGGTGATACTTTTTATGAAAAAAAGAAGTCACAAACTATTTCTTGATTTTTATTTTTTTCGGACAAATATAATTACCAAAGATAAGCAAACACAGTAAGAGTATTAAATTTGGCTTGGACTAATCTTTGATACCCTGATAGTGTCTCAAACTCAATACTATATCCAACAATTAACCTTTCCTTGTTTGACCAAACTTTCTTATTATTGTTTTTTTTTTTATAAAACACAATGATGGGTTTTTTTTATAGAAATATTTAACATCTATCAGAACTGTGATATTATTTTTCTATTATTAGAGTAAAAATATTATTAAGATCCCTTCATAAGTGATCAAAGCGAAATATTTCTTTAACGTTAGCCGGCATAAGAATGCCCAAAGTAATGTAATGAATTCTACATTGCAGTATTTTGAAAGCTTTAAAATTTTGCAACATATAAAAAGCAATTCATATTAGTCTTGACTACTAATCACAGCAATTTTATTTTTATTTTAATTGGCTTGTAAGATATTAATTTGAAGACACAAAAATAGATTAAATACAAAATTGCAATCAAAACAATTAAGAAGTTATATAAATATAATAATAGATTCTTTAGAAAATAAAATTCAACTTTAAGTGTTGAGATAAGGATATAGTAGTGAACTCCTTAACAATTTTAAGCATTTAAATTAATATTTTATAAATTTTTTAAAAAAAAAAAAAATAAATAAATAAATAAATGTGAAAGAAAATAAACCCAAATAGTGATGTAAATGACATCGAAACAAACTAAGTGCTCGATTATTTTCTTATTCCTGTATTGTAAAATCTATTGCAAAAATTTTTATATATTTTATATATTTATTTATTGATGTGTAAACATCTATACGCGCAGGGGGTAAATTTCTATTTCACAATACAATCACAAAAACAGCGTAACTCATATCGGTGTGAGCTGAAGCAGATAACGCTGTGTTACTTATGATTGTATTGGTGAAAAAATTATGATATAACATTGTTTTTTTATGCCACTTTTTTAAAAGCGTCATCTATGTATGACTTTTACGTTTTACAGCAAAGGGTTGTTGAATTAGCTGAAACAGTTTTTGCTATAAGTGATAAATAGATGACGCTTTCTGTTTGATTTTAAAAAATTACATAAAAACATTTTTAATTACTAGATGTTTACACATCTTCCCTGTGATCGAACTCACATGATTTTTTTATTTTTAATTTAAATTATAACTAAACAAAAAAAAAAAAAAAAACACATGCAACTGAGGCTATCGGTTTTAGTTTAAAATTATACAATACTATTTACATTTTATTCTGTTATGTTTTGTATTTTATTTGCTAAATTTAAATATACAAGCAATTTAGTTATCAGGTCAATATATAATTTTGATGTTATTTGTAAAAGTTCCACACTACGTTCATACGAAGGTTATGTTTAATAATTAATGGTTGTTAGCGACAGAATTGACATATCGCTTGGGTAGTCTTCTCAATCATGTAGCTGTGGATAAGGCGGGTATATCCAAGCCATACTTTGGTATACAATATGTTCATAAAAATAGTAGTTGTTGTTGGAAGTAGTAAGGGTAATCCATTGGGGTTAATTTCCTTGCATTAGGGGTACCAAAAAAAATTTTGTTTTTTGAATACCATGGGTCCCCCAGCATTTTTTGAAAGTCTATAGGGTAAAGTATTTTTGTGATTTTTTGCAGATTTTTCGGAATCGGGGTTTCCGGAAATTTATCGAGTTTTACTTATTACTTGGCCCATAACCACGATTTTCTTTGTTACGAAGTCAATATTTTAAAAGAAAAATATTCGAACTTAATTTTTTTATTTTTTTTTTTTTATTAGTATTAAAAATACTTTAAATATTCAAAAACATTACATAAATTCATATTACATTAGTTATAAGTTCTATATAAATAAATTGTATCTTACTACATTTGTACATTTTTTTCTAAATACATTGTAATTTCTTTCAAGTTTCATATTGTTTGGTAAATCATTGAATAGTTTGAAGCCTTTATAAAAAAGGGATCTTTGCATATGTGTTGTCGTGACCCTTTGGATTCGAAAATCTTCAGTATTTCTTAGTGCATACGGTTGTACTTCTCCAACATATTTAATTTGATCGCATAGATTTTCTGGGGCATCACCTTGTTTCATTTTTTTAATAAAAATTAAAGTGTTGAATTTCAGTCTTTGATTTATATTTAACCATTTTAGTTCTCTAAGCATTTCGTTGATGTGTTTATATCGATTGCATTTTAGTATAACCCTCATTGCTTTGTTTTGTAGTTTTTGCATTCTTTCTACCTGACTATCATTACAGCAAGTATATATTATTGTCGATCCGTATTCAAAATGTGGTTTAATTATTGTATTATAAATATTTATTGCAGTTGTTCTTGATATTTTATTTCGCATTCTTTTAAAAAATCCGATTTTTTTCCCGATTTTTTTACAAGTATAGTCTATGTGTTCTTTAAATTTTAAGTCTTTATCTATTATAAATCTGAGATATTTTATGTGTTCAACCTTTTCTATTATTTTATCGTTAATTTTAAATATTGCTTCAGTGTTCATATTTATTTCAATTATTTTTGTTTTATTTTCGTTTAGTTTTAGTTTATTCATTTTTAACCAGGTATTAATTTTATTGATGTCATGGTACATATTTGCTCTGCAACTTTCATCATCATCTCCTTCCGTGTATATTAATGTATCATCTGCGTATAGGACCATTTCACTTCTATCTAATACCTTTGGCATATCATTAATATATATAATAAATAAGAGAGCTCCCAAAATTGAGCCTTGTGGTACACCGAAATCATTTTCAATTTCAGTTGACAAAACATTATTAACTTTAGTTATTTGCTTCCTATTTTTCAAACACGACTCGAACCAATTTAATTCCGTACCATAGAGTTTTTTCACTATAATTTGCCTGTCGATTGTTTCAAAGGCTCGTTTAAAATCTAAAAAATTGCCATCACTTTTTTTGTTTTTTCTATATTTCCCGAGTAGAAATCATAAGTTTCGGTAATTTTTTAATTTGGGTACCCCTTATGACATCTTTTTTTGTAAGTTTTGCATAATTTTTAAAAGTGATGCTTTGTAGTTTATCAAAGTTAAAAAAAACTAATGACGCAGTTTAAAAGTTGGATACAGACTGAGTCAATTAAAAAAAACTATTGAATTTGCTCTTTCCGTTCCAAAGTAATTTGCTTTTTACGCTTTGCACCCATTTTATGAAATTAAAAATATTCTCAGGTGTTTGCTGGTTATGCATCGGATTTGTTTTAATGCTAGTTCCTATTTTTTCGTTTCAAATATTAAATATGGCTGATTTTTTGTTCTGTTACAATGAGAGTCAATATGGTTGATGTTGAAATTTTTCGAAACCCGCCCAAAACTCTAGGCAACTTACTTCTCATACCTAAAATATATTAAACAATTATTTTTTTTGCTTTGTAGAGCTTTTACGATGTAGTTCTATGGCCTGCATCCTTTAAGTCCAGGAAGAAGGCTAAGGCTGATTGCCTAACAACTACTCCCACAGTCCTAAGGTATATCGAAGAGTTTGACAGAGAAGTGGACAACTACTCCGGGAAAGGAGATCTCCCCGAGATAAAGCCTGGCTAACAGGGGAATTCATACATCTTGGGAAGGACGTCCGAAGAATATTCAATAGGGCTCGTCATAAAAAATGCAAAATACTGGGATGACTACCACTTCATACTCAGGGATTACAACAATAAGATTCGAGCTGCCAAACACAACTCCTGGAAACTTTTCTGGGAACAGGTTGATAGTGTTAATGATGTCTCGAAAATCAAGAAATTCTTATCGAAAACCCATTCACAGCCTGAAACTCTAATCGGTAAAAACGGTATTCAGGTAGACTGGATGGAACAATCCATCGACACACCTTCTTATCGAAGAACTTGGGCTGAATAGGAACCCAGAATTTGGTACCAATAACATCCGACAAGCTGGATCCAACGTAGAACAATGAACGGGACCCGATGGGAAACAATATGATGGGCCTAATGAAGAACAACATCAAGCGGAGTGAAATAATAGAATAATCGGAATGATGCTAAATAATACAGAGCTTTTCCCCTTTTGAGGCAGCAGACCCGGGCGAAATCTTTCGTGCTCTACTAAAAAAGAGCGGGAACTTGATTGGTAGTAGTCCGGCTGGCATATTCTCTGCTTGCCTAAAATTGGGGTACACCCCCGGGCATGGCAGGAGACCAAAGTGGTCTTCGTAACAAAGCCGGGAAAGGAGAACTACGCGAACCCAAAGGCATATCGACCGATAAGTCTTACATCCTTCGTACTGAAAATCATGGAGCTCATAGTCGACAACATGGTTAAATCTCAGATCCCGAATGAGCTATTGAGGTTCATACAGCACGCTTTTTTGAGGGGACGCTCTGTGGAAACTGCGCTTCATGAAGTAGTTCACCACACCGAAAGATATTTTGATCTAAAAATCTTCACCCTAGCTATATTTAGTGATATGGAAGGCAGAATTTTATCCCCCATCTTTGGGTGGCGACTATAAATAGTCTGTTAAGGATTTCCAAACTGTCCTCAATGCAGACGACGTAACAATACTGTTAAGGGGAAATATCCTAGGAATCTATGTAGGAGGGCATCGGATTCTCTAGAATTAGCATATAACTGGGCACAATCGAGGGGATCAAATGTGAACCCGGAAAACTGCCTATTTACTAGGAAGACTTCGATGAACCCCGCTGCGAGGGCAAAACGATTACAATCACACAAACAGTGAAATACCTTGGGATGATTCTCGACAAAAAGCTCACTTGGAAGAATCATATTGAGAGCAGGGTCACGAAAGCTCACCGGATTTGTAGAAGACCTATAGGTTGAAAATGGGGTTTAAACCCAAGGATGACACATTGACTATACACAAGTGTCGTTAGACCAATTCTAACTTACGCATTCGTAGTCATATGAAGATCGTTGAACAGGAAATGCTATATTAAAGCATTTCAATAGATACAGCGCCTCTGCTGCATAGGAATCAGCGGTGAAATGCAGATTATTTCTACGAGGGCTTAAAAGACGATTCTATCTATACACCCGATCGAGATCACAAAAAAATATGAGGCAGCTCTGGCCATGCTGTGATTATGTGTAACAGGGGAATATATCAGCGATCATATGACCGGACACCAAACAATATCGAATCAGATATCGGGATTCAACACAGTGGATTTTAGCTGTGATAGAATCGCGGAAGTGTCGACGAACACACGCTGCAGTTTAAGGATACCTGACAGGGAAAGCTATTTAAATCGGAAAATTCCACAAAACCTTTCAGGATCACAGTACTACACAGACGGATCTAGTCTGCATGTTCGAGATCAGGTCAAATATTTTGAATTCATTAAACCATGATAAATTTTATACAAAAATTTTTTATAAGAAAATATTTATTTATTTATTTATTTATTTTCCATTTCCTGTACAACAAGATTTAATCTTATATTTAAAGTACAGGAATTCAATATCCAAGAATTACATTAAGGCAAACATATAGTAGAACAATTAAAAAAAAAAAACATATATAGTAAATTTCATTTAAGCTTGTTCAAAAAATTTAAATAAAAACTGCTTTAAACTATTTGCGTTGCTATTAAGTTGTTGGGTATGTGGAAGAATATTCCAAAGACGTGAACCATACAAGTAAAACTGCCATTCAGATGCAAGGCAACGGTGAAATGGAATAATAATGTTTTTTCCTCTTTGCGATCTGGCAAACCGAATTTTTTCGAAAAGGTATAGTGGGGTTTGTGTATAGAAAATTTTGTGTAGATAACGAAGTACACAAATCTTAAGAAGGCTATCGAACGAGACGCCATAAAGACTTGTTGATATGTGGGAGACTTGAGAGTGCTTTCTTAATCCATACACATATCTAATAATATTGTTAAATATAACGTTAAGTCTTCTTTTGCTGGTAGAATCGCAGCTTGCAAAAAGCTCACATCCATAAATTAAACTTGGAATTAGATATGTCTTAGCGAGTGGAATTCTTATTCGTAAAGGGGTGAAATATTGTGATGACCAAAGCGTCCTTAACTTATTGTAAGTTTGTCCGACTAGTAGCTTTACATGATTTGTCCATGTTAAATTGCTGTTAAAAATCAACCCAAGGTCCTTGGCAGAATTTACAATTGAAATTTTTTTCCCATTTATTAAAATATCATCACTTATGGTAGGATCGATTGTTCTTTTTAGGAATTATCAAGCACTTTGACTTATTTGGATTAAGACAAAGTCCATTTGCTGTTGCCAAGAGAAAAATCCTTTGTAAATCATCGTTTAGCCTAGCTATATCAGCGGCAACAGATGGCATTGGACTACTTAGATATAATTGAACATCTCTGCATACATGTGAACTTTGCAATGTGAAAGCTGTTTTGGTAGATCATTTGCATAAATTGAAAAAAGTAAGGGTCCTAGGATTGACCCTTGAGGCACTCCTCTGACGAGTCTTAAAGGATTAGACCATATGTTATTCACATTAACAGATTGCCAACGATTTGTTAGGTAAGAAGAAAGAAGCCTCATTGAGGCATCAGAAAACTTAAAAAAGTTTCATGCAAAGTGTTCTATGGTCAACCGTATCAAAGGCCTTCGAATGGTCAAGAAGCACCAAAAAATTTAAATTACCGTTATCTAGTTCACTGCGTATGTTTTCGGAGACATCCAACAAAGCAGATACGCAACTATGATTTGAACGAAATCCTGTATGTGCATTAGTTAACAAATTGTTTTCTTTGATATATAAGCTCATTTGCAGGTGCAAAAGTTTTTATAGCACTTTTGATAGATAACATAAAATAGCTATGGGCCTGAACTCCGTATTTGCTTTCGGTAGTGGAACTATTCTTGCATGTTTCCATTTAGATGGAAAGGTACTGGACATAATGATAGTGTTAAATAAGTACGTCACATAAGGTAAGACTAATGGCAGTAATATTTTTATAAACTTGGGATGTATATTATCATAGCCCACTGCGTTAGATTTCATAGACGAAAAACTTGAAAAGACATCAGATTGGCTAACGCAAGAGAATTCAAAATTATTAACATTGTCTGAGGCATAACTTGTATTCAAGCATGAAAAGTTGTAAAAGGTTTTATTGATTGGTATCACAGGTATATCAATAAATGAGTTATTTAGTGCATCAGCATCGACTTGGCAGCTATTTGTCTTGTCTACACTAACAATTCCAATTTCACGAATTTGTTTCCAAGTCTTTCTACAGTCAACTGCGGCACTAAAACGACTCGAAAAATATTCAGTTTTTGCACTTCTTATGTTGGCATTAACAACCCTTCTAGCGGCTATATTTTCTGATTTCAATTCAGGTGTTCTAAAGCGCTTCCACCTTGAATAAGCCAAGTCCCTGCTGTGGATAAATTATTTTAAGGCATTAGAAAACCATGGTTTTGATTTTGTTGTTAGAATCTTTGTTCTTAATGGAACAGTATCATCGTAAAGACGTTGAATATTTTCTTCAAAAAATAAAACTTGCTCATCAACAGAAGCAATGAAATGCATATCATTCCAATTAATACGATAAAAGTTTTCTTGTAGCAAATTATAATCTATTTTTTAAAATCAAAAGAAAAAAAATTTAATATTGAAATTTTTTATACAAATTTAACAATAGAGTTCTTAAAAGAAACCTGCTTTCATCTAAAGTCTTGCAGAAAAATTATATGGAACTCTGGAAAATTTTTTATTTTTATTAAAATTTATAAGCAGTTATTAATTTTTTTTATAACTAATTAAGTACTCCTTTTAGAAAGTTTTGTTTTTCTTATTATATTTCCCTTATATAAGGGATTTTTTGTATGTATTTCGGAATAATATTTAAAAAATTGTGGCAATGCCAGCCTAAACTAATATGACACGTGGAGTATAATCATACATACACACTCATTATAGATATGACACACAAATTAAAAATTTTGATTAAACAATAATATGAACAATAAAACTTATAGTTTTTTTAATTTATTTCGAGATAACGTTAAAAAGAAGTGTGGCAAAAAGGGTTAAACTAATATGACACGTGGAGCAAAATGATACATACGCGTTTATTAAGCAAATACAATGACCACAACAACAACAACAATTAAAGATAACACACAAAAATACCAAAATATTCTACAACATAAAAAAATTAATTTAAATCTCAATTAAAAACCAATCTGCTCAGTATATGATTGAATCATTTTCACTAAAAATTAGCAATCCGATTTATATATTGAGGACGTGATTGTGATTTTTAGAGACAGACATACGGTCATCGATCCGTCAACTCCACTTGTTATAAGGGCCAAAACTATGTATATATATTTTATGAGATGAACACTTTTCTCTAATTATTACAAATGGAATGACGTGTCTTGCTTATGTTTTTTCTTATGTTTTTAGCACCTGAAATTTATACACATCGTGTGACCTCTTTCAAGCATTGTTTATGTACAATTCATATGGAAAGTCACATGTAAATTTTTCATTTAGAACAGGTTCTACTTTGACTTGGCAAAACAAATGAAAATTCAACACTGCTTGTGGCGAAAGATAAACAGACTCTGTTAAAAAGATTAACATTAAAAGAAAAATAAATTGTTAAATATTAATTAACAGTTAAAAATATATAAATATAAGCTTTATTTTTAACAATTAATTTTATAAATTCTTAAATTAAAAAATCAGCTGCTGTTTACATTTAGAGATTCTGTCATACGTATGTAAAATGATAAATTTGACAGACATACGGAATTACATATGGATCAAAAAAGCTACAGGACATATGTAGAAAACATGTCATGTGATATCAGCCTTACATTTACAAAATTGTAACAATCAGAGAGCGAATAATCCTGAATTTGAATATTTTAATGAGCAAGGTAATAATTTTAATGGAAGTAAAAAAATTTTTCGAAATTATAATACATATAATAATCAGAGATCAAATAATTCTCAATCTAGAAACTTTGGTGAACAATATGATAACTACAATGGTAATAAAGACTATAATAGAGATACTAATTCAGGATATACTACTGGTGCAAATGTGCGACGCAATAATAACGATGGAATTCATAAACGAGATCAGATAGCTAGTAGTACTCAACGTTCTAGTAATAGTAGACAAATTCAAATTGGCAACATCGAAACTTAAAATTTTCAATTATCAGCCGACGAGCTGTTCCCTGTATAATAGTAAGGACAAGAACTTCTCTTATTAAACTGTTGATTGACACAGGATCAGGTACTTCCCTAATTAAGAGAGGTCCTTTTCACAGTTCATTTAGGACCGAAATTGAGCGCCCTATAATTCTTAATACAATATGTTCTAAAACTGTAACGAAAACAAAGATAACAATACCAATGTTTAAAGAATTTAATATACCAAATGCCAAAATAGAAATGTTAGAAACTGTAATATTTAGTGAATTTGATGGAATTTTTGGTTGCAATATTTTAACACCGCTAGGAGCAAAAATTGATTTGAAAGGGAAAATGCTAATACCTTCAAATGCTAGTTGTCCACTTATATTTGATGATCCACCCCATGAGCACATAAAGGATGATATATCATATTTTGATTCCATAATTATAGACATTAATTTTAAAAAACCGGAAATTGATTTTTTAATGAATATATTAAAACTTGACAATTTAAACGATGAAGATATAAATTCACTTATAAAATTAACTAAGGATTTCAAATCAGTTTTTTACGTAGACTGTGATAAATTAACAACAGCAG
This sequence comes from Cordilura impudica, assembly GCA_963682025.1. Classification (NCBI taxonomy): domain Eukaryota; kingdom Metazoa; phylum Arthropoda; class Insecta; order Diptera; family Scathophagidae; genus Cordilura; species Cordilura impudica. Next base: position 89,837,603 of record OY821521.1, read on the forward strand.
GTAAATATCAGCATCAAATTCCAACAATAAATAATATACCTGTTTATTCAAAAACATACCGATTTCCTGAGGTTCATAAGCTTGAAGTCGAAAAACAGATTAAGGAAATGTTAGAATCAGGAATAGTAACTAAATCTTCAAGCCCATATAATGCACCAATTTGGGTTGTACCCAAAAAAGTTCATAACTCAGGTGAACAAAAATGGCGGGTTGTTGTGGACTGCAGAAAATTTAATAATGTGACTATAGAGGACAAGTTTCCAATTCCTAATATGGAGGACCTTTTTTCTAAATTGGGGAATTCCCAATATTTTACTACGTTGGACCTTGCAAAAGGCTTCCACCAAATTCCAATTTCTTCTGACGATAGGCACAAAACGGCCTTTTCCACTACTACGGGTCATTACGAATTCACTCATATGCCTTTCGGCTTAAAGAATGCTCCTGCATTATATTAAAGGATGATGAACGAAGTTCTTCATGATTTTATTAACAATATATGCGTAGTTTATCTTGATGATTTTTTGATTTCTTCTTCATCACTTGATGAGCATATATTGTCTTTAAGGAAAATTTTTCACAGGTTATCGGAATACAATCTTAAAGTTCAGATTGACAAATGCAATTTTTTTAAGCGCGAATCCGAATATTTAGGACACGTAATAACGGCAAGTGGGATAAAACCTAATCCAGCAAAAATTGATATTATACAAAAGGTACCTCTTCCGAAAACTGTTAAGCAAATTCGCTCATTTTTAGGTTTAACTGGATTTTACCGAAAATTCATTAAGGATTACAGCCTAATTGCATTACCAATGATCTCAAGATTGAAAAAAAATTCTGTTATAAACGCTAGTGATCAGAAGTATATTGACTCCTTTAATGAATTAAAGAAACTCATATGTACTAGTCCCGTTTTATTATATCCAAATTTTGATAAAATGTTTATTTTGACTACAGATGCGAATAATGAAGCATTAGGTGCTGTATTGTCTCAAAATGGTCATCCTGTAGCTTTCACTTCTAGAACTCTTAATAAACATGTATTAAATTATAGCACTATTGAGAAGGAACTTCTCGCAATTGTTTGGGGTACTAAATATTTTCGACCCTATTTATTTGGAAGAAAATTCAAAATTCAGACAGATCACCGTCCTCTTGTATGGCTGAATTCCTTAAAAGAACCAAATATTAAGTTACAACGATGGAAATTGCAACTTAATGAATATGATTTTATTATCGAATATATAAAAGGGAAAACTAATCAGGTCGCTGATTTTCTTAGTCGTGTAGATATTAATTATTTAGAAGATAATGAACAGACAATTGCATCTGATATTGCAACTATTCACATTGGTATAGAAAACCTCAATGACCACATTGAGATAACTGAATCAGCAGTTAATATTTATAAGAATCAGTTAATCATAGAAGTTGGAAAAAGTGACAAATAGATCAAAAAGATTTTATATGGGAAAAAAATCCGTCATACAATTACTTTAAAAGAATACAACGAGGAGAAAGTTTTAAAATATCTTAAACAAATATTTCCAATTAAAGGAAAAATTGCTATTTTTGTCAGAATTTTGCAATATTTTAGTATTTTCAAATGACGATTGTTCAATATTTTTCGAATAACACGGAGATGAAATTTATAAAATGTTCTAGATTTGTTAAAGGTATATTTGATAAAGAACAACTGATGGAAATTATTGACAAATATCATAGTGAGAAGAGTTTGAGTTCATTATTTGACTGATAAAAATTCATTAACAATTGTAGATATGATCAGGGAAAGAATTTCTGTTTTGGGCAAACCAAAGAAAATCGTAGCTGACAATAAATTCAATACGGCATATTTTAGAAATTTTCTAAATTTAGAAAAATATAATTATAGAAAAATAAACTCTTAAAATAACTTAATAAAAATTGTTTTTGTACAAAATATAGAAATATAACTGAGGATATATTATATCCTCAGCATTCTGATGTGGAAGAGAGTATAAAAAGTGGGAAATTTTCCAACAATTTTTTTAAGTGATTTTTTTTTTGCACTTGTCGATTTTATATTTGCTCGAAAAAATCAAAATCCAAAAGTAACTTTTATTTCTGCTCGAAAAAATAGAAAAAAATAACTTTCGTTACTGCTCGAAATTAAAATTATAAAAAGTAAAGCATTTTCTGAGATACTAGATCAACAAAATTGTATAGTGGAATTAGTCCTAAGCTAACTACTTACATCGATTTGCTTTCTTGTTAAAAAACTTTAATATATTTACTATTTTCGGTTACTGATGTAGATTGATAAACTTATAAAATAAAACCCAAATACGGTGTTTGTTATGAACAGTCAGTTGTATTTTTATATTGTACAACATCAAATAGTAAAGAAAAATAATTAAATTTATGAAAGCAAGAACAAAAAATGGAAAATAAAATGAAAAATAAAAGTGAATAAAACAAATAATTCATTGTTTTATGTGAAAAACATAACTTCGATATATTAATGGTTTATTGAGGTTAATGGAACATAACTTTCATCTTAAAAACAAATAAATTTTTAGGTGATGTGGAAGAGTATAAACTGCAAGAAAATATTATGTTGAGACTGATTCACCTTCTGATTCACAGAAGAAGCGTTCATCTATGATTGGCTAAATCAGTCGTATGGCCAAAAAAAAAGTATTAGAGAACTTTGTGTCCAACAAATTTAACCATATGGTGCAATTACATGTAGCAGAATTTCGACACTTCCCACAGTATCAGATTTTTTCACTTTAGAGGGACAAAAGTCTGTATTTTGAAAATTATTAAAGGTGAAGCTAGGGCTTGTCGAACTAGGTATTATCATTAAAATACGTCTTCTTTATTAACACGTTTTCCACTCACCACCTTTTTGTGCTTTCAATAAAAACTCACGAACAAAAAAAAAAATATGTCACGTATATGTGACATGAGTTTTCTAAACAATTTTCTTAAGAGAAACTGCGTGTCACGTGTATGTGACATTCATAAAAGTCACATATAGGTGACACAAGTTTTGTGAAGACTTGGTGTCACATATGTGAGTCACTAAATGGTTTGATTTATATCAATAAAAATAAATTTAAAAATTTTAATATTATATTCGTCGGTGGTATGCCAAAAGGTGCTACATCCAAAATTTACAATATTAGAGTTATTAGTATATTAATGTTTCACAAACCATTCTGTGTTCTGCCAAAATTTTAGGCAAGTATTAACTACATATAATTTGAAAGTATCACTGCATTTCAAAATAATTTGAATTTTAGCTAGCCGTTTAAATAATATTTTGCAATTTTCTCAAAATGAGCAAAATATATATAGAACCTTCTGGCATAGCGGCGACGATATATTAAAAAATTTTATTATTTGTTACATATGTATACACTTTATTGGCTGTGCCAAATTTTGAAACATGGCTATGGGCATAATTCGATTACATCACCCTCTTTGCCTCTGCAGACTCCACATATATACTTGGTTGCGGTCCTCTTTTTATTTTTAGTGCACTGACGGCATAGTTTTCTTGAAGTGCTTACATCTGGAAAATGACCACCAGTAGATGTACCGGCTGTTACTTCATGGGATGATCTTTGTGCTGGAGTCTCAGCCAAATATGCTTTTACAATCCTTTCTCTAAATGACAATAGTGTTATGGGATTATTAACATTTATTTTGTTATAAATCCAGCAAGCATTCCAAAGTGATATGTCTATCAGGTGAAAGAACACCTTCATATACCAGCGAATTGATCTCCTGGGGCAGGCATAATACGACACCATTTGATCAGATCGATCGATACCTGACATGTTTTTATTGTAGTCAACAACCATTTTCGGTTTGAGTGTACTTACTCCTCTTTTTGATGTTGTGTTAACCATGTCAGAATTATGCTTTGTAGAAATCATAAGTACGTCCCGTTTGTCTTTCCATTTTAAAACTATAACGCCTTTGCATTACGCCTCCATGCTGTTGTTCCTCTGGTGAGCTTACTTTTTATAATATAAGTGGGATTACGTTTTCTAATTGCTCTAAAGGTTCCACACATTGTTGTTTTTTTACACAATAAATATTCTTCCAGATCTGCGCTATTGTTATAGTTGTCCATATAAAGAGTGTGTCCCTTTTGCAAATAATTCTGCATTAATTAGCAACAACTCCAAATGAATGTCCTTTTTCATTGCAAACGATTGCTATTCCAGTGTAAATAACCATATTTAATAAAAACCCATCTGGATTACATAGTTCGTAAAACTTTATTCCATACTTATGTCTCTTATTCGGAATATACTGCCGAAACAAAAGAAGAGCTTCATCCAAAGACAAGTTTTGCGGGGCACTGTAGATTTTCTTTATATTTTGAAGAATATGATTTACGACATTTTTAATTTTGTATAGAAGGTCAGATATATCACATTGAAAATATGGGAAATAGAAACCCAAACAACGAATTATATTTTCAAACTTTATGCGACTCATAATTGCACCGAAAATACTTTGAAAATAAAGCGGATCTTTGCTCCAAAACAGTCTCATTTCCGGTTTTTTATTAAGGGGCATTGTAGTACAAAAAGCAATTACCTTTTTTATTTCCTCAACGGTCACATCTTTCCATCTAAGAAGATTAGATTTTGCGCTTAGTTTCTTATTTTTAGACATATAATTAGCGCGTGCATTTTTTTCTTAACTAAATCTAATAATCTATTGGTTTTGCATTACGTGGTAAATCAATCGATATTTTCTCGTCACCAGTAAATTCAATATGTTGCGTTTCGGGCTCCACATCAGTCCAATCATTTTCATTTGTAACAATTCCACCACGATCGCCTTCTAAAATATTATATTATCTTCTGAGAAACTGTCTTCCCCAGACTCTTCACACTCATTATCTGCGGCAAAGCTGCTTCCGGAATCTTCAAAATCCATATCACTTTCACTGGAACTCAAAATAGCCTCAAGAATTTCCTCTTCAGAAACTAGTTTTTTCTACGACCCTCCATTCTAAACAATCAACGAAAAAATACATACATGCATACATGTTTTCTATATAAAAATATATACATAGACAGTTAAAACATTACAAAATTATAAAAAAACTTACCTTAAAATTCTTGATATTAATAACAAAATTTACACTTTTAGAAAATAGAACCTTCTTCTATTGCTATTGCGACACGAATGAACTATTAACAAAGCATTGAAAGTTAGTTTTCATATCAATTAGCACATAAAAATTTTTTGGGGAATACCCGAACAAAAACGAAATTTTAAAATAACTGCTTACCGTATCCACAAACCGCAGCACTCATAAATATCTGACACCTTGCCAGAGACTAAAACATACAAGAAAATTACTTCCAACAAACTTTCGTGAAATAAAAGCTTAATACATTTTATAATTATCCGACACATATATGTGACATGAGTTTTTATGAAAACTCCCACGTCACATATATGTGACGCTGAGTGGCGAACGTGTTAAAAATGGATGAAATCCGACAACTGCTACGCCCACCCTCCATATAAAATTAAAAATAAATATGCAGAGGATTTCCCACCCTAGGATGCAAGATGGTCGCCATGGCATTCCTTAGGCCAAAACAAAAATGTGAAGTTACCCGGACGTTACTACACAGAAAAAAATGTTTTAGTTGGCAAAAAATATATATTTTTTTATTTTTTTTTTTTATCAATTAGATATTTTTTACAGAAATATAATTATTATATAATATTTTTATACGAAAATTTGAAAAATGTGTTTTATTATTTATTCCCGATCAGAGCCATCAGATTCATCATTATAAACGTGTAGCTCTTTTAGTACTGCCAAAACTTCAGGAGTTAAAACATTTTTTTAGTGTTTTGATTTTCAAGCAAACAGCATTTTAAGGTATGACCTGCGGTTCATTTTCATTTAAAGTGCTGCAGCTCAGTCGCTTTTCTATTTATAAACTTTGGGCATTTTTAAGTGAAAGTAGACGTAAATCTCTAACTTTTTCCGTTCTTCTTTACGTTTCTATGTTTTTTAACCCCCACCCCCCTACCAGAGCGATGAAAATGAGTAGATAAAAACTAGAAAACAAAGGGGCGTCGTTTTCCTTGAGAACCAGATAGTAACGTCAGGCAGGTCCCTAACTAGAATATTTCCAAAATATCAAAAATTTAGAAAACGGCGATATTTTTAAAAAAAAGTATTTTGCGAGTTTTTGTCTCACCCCTCACCCGGAAGTGAAGTTAGCCCAATTATCCTAGTTCACGTCGTAATTACCTACAGAACGCCGCCCGCCGCATCTTGAGCCGACTTCTGGTTCTCGAGAAAAATGACACCCCAGTTTGAAAAAAGTGATATCGAGAAAAACGAATTTTAAGTTTTAATACAATAATTTTCTACATTGTCGTACAAAAACTTATATACACACGTATATAGCTCTGTAATTCCAAAAATAATTCGAATTTTAAAAAACCTTATTAGGGTATAATTTTTGAAGGATTTTAGGAACCATTTATGAAAAAAAATCGAAAAAATTTTTTTTTAACCGCAGGTCATAACTTAATCAAAATTCTATGCAATAAACTCATTGGGATTGGTCTCTTTCACAAGCTTTTTCGCTTTTCTTGTTTTTGTTGTTTCACAAGAGTCACTGAAATTTTTCTTTGGACTGGCACTCATGGGCTCATATATTATATGATCCTTGGTTCATGCTGAAATTTTGAAAAAAATTTTATTGTGTATGCAGAAAGGTGCAATAATTATTTTGTAATCCCGATAGGTTATAAATTCAGTGATCATGTGGTGGAAACAGAATTCTGGAAACAAATGGTGTTTTATATTTTTGAGTCCATGTAATATTTCTAATTTTCCAGATATACTTAAAATAAAACGATTTACTTAAAATGGCACAGAAAAATTATCCTTACTTATTTGGTAAAAAGATTTATTTCCATTAGAAAATAGAATAAAAATTAAAAAAGAAAAAAAGAAAAAAACAAAACAAAAAATTACATAAATTTTAAAAAACAAAACATCAATGAACTAGCAAGTAGAAATGAAATTTTTATTTCCTTTAATAAACACGATATTCGGGTACCGTTAACTTGTTTTGGTTTACGTTTATTCACTTTAATATCCATTTGTTTATTATTCGGACACTTGTCTCTCATACTGCATTCAAATTTAAGCAAAAAACATTAATAAAATTTTGAGTTTAGTCCCCCTAAAATGGCAAAATCTGACACTGCGCATCCTACAGAATCTCTTTTGATATACTTGAGCTATTGGTTTCTAAAATAAAATGAAAGATTAGAATTCATATATGTACATTGACGTGTATTAATACGTTACTCGAAATTCTCAATTTTTCATTAGAAGACTTCTGCGACTGACCGCTTTCTTGATGCGTTTAGGCGAATTCGATTTGCTTGAGACTGAAAGGAGAAAACTCATATTAAAAATTAATTAAACATGAATTTTTATTTAAAAAAAAACTTACTGATGTAATTGCGTTATTTGCCATTTTTGATTTTTTAAGTGTCTTTGTTAATAAAATTTTATGTATTTAAAAAAAAAAAAATTGACATTCACTTGGGACTGATATGTTTTGATACAACATACAATATTTATTAAACACAGCACATGAAGTAGTTGTAGTTGTACTAGATTTTTATGTGAAAATTAACAACAATAATTTTACACTATTTTAAAATAATACTCAATACAATGGTACAACACCCGTTGTGAATTGCACAAACGTGAAAGAACTTTGGAAAATTGTGAAATTCTGAAAAACAGAAAACAAATTATATATAATGGAATCGTAAGTCGTAAGATATATATCATTTCATTTCATTTCATTTCATTTCATTTCATTTCATTTCGTTTCGTTTCATTTCATTTCATTTCATTTCATTTCATTTCATTTCATTTCATTTCATTTCATTTAATTTCATTTCATTTCATTTCATTTCATTTCATTTCATTTCATTTCATTTCATTTCATTTCATTTCATTTCATTTATTCAGTCAACGGAATACAAGAGTTCCTTACAGACTATAACTTAAATTAAAAATTAATAGATAAATTAAATAACTATGTCTGATTTTATAAATTTAATAACTCAAAGAGAAACAGCTTAAAACTTTCTTTTGAAGTGCAAAATTCAATAGTGCGATTCATTTCATTTATGTTATTAAGATCGTTACAAGCACGATTTAATGTACTGTTTATTGCATAATTAGTGCAATGGTATGATACAATAAATATATGATGATAATGACTTAAAATTTTAGGATGGACATAAAAAGATATATGCAAGAGGTAGTTATGACAACCAATACCACAAGTAATTAAATATAAACAATAAGCTTTGAAATCTACGCCTACATATATTCTAAAGTCTCAAGACCAAAAAGGAGCCTTTAGTTGCGTATTAGGGTAAGGGATCAACAAAATTAATTGACGAGAGAGAGTATTTAAGAAATACACATTGCACTCGCTCAATGCAATAGATGTGTTTCCCACAATGTGGGCTCCACACGATAGCAGCATACTCTAATTTTGATCTAACATAAGATTTGTAGATCAATTCTAATGTATTAGGATCAGAAAAATCAGAGCAGTTTCTCCTAACATGGGGCATGATAAACATTAAAAACAACTGCCAGATCAGTCACCATGTCAATAGTAGTTAAATTGTAACCACCCAAACTAAAACAAGACGATATCGGATTGTGAAATCTAGCAAAAAAAGACATGAAAGAGTTAAAAGAAAGATTTAAAAGCAGATTATTAACCAACACCAATCATGAAGATTATTTAAATCATTTTGTAAGTTATATATATCAATCAATAGCAAAGGTTTTAACAAAAATAAGCAATTGAATATTGCTAATGAAAAATCCATTTCGTCAAAAAAAAAAAAAAAACGTGGCATACGAGTTTTTTTGCAGTTTAATATCGGTGCTTTTTTTTAATTCGCTTGCTGCTAGGGCTTGCAATACCGGACCAAATTTTCAAAACCGGTATTACGGTATTTCATTATATTAATATCGGGATTCTGGTATTAATGCCGGTATTTAAAAAACCAAAAAAAAAAAAGCGAAACTACACTGCAAAAAATAGAAAAAAAAAAAATTAAAAACAAAATAAAATATTAAATTCAATAATGTTTAATTCAAAACAGTAAACGTTTTTTTAACCCATTATCGGCCGCTACCAGAAATCACAGGAATTTTTTGAATTCCTTTTAAATACTTACTTTTAGGAGCTCAATTTAGAAAAATTAAAAAAAAAAATTTTTTTTTAATTGTTGTTCTCTAGATATGAAATGGTCGAAAAATCGACCATTGGCCAGAAGTCAACATCCATATATATAAATAAAGAAATGCGTTTTTTTTTACGAATATTTAGCTTTAATTCAATTTATTCGTTTTTAGTTGTATCAAAAATGTTATTTATTGGTAAGATATGAATAATGAACGCAAAAAAGGTTAGATAGTTTGGTGGTATTCATCAAAACATTTGGCGTGCAAGTAAACATTACATATTTTGCATGTAAAAATTGTATGTTTTTTGCATACTTTGCAGCGACAATATTTGTTTTGAGGGCTTTTTACCACAATATGGTGGGAAACCAGGAGGGCATTCTTTTTTATCAACATCAGCAGCGTTATCTTCCATGTCTTCGTTCATCATATTGGAAGTCAGTAGCTTGGTAGTAACAGCAGAACGAAACTCTAATTGAGTAAGCGGCTTTGTGTTTTCATGCTTTGCCAACATGCAATGCATCTTCCAAGCATTGACCATTGCATTGCCGAGAGCGTTGGTCCATAGTGGCCACCACCACTTCTTTCCTCGTATGCATATTCGATAGTTGGCCACTGCGTTGTCGTGAAGGTCAACGCCTCCCATACCTTGGTTATATTCACGAATCACTTTAGGTTGGGGAATCGCAACTGTTTTCCTTTGCGTACGACAATATCTTCGAGCATTGAACAATGGCTCGACTGTAGAATTATTAGTAATGATATTCACAACTGCATTGTCATTCCAACGGAAGACCAATATTTCTTGCTTAGCATCGAATAATTGGTCAAATTCGCCACGTTCAGCCTTTTTTAAATTTGCTAATGGAATTTTCGCCATTCTGTTTTCCCGTATTGTGCCAGTTGCAAAGAAATGGCGTTCATTCAGTAGACACATAAGATGATAGGAGGAAAAAAATTGTGAAAGAAAATAATATGACAATCGGGATCAGATACATTTTTAAGCAAATTCAAAACCGTTTGAGCGCCAAGATCGATATTTTTATCATGGGGAGTTGCCGAGCCACCGTATGGTATGGAAAAGAATAGATATCCTTGCTCTGAACACAAGTACCATGATTTGAATCCGAACCGAATCGGTTTTCCGCGAATAAACATCTTGCACGTGTGTCTTCCAAAATAGGGTATCATCTGTTCATCTATAGATAAGATGTGGCTGAAAACTCCGAACTGCATAAATTTTTCATTGAGAGCATCAATAATCGGTCGGACTTTCGCAAAGCGATCTGCTACGTTCAGATTGTTGTTATCCGAGAGGTGGAGAAATCTTTTTATGACTTTGAATCGATTTCGGCTCATCGCTTGCTTCACCATAAGTACTCCCATGTCCTGCTGAACTGACCTATAATTATCGATGTGTGGCAGCGTGTGATACCCTGATAGGTACAATATACCAATCAAGCGCCGCATATCATTTGGTGTCACATCAATGGTTGCATTATTTTGAGTGGCATATAAATTCGTGAAGTGAGTAATATCCTCGACCATCAAAATACAATGAAAATATGTCATACGGTGACATACCACCTATTCAAAGTCAAAAACTAAAAATTAAGACTCTAAAACGACTAAGGCCCGGTTGTTCAATAGCCAAACAACTCATGAATAAGCTATCTATCGAATAAATTTTTTAAATTCTGTCAAATTCAATACAAATTTTACAAATTAATTCGCTAGAAATCTAAGGTTTGTTTGTCTATTGAACAACCGGGCCTAAATGATATTAAAAAAAATTGTTCACTTACCAGTTTTTGCGCAAATTTCTTCCTTTTTCAAACTTTCCACGTTGATTGGTGCTCTGGTGTAAGTAAAATCCCCAGGTTTCTGCCAATCAGGAACTTCAAAATCTTTCCTTTGAATAAGGATGGATTAGCAGCTTTTTTAGGTCTTCCATGTCTTTTTGCGGCTTTCATTGTCTCGAACGTACTGTAACTCCACTTCCCCGGTAATTTCATTCGCACAATCATCATTGCCATCATTTAGAGCAATTTGATTATCGTCGATATCTTCTTCATCAGTCACATAGTCTACTTTAGGTGGAATATACACGACATCAACATCTTTTGAACTCATAATGGCTTGATCTTTCTCGTCATCCGAACACGGCTCGTTCAAAGCAGGCATGATTTCTACCATGGTTAACACTTTTCGAAAAGACATTTTCTTTATATAAAACCACTCCAAAATGCAATTATCTCACTTTTATTTGCCACACACACGTCTGCTCTGCAGAAAAGAATAACAATTATGACAAAGCAACAGCGAAAATAAAAAAAAATTCGCAAAATTTTTCACAGCCTACTAGCAAAATTTCAAATTCAAATTCTGCAGAAAAGAATAACAAATATCACAAAGAACAGCGAAAATAAAAAAAAAACAGCAGAATTTTTCACAGCCTACTAGCAAAATGTCAAATTCAATTAAATATCTACTTGACGACTTCTGGCCAGTGGTCGATTTTTCGACCACCAAAAATAACGCTCTTCTGGGAAGTAGAAAACTTTCAATATTGTTGCGGATATCAATTGATTATTGTTATTTGGTCTTTCCGCTTCCTCAATATGCAAAAATAAAATAAGTAATTTTAGTTTTAAGACTTTTTACTGAATTTTGAAAATTGGTCCAAAAAAAGTCCTTTCTTCTTCCTTTCACGAAAATCTGCAAACTTTTATTTTTTTACGAAAAGCTAAAATCAATGCGTTAACAAAAGATCAAAATTGTCTTATCCATCAACGGTTTAAACAAAACATATTTAACGTTTGAGTTACATCGCTTCAAAGTTGCTGGTCGAAAAATCGACCAGCGGCCGAAAATGGGTTAAAGTGACACAAAAGAGAAGAAAAATATAAGATATAAGAGAGTAATAAAATAATAATATATGATCGTTAATACCGGTATTGAACGGTATTAAAAAATAGCCGTAATACCGGGATCACAGAAACCTACTTGCTGCATTAAAATAGCATTAAGGTGGATATAAATTAATATGAAGAATATATTTTTTTTTTTTTTTACGTACATACATTTTCAAAAAATTTCTCTTTAAACTGTGAGAATTTCAAATTAGTAAGGCGCCTAAAGAGGCCGTCGAAAATGATCAAAGTGACATTTATATTTTGAGAGGTTGTTTGATCAGGCAACCCTAAAAATTTTCCAAAATTGTCCACAATTTGCCGCCATATTTCATTCTTTGATCAGGCAACCTTAAAAATTTTCCAAAATTGTCCACAATTTGCCGCCATATTTCAGGAACTTTAAACATTTTTGAGTCAATTTTATGATATCCATCCGTCCATCCGACCTAAACCTAGCCCCTAGCCCCTAGCACCTAAAGAAATGACTCATATGAGATCAACTTAAACTGCCATAAGATTCAAATTTTTCATATGGGCCGAGACCCAAATTGAGTTTGTGTATGTTTAGTAAACCCATTTATCGGTAGTCCAAAAATAAACTCTATAGAACAACTTCTAGTCACGGCCCCCATATAAAGCTGTGTCCCAATATTCTACTCAATCTGTAAAAAAACCTTTTGTATAAATTTTTCTCAAATTTTGTATATGTTTTTGCTACAATAAGTCGCCTTTACAAATATGATCAGTATGGGTCAAGTCGACCAAGTCACCATATAAATATATCATCCCGTATGAACTTTTTCATATCTGCAGACAAAAATATTAATAACAATGCCACTCAATTTTGGTTTAAGCTTATTTTCTATATCAAATTAGTCAGACCTTAGCGTATAGTCGGTATAGACCGACTATAATATTCTTACTAGTTTTTTTACATAAATTTTTATTGAATTCTGAGTGAGTGGGGGTTTATAAATCGATTTTCCTTTCTACATTTTTATTTTATTAAATATTTATTTGTTAAGAACCTAAACATGCGTTAAGGTAATTTATTTCCAAGTAAATATATTTTCTCCTTTCTATTCAGTTTAGTATTTGTTTGTTTTTTTTTTATTATTTTATTCCATACAACAATATTTTCTTGATATTACCTTATTTATTTAGTGGCAGCGGTGTTGAGTATACCACTCTTATATATGTGATTTAATACAGTAAACGATGAGTAGTTGTAGAATGTTGCATGTTATGATTACAAATTGCAGACATTTGTTAAGAATTCACTCTCATATTTGTGTCACACACATCAGAGATGTAACATTATGGACTGTGTTAGCATTTTCGATGAATAAGTATTTTAGTCTTACAGGGAACGTGTCATGGTGCATCTACAGTTCGTTATGAAATTGGATATGTTGCCATAGCGGGTAGTTCATTTTTTCCAAGGGCTTCCAATTGTAGCATTTCTTATTTGTGCTAGTCAAATATTATAATATAAATTCAATCTCAAACCTAAAAAACCCTAAATTCACTATTTATTTATTATTATTTAAACATCACATCATATACTTAAATGAGAAACGATAACATTTTTGGTGGTACAATTTGTTAGCTCAATACTGAACAATTTGTTAGCTCAAAACACCACTATGAAGTAACTCATGCGAAGAAGTTAACAATGTTATTTTTATTGAAAACTGGTCCAGGCGACACAGGTAAAAAATGGAAAAAACATTTATTCACTAACATTAATACTAAAACATCCTTTTGATCAAACAAGAAGCCTCCACAACAGCCCAGAAATACACATTTCATCTTCAACTATACTCATACCAGGACTGACCAGGAGACTCAACCGCTCTAAACCTGACGATCCGTTGGGCCTTAGACAAGCAGATGTGCTGCAGGATAATGAAATGAAGCATTATCTCTTAAATGAACTTAGAAATAAAACTAGTCACTGTAGATACTAGCTGTAATATTAAACGCTATATATTATTAAATTTAATTTTTTTGTAATTTTTTTTTGATGTGTAAACATCTATGTTATGCTCTATGCTCTCATGTTACCCTGTGAGCCGTAAGTCAAATCGGTGTGACTTATGATTGTATTGGTGAAAAAATTATGATATAAAATTGTTTCAGCTAATTCAACAACCCTTTGCTGTAAAACGACAAAAATTTCACAATGCAGTTGTTTGCTATAAGTGATACATAGATGACGCTTTCTGTTTGATTTTAAAAAAGTGACATAAAAAAATCTTTAATTACTAGATGTTTATACATCTCCCCTGTGACCGGACTCACTTTTTTTTTTATATAAGTTTTTATTTGCAATCTATTTAACAATAATAAGCAAATGGGTCAAAACTCAACAATAACATTAGTTTCAACCTCCACTGAGATTAAAACATATCTACAATCGTATTCAATTACATCCTCACATAACTTACATAAGACTTAGGTCTATTTTATTTTATATATAGTATTCACATTAACTTTAGTTATTTACATCTGTTTTTTCCTAAAAGGAAGATCTAGCCTATGGTAAATTTTCAGCCTATTTACCTCTTCACTATCATCCAGTAAACTAATTGCAAGTAAATTTAGGTGACTACTTAATCCTTCAAGATATCTTGAGCTAATACTACAGATTTCTTCTTTACCTTTTGGCACTGAAAGGCCTGTATGTATGTTATTGTTTGTTATAAACCAGAGTGCGTTTAACATCATCCTTAAAGTTCTAGATTGATAATGTTGGAGAATTTTAATGTTCGAATTGCTTGCAGTAACCACAGTTGGATTCCCTATGTCCATACAGTTTTCAAAATAGTTTTATATAGCAATACCTTGTTTTCAAGGCTTAACTCCGAGTTTTGGCCAAGCAACCAATACATACGTTTAGTTTTTATGTCTAAATGATTTCTTTTTGCCTTTATATGGTTCTTCCATGTCAATCTTCTATCTAAATTCATCCCAAGGTATTTTACACAGTCTGATTTAGGGATTTCTTCACCATTTGAAAACGTTAAAGGACAATTTTGTTGAGTTTGTTTTTGTACCATTTTAGAGGCTTCCTCTTTAGAGTCATTACTTGCCATTAACGCTGTATCATATGTTGCATATGTTGCAACCGTAACATCTCCAGTAATCGGCAAATCCGAGGTGAAAATATTATAGAGCACAGGGCCCAGCACGCTGCCCTGTGGTATTCCTGCCTTTATTTCACAGATATTTCATATTTCGCTATTTATTTTCACATAAAAACGTCGATTTTGTAAATACGACTTAAGGACAAAACAGTACAGTGCAGGAAGTTCTTGTTTAAGTTTAAAAAGTAGACCTGGATGCCAAACTCTGTCGAAAGCTTGCTTACTACTTGTACTACTCTATGGCACTGTTCAGGAGTTCCATGCTTAAATCGAAATCCAAATTGATGATCAGGTATAATATTTTGTTTTTCTAATATTGGCAGCATTCTGCGTAAAAAGAGCCTTTCGAATATTTCTGAAAAAGTGGACAGAAGACTTATATGCCTATAAGATTTGATATCATTTTCCGGCTTCCCAGGTCTTGGAACCATCATTACTTCTGCACATTTCCATTTTGATCGGACTCACATGATTTTTTATGTATTTATATAACCAAACAGTCACCGTTCAACTGCATTCATACGTACGTTTATAAAAATTTTGTTATTTTGTGTTTTTGTCTGCGTTTACTTTAATTCAAATCTTTTTTTTATTGGATACATCCTTTCTATTTTTGAACCAAAAATGCAAAAAGCAGAAAAAAGTCAGCCTTTTTAAAATTTTTGGAACAAAAATATATTTGAACCACCTTTTACCGCATATTTCACCCACCTTCTACTGTATGTTCTCTTCGAATTGCCAAAAATTGCTTAGCATACTTTTATGCTTTTATAAAATTACTAGATGTAACCCGGTGTGCTTCGCTACACCCTCCCCCTTCCCCGTGAATCGTTTTGAGGGCTCACGCAAAGTCCCAAGGCTCTCACTAATACAGTATTTCAGATATGTCACATTTAATATTAAGATTGTGTAGGGGTGCCACGCGCATTTGTCCAATCCCGCCCATTTTTTTGTCTGACTACTCACGTTAATAACAGATGACTTGAGACAAATTTGCAAAGCTTTCTCTATCATATTAATATACATGATATTTAAAGTTTACTTTGTGTGGGAGGTGCCACGCCCGCTAAAAATATCTAAAAAATTACAGCCAGTAAGACCCTCTGAAAATCTCAGGAAGGTCGGATGAGTAGTTACGGAGATTACCTCCTACAAACAAACAAACAAACACATATTACATCTTTATTATGTTAGTATAAATTATTATCATAAATTTTTTTTTGAATATTTGCTGATATACTCGTACAATGTTTTTTGGTTTTTTCATTCGGTACAACTATTATAAAATTTTTCGGCGTTCCTACCCTGGAGCAAGGTACATGTAGCTGCCCATGAGAAGAAGATGGATTATCAAAATTAGATCTGGCAACACTTAGCTATTGGCCTTGAGCTTAGAATATCATTTGGCAATTTTTCTTTTTAGCGATTTTTGATTTTGCCCATTTTTGATTTTGAAGATTTTTTTGGGCGATCTTTATTTTTCGCAATTTTCGGTTTTGGCGAATTTTTGAATTTGGCGATATATTTTCTACGATAAATCACATCGATAATTAATGTACTTCTCAAAAGACTGTCGCTTTCGTAGTACTTCATATTCTTCATATAGGAGGTGCCACGCCCACTAATCCCATCCCGCCCAGTTTTTATTGGACTACTTACATTAATATCTGATGGACTTGCGCAAAATATCAAGTTTTTCCCTTTTATATGATATTAGATATCTACTTTGCAGGGGTGGTGCTACGCCCACTACTTCGATCACGCTCATTTTTTTGTTCGACTAATCATACAAAAAACCTATGGGCTGACGCTAAGCCACAAAGTTCTCTCTTTTACGGTACTCCAGATATATGACATTAAATAGTTACTTTGCATGGGGAGTGCCACGCCCATTAGTGTGAACCCGCCAATTTTTTGTCCGACTACTCATACCAAGATCTGATGGTGTCGTGCAAAGTGTCAAAGCTTCCCTTTTTTAGTACACCAGTCATATGATATCACATATTTACTTTGTACGGTCGGTGCCACGCCCACTACTCCGATCACGCCCATTTTTTGTCTAATTAATCACATGAATAACCTATGAGCTCACACAAAGTCCCAATATTCTCACTATTACAGTATTCCAGATATATGGCATTTTATATTTAATTTGTATGGCAGGCGCCACGCCAATTGGTCCGATACTGCCCATTTTTTGTCCGACAACACACATTAATAATAGGTGACATCAGACAAATTTGAAAAGCTCTCTCTATCACAGTACTCGAGATATATAATATTGAATTATTATTTGTATGGGAGGCCACGCCCACTTATCCGATCGCGCCCATTTCCGGCGTAGCTACTAATATTAACAATAGGTGACCTTACACAAATTTGCAAAGCTTTCCCTATCATAGTACTCAAGATATGTATATGATATTAAAAATTTACTTTGTGTGGGAGGTGCCACGCCCACTAAAAATATTAAAAAAATTATAGCCTATAGCACTTCCCATATCCGCAGTAAGACTCTATGAAAATTTCAGGAAGATCAGATGGGTAGTTACGGAGATTACCTCCTACAAACAAACAAACAAACAAACAAACAAACAAACAAACACACACTACCTCTTTATAATATTAGTATAGATTTACTCTTCCAATTTACATATCTTCTGTATGTTCAACAGATCAATTTTATCTAAAAAATCATTATTCAATGAATAAATTCATTATCTAATGAATTTTATTTAAAAATTCATATATTTGTATAAATTACAAATCAAGGATTGTTATAATTTAGTCGCAAAGATTGTGGCATTTTAAAGTCATAAATCTTTAACTGGAAGACGGGCGCAATCGCAGTCTATCGAATGAATTAGATGTTTTAGTTAATATTGAATGACTCATAGCGGCATTAAATCTCATTCTCCATAATTTCAAATCATTGAATTTGGGAGAAATTAATTTATTTTTTGATTTTTAACTGCCAAAACATTTTCAATCTGAAATTTATCTTCGTAATAATGATACATTCCGTCTCTGTTGCCATTGGGGCAGAGTACTACTGAACTCATTTCTTTAAAATCAATTCTTCCAAAGTCTTTGTGAAGGAATTATTTATAAAAATCCCTCAATCAAGCAAAAATCCCAAATTTATTTGAAAAACTTTTTTAATGAAAAAAAAAAAAAAATAATAATAATTCAATCAGAGTTCGTTTGATATCAGTACTTATTTCATCATTGGATCCTTTGGTGTGTACAATATTGCTACCAAATTTTGATACATAACATAAACACATAACATTGCATCTTAGTCTACTGATACAGTTCCTCGACATAAAATAACAATTTTGTAATATGAATCGTCTTGTTTGGCTCTTCGAAATAATTTCATTCCGTTATATAATAAAAAAAAAAAATATTTTCGCAGTGGATAACTGATATGTTTGTTCGAGACAACATTTCAGAAAGCTTTCGTTATATATATATTGGAAGAGGGAATTCTGAAGAAAATGGTCAAATTCAAGAATTTTTAAATAGACGATAAATTGGTTCAGCTAAATCTACTTGGTGTATACTAGAATACCAAGTGCATCATCGGCCGCCACAAAATTATTCAACTGAAAGTCATTTGCCTAAACCGGAAAATATATACTTTAGAGAATGCAATGAAGATCAAGCAATTTCAAATAGTTGTTAGCAGCATTTTTCGAATAGACATATACTGAAATACTATTATTTTATGCTTAGACTGATAATGAAAAACTTGAAAAAGAGGCAACGAGGTAGTAGTAATATTATTTGAAAATTAGATGTTATATCTCCTAGAGATATTGAATTATGTCACTAGCACCTACTTCTTCTTCATGTTAAAGGATCAAAAACCTACAAAAGTTTACGTATATATCAAGACGAGCTATATTTGTTGCTGCTTGCCATGTGCTTGGTATTGTTTCGAACGATAATGAATGTTAAAATGAAGCGCAAAGAAAGCCATTCTCGTCGAAGATTGTGTGAACCATTTCGATGCTATAAAATGGAATGAAGTTGTCAAAGAAGTTATGCATGTTAATACTAGTGGTAATATTTTCTGTTTAACGGATCATGCAGGTTGTGTTAATGAACTTTTCAAGATTGCATTACTTTATAAACTGAATTCAATGAACCTACGAAGTCTACCATGTGCACTGCATTGTGCATTCTGTGTTATTGTTTCTAAATATTGCATAATGTGTTTAAGTTAGAAATCAATTTAGTAGAAATTTTAGTGTCTGCAATGAAGGCTAACAGTGCATAAGCTCAATGGATTAAAAATTCTTCATTGCTTATTGTCTATGAAGTTTCAATATGTCCAATTAAGCAATCGATCGTACATTGCACGATATTTGTACAAATGATCACATTCCCGGTGAAAAAACTTTATTAATGTGTGGAGATTTTCGGCAAATTTTGCCAGTTGTTTCACAGTCAACGCGAGTAAAGCGCATTGAAAATTTCAATAAATCTTACCCTGAACAACATTTCATAAATTTATTGAATTTCTTGGAAAACTTGGAAAGCAGCATGCCATATCACATTCTATTTGGTCATGATATTACTGAAATTCTTATAAATTTGATTCGGGACACATATTCTACTATTGAAGATACTTACGGTAATTAATATACTAGAAACCATTCACACTTTGTTAGTTTTGGACCCCGTAATATAATATGTCACTGATACTATAGAGCAGGGACATCTATCCAATACTACTAGAGTTTACAGAATCAATTGAATGAAAGAAAATTCGTAAATTTTCTTGTTTTGCAGCTAAATTTAAAACATAGAAAAGATTAACATTCGAATTTCGAGTACTGGCTTATACTGGAAATTACTATATGTTCAGCAGGAACCTACATAGTTTTTTGTATAGAATGTAAAAGTCTTTACGCAATATATAATACTATACTTTAATGACCATATTCCAAAATTAAAACGTGCGATCCAAAATTATAATACGTATTATTTTTTCAATTTCAAAAAAAGCAATATTACATATATTCCATATCCTTCAAATAACAAATAATTTGGAAAAATATATTGTATGATCTGTACAAAAATATAAAATTATGCCAATATTTTGAATATTAAGATTTTTTATTTTTTTTAGATTTTACTTTCATACTTTTTCTTGATTATTTTACACATTTGTAATAATATTGACCACTTTTACTATTTATAAAAAAATTGCGGTTTTAAAAATTATTAAATTTTTATTTTAAATGATTAAATTTTTTAGACGCATAATTAAAAATATTGCCAATGGTTTTAATCTTATCTATAATATTAATAGGTAAAGCGATTTTTTGTAACATATTCTACACCTTCAATTATCAACCGATTTTGACAATAAATATAGCATCTGCAAGTTTTTTTTTGCAGATGTTCACCATCTGGTACACTTTTTTGATTTTGAGTAAAATTCACTTGAAGTTGCTAGTAACACATACACAAAACTCATATTTAAAATCCAAATAAAAAACTATACAATGCTGTGTGTGTGTTTATTAAATTTGTGTTGAATTATGAATTGGCAAAAATTGATTTGCATACCTTTAGGCTTTTGTAAAATAATTTGTGAATGAAAAAACAATATTGCATAGAATTTGCACTGGAATTTCGACGGCTGGGCTCTTCTAGTTAAGATTATTGGAATTAATTTTAAAAATTATAAAAAGTTCATTTTTTAAAAATTGGATTATATAAATTAACAAATCCCCTTTAAGTGATTTCTGGAAATCTGAAATTGAGTTCTTTTATTTCAATATGTTTTTTCTATAAACTCCCACGTGGAAATAGCGCACAGATCTGGATCTGGCACCCGGCCAATTCCAAACTAAAGCTGGCTACTAAATCATATGATCGTAAATCAGCTACATATCTATACAATCAGAAGTTATATTGCAATTGACCTTCATTATATTTAAATTATGATCGAGGGAATTATGTCAAAACTTAAAAAGTCATTCAAAAAGAATCACTTTGGTTTGCTTTCAAAGTTATAATGTGTAAGAGTTTCAGAAAACATTCTTAAATGTCAGTATAAATTTTCGGTATAACAACATAAACAAGTAAAAAAATCATAGCCTGCCCAGACCGATCCCAACTTTGCTAAGTAAAATATAGGATACTAGCTGACCCGGTAAACGTTGTTTTGCCATAGAACCATAAATTAATGATGATATGTGTCTGCCATGTATGGGAATTGCCACGCCCACTTGTTTGATCCCGCCCATTTTTCACATTACTTCTAAGACTTATCACTCGTGAGCACACACCTATTTTCAATAAATTCGGGTTTATAGTAATCCAGATAGATTTTGTTATGGGAGGTTCCACGCCCACTAGCCCAATCGCGCCTATTTTTGGTACGACTACTTACATTAACAACCAATAGACGTGCCGAAAGTTTCAAGACTCTGGCCCCCATTGTACTGTAGATATATGATATGTATTTACCATGTATGGGAGCCGTCACGCCCTCTGGTTTGATCCCGCCCATTTCTCACATAACTGCTCACACTCATCATTTGTGGACTCACAACTAGTTTCAAGACTGTCGGGCTTATATTGCTGCAGATAATTTTTTTGTGTGGGAAGTGCCACTCCCACTAAACAAATCCCCCCATTTTTGGTATGAATACTTGCATTACCAGCCAATTGACGTGCAGAAAGTTTCAAGACTCTGGCCATCATAGTAATCTAGATATTAACCATATGTGGAAGGTTCCACGCCCACTGGTTTGATCACGCCCATTTTTCCGGGTACTAGCGTTGATAACTTATGAACTCACACTAAGTCCCATGACTTTATCTATTACAGTACTCTAGATATATGACATTAAATATTTACTTTGTATGGTATGTGCCACGCCCATTGGCCCGATCCCACCCATTTTTTTCGAAACTTTTCATATTAGTTTAATATGTACATGCACATAGCTTCAGAGCTGTATTCCAGAGATTATATGTTAACATTAAATGTTAAAAATTCACTTCATATGGGAGGTGCCACGCCCACTTGAAAAATCCAAAAAATATAGCAAATTTTTCCTTTCAGATAGGCAGTTAATTACTGTAAAAAGTTCACGACGTTTGGTGCAGTGGTCTAGTCTCCTATAAAGGGCAAACAAACATACATACAAACATACATCCTTTTTTTATACAAGAAGACGATAGGAAATAAGCAAATACCAAATTTTTTTTCATAAATCAAATTTTAAAAAAATGTGTGCATTATTTTTGTTTTTTTTTATATATTTAAGAGACTAAAATAGGTCCTATAGGGTTTATTTGATATGGATCAAATATTGTTGGAAGCACAAACTTATATCAATAAATCACGATCTAGAATGATCAACCCAGGATTCATAAGTGATAACCCTGTTTTAAACTGATTGATTCAAATTTCCACCAAATCGGGAACACTAGTATAGAATCTTTGCACTTCCGTGGATGTTCGTTGGTACTAAGTTAATCACAGTGAAGCATCCTAAAATGCCTTTTAAATCTACAGGATACGTTAATATAAGTTAAGGTACGGAAGTGCAACCATTCCAAATTCCTGGCAAAATTAAAATGTTTGCAAAATGAGCGCTACACGCGCAACAAAAAACATTAAAATTAAAATTATAAATTCATAGCGGACGCTATCTTGCATTTTGTTTAACATTCCGTTCACATGAAATGTGAACCCCAAAATATTTTTCTAAAAATGAGCGCTGCACGCGCAATAAAAAATTTATAAGTTAAAATATTTAACTTGCCCCAGACGCTACCTTGCATTTTTGTTTTTACCTTTCGTTCACATAAAATGTGAATCCATTTTGCTGATAAGCAAAATTGTCTTTACTAAAAATGTTCATGAAGTTGTAGTCCTCTTTATTTTCTTAATGTTAGTTAGTTCAATTTCGACATCCAACTCGCATAGCGAGGTTTTATCAATAGAATAATTTAGAATAATTAAAATTAAGAGACAATGCAAATAATACTGAATTTATTAATCTAAAGAATAAAAAATATAAATGCAAATAAATACTGAATTTATTAATCTAATGAATAAAAATATAAAAGATTAATTGTGTCGGAATTGGGTAAGAAATAATTTATATAAACTTAATAAAAAATGTCCGTTCACAAGGTTAAACACAAAGGTAACACCCGTTTGTTAAGAAAGGTAAAAGCAACTTTAAAAAATCTTTCCTTCACAAACTCAGCGGCATTAGTTTGAGCCTGATAATATGGATTTCACACTATTGATTAATATTCCATAATCGATCTTACTAGAGACGTTTTATCGAAAGCAAGAGTAGGTTTTGCTTTACTATCATGATTACTAAATATGATCAATGAAAGCAAGTTTTCTAGACAAGATCTAAAAATGTTTCAGAGGTATCCACTATTATTCGTTGGCTCTTAAGATTCAGCTCCATCAATATTACATGCTTCGTTTAAAAACCATTGGGATGTCAATTGAGAATATTAAAAATAGAAATGTTTTGATACATTTCCAATTAGTTTCCAAGCGAGCTTTTAATTCACTTTTAAGTCTTTGGTCTGTTACAAAACACCGGTCTCATTCCATTTCAGATGACTTAAGTTTGGTACTTTTCCAGATTTAGTACTTTTTGAAATTCTCGTTTTGTTTTCGCTACCATCTCAGAAACTTTTACGCTATGTATCATCAATTTACAGCTAGTTGAAGTCACTTAAGGAAACTTGCTTTACTCTTCTATGTTGACTTTCTTCACTAAAAGTGTTTTCTGTATTTATTGTTAAGTTATTGATTACATACAATTTGAAGCATAAACTCTTAACTGCTAGATATGATAACTTATATTTCTTCAATATGTTTTGGCTAAGGCTATATGTGTGTCGAAAATATATGTATTTATATATATTTTTGTTATCCCATGTATTTATATATATTCTTGTTATCCCATATTTGTGATTGCAGTTTGTTAAAATGTTTCATATTTCTCAAACTCAAAAAGAAATCATAATATTATTGATAATATTGGCTTAAGTGAGTTTTTGTAAATGTTAAAGAAAGCTTTAGAGTTTATTGAAAGAAAATTGTGCGTAGAAACATAAATGTATGACTAATTGAATAAACGTGAACAATTTTTATGAATTATTACTTTTTAAATCTGCTGTCATGAAAAAATTCTTAAATTTGAAGAAAGTTCTCATGCAAAATAAATTGCACAACATTTCAATGATTATGCGAGAAACTTAAGTCTAGAGCTTCTAGGGAAAATATTTCGGTATTTGAGATTTCTTGTGAAATAAGTATCACGTTTTGATTACAGAGCTAGGCCAAGTGGGGATAATGAAAATAAAAACAAAAAAAACTGTTAAATTCGGCCATGTCGAACCTTTGATTCCCTCCAACTGTGCCTGAAACTCAATATTTAAGCCAATATCGGGTACAGTTACCACTTTAATATAGTTGCTATTTAATTATAATACAACTAGCCACAGTAATTGTCGTTATTTAATGTCCGATAAACAGTCTGGATTTCGGGCCGAATATAGTTGCATTGCTGGTCCTACTTGTATAGCCCAAGATGCCAGCAGGGACACTGACGATGGCTGTGTTGCAATGTTGGTGTTGTTGGATCATTCAAAAGCTTCTAATATCGTTGACCATACTATATTGATTCAAGAATTAGAGAAAATTACACATTTTTCCTCAACATGTAAAGGATTGAGTGCAGTGTGTTGAAATAAAACCATTAACAACCTCAAAATTTCTTTTCGTTATCAGGCGTGTTTCACAGGCCTCCCTGCTCGGGCCTCTCCTTTTTTCCATCTATGTAAATGATCTTCCTAAACAGTTGCTCCACTTCAATATTAGAATGTAAGCTGATGACGCCCTACTTTAACCTACGGATGTAAGATTCGTGCAAGTTGTGATGGCACTAGCAAATCAATATTGAACGTTACTTATAACAATATTTCAAGATATGTTTATATAACTAATTAAAATTTCCACATTATCACTCCTTACTTTAAGAGAATATTGGGTGTGCTGTTCGAAGATCTGCTGCTAATAAAAACTGTAATATTTCTTTATAAAATTATTATAACCGGTAAGCTATGTCATCTTTTTAGTGAACTCAAAAAAAAAATCTAAATTTAGTTAACATTAGTCATCATCACTGTTAAATCGGTTGTCAAGTGAAGGTGCGTTAGCTTGTGATATGTTAATTTAAAGTTATAAAGATAGATTTAATACGAAATATGAAATAAAACCACTAAGAAGTTTATATATTTAAACTAAATATTTAGTAAAGGGAAAAAGTTTTGTAAAAGAAAAAATCATCCTTACATTCTGAGATGAATAGTTTATTTGTGGACACAATTTTAGGCATTTAAATGAAAATTTTATAAAATTTTTTTATCCTATTTTTACAAAAAAAAAAAAAAAAAAAAAAAATGTGCCAGAATTCAAATATGAAAACAATTAAAGAAAATAGTGATTAAAAAATTTTATAAATTCTATTGCTATTTCCTTCCTTGTTACAGCCTTCTTATAAAATAGAAAGAAAAAATCAATTGATAAGTTCGATTAGTAAGTTATCGGACATATAATTGGAAATATAAACGTTATCGAACATATCGCACCTGTACCTCTAAAGTGAGTCAACTTAAAATTTACAAATTTTCAGTAGAGGCAAAAAACTCTTTTTTTTTCAATATTTTTTATAAAATTTAAAAACAGTTGTTTCATTGTAAAGAATTGCGAATAATAAGTATATAACAGTAGTTGTTTTTGCGATTTTTTCAGTGATCATCAAAAATAACAAGTTTTTGGGTGCAACTCAAAATGTGTCTTTTTAGTGGATTCTAAAGAATTTACTCTTATAACACAAATAGGGTTACAACTGTAAACCCGATGTAAGATTTTTACAGTGGAAAGATATTTATTTTTATTTATTTATTTATTTATTAGTCTATGGAAATTTTTCCTTACAGACTATAAAAGTAACATACATAACATTTGTAAACACACATATATAAATTCGATCAAACATTTTTAAAAACAATTTAAAATTAAAAAATACAAGCTAAATACTTATTACATATTATTTAGATAAAGTATTATATTATATTATGTTTAAACATAATATAATAGCTTAATATTTATCACAAATTATCTGATTGGCTCCTTAATTAATTTATTCTCATAATCCCAATAAATATTACAAAAACCATTTTTTTTTTTTTTATTCTATGTTTATTTATTTTTGTATAAGATTCGGATCAAAATGGCTTAAGTCATAAGAGGAAAATATTCCAAAAACAGCTAAAAAATTGTTAAACAAATAAAACGAGGTAATAGACACATTCCAATTTTTTAACATAAATATGTGAAAAATGGCTAAATCTAGCCGTTTAATTGCTAAATACCGGTAATTGCAATGCTGTTAATAATTATAATTATTCGTAGAAAATGTTTCATTAAATGATTTCCAAATAGTCCGTTTATTTGCTAAAAGGAAGCAATAATCAAAAACTTCTACAAAGAAAACTTTTTTATGCGTAAATTTAAATATCTAACATAATTAAATTTTTATCAATATCTTTTATTTTAGGTTTTAAAAAATACAACACTATCAGCATTTGCAGTGATGGCAGTGAATCGAATATGGTGGTGAGTCTATTTTTAAGTCTTAATAAATGAAGTATTTTTTAAATTCCGGGATTTATGGGACTGAAATCGTTTTTTTTTATGTGTAAACATCTTTACGCGCAGGGGGGTAAATTTCTATTTCACAATACAATCACAAAAACAGCGTAACTCATATCGGTGTGAGCTGAAGCAGATAACGCTGTGTGACATATGATTGTATTGATGAAAAAATTATGATATAACATTGTTTTTTTATGCCACTTTTTTAAAAGCGTCATCTATGTATCACTTATATACGTTTATATTGGGATATTTTTAACGTTTTACAGCAAAGGGTTGTTGAATTAGCTGAAACAGTTTTTGCTATAAGTGATGAATAGATGACGCTTTCTGTTTGATTTTAAAAAATGACATAAAAAAATTTTTAATTACTAGATGTTTACACATCTTCCCTGTGATCGGACTCACATGATTTTTTTTATTACGAATCATCCCAAACATGTTTACTTTTTATAATAATAATTATTTTTATTTTATTTATTTATTTAGTCTATGGAAATAAAGCCTTATAGACGGTATAAGTGTTACCTTATATAGTTAAAATTTACAAAAAAAAAAAAAAAAAAAACAAAAAAAAATTGGTTAATTATTAAAATTTATATAATATTACGTTTAATAACATTAATATTTACCGATATATAAATAAAGACTTACAGTTCATTAAAACTTTTACGTATATTCCAAAATGGCACAAAAAACTTGAAGAGAGAATGGGATGAAAGACCATGCTGATCATTGTGGAACGTTAAATTTAATACTGCTGAGTAGAAAATCGGAACAAACATTACCATTTATCAGATTTATTAGGAATTAATAAAGTTGAAAATTATAAAGTAGATACATTTAACCTGTAACTGGCCCAATTTAATCTAAATCTAATCCAATTTTTATATATTTTTAATCACATGTTAATGATCTTTCATACTGTAAACTGCGACGAAATGCTATTGATCAAAAAGCAGGAACTAAAATGAAATAAATTTATCGAGATTTTGTTAAAAATAGTTTTTCCTTTTTTTTTTTTAAACAAGAATGGGATCTACTATATACAAGAATGGGATCTACTACATAGAGAAAAAATAATTTTTTATCGTTTTTCGAATGCTTCAAAATATAATGTAATACTTCTTTTTGTGTGCGTACGTACCTTAAGCAATTTAAAATTTTCTATAAAAGTTTCTAAATTATTTTTTTTCCCATATTTCCTTGCTATTTTGTTATAACTATTTAAACATCATTTGCAATTGTGTTGTGTTGTTTTTATGATGTTTTATTTTACAATTCTGCAACTTTTTTTTATTTCCTTACTTTCAACTCAAGTGTAATTATATAATCCTATAACAAACTGCAACGACTTGTAACTTTCTGAAGAGAAAAATGTTGTTTTAAGTTTATTTTTCAGATTTAGCATCTATAAACAAAAAGAGGAAAATTAAAAGAAAAGACGAAATAATGGATAAAAAAAGAAATTACAAATAAAAACACTGAGATTTATAATCTTGAGAAATTTAAAGAAATTAGCAAGGATGAAGATAATTTCACATTAAACAAATTTTTAGAAATGAATTACCGGTGACGTATACGTTATATCACATCATTTTTCACTAATCATACGTATAGCTACTCAGATTCAGGTTGGACTTGTTAACTTTGGTCAACTAGACTCACATTTATACGTTCAAAATTTTTAAAGTGATTTATTTAAACCAACGCGCAGCTTTCAATTTTTAACATTTTAGCGACAACACCGCCTGGTGGCATGGTTCAATAAATTAAATAAAGGTATATCAAATGATTACTTTTTACCAGTTAAATTCACTTGATATTTACTGATATTTTTTTGCGATCGGACAATTTATTTAAAAGTTACTTTCATTCAAAGTTATGTAAATTTGCAAAATTGTAGTTATATTGAAAAAAAAAAAAAATTTTTAATTTAATTTAAGGGTTAAAAAAACTAAAATTTAAAAAGCTTGGATTTTAATAATATTCAAAACGATATAATATGATTGGGATGTCGGAATCAAATAACAATTTCTATTAGTGGTTGTGCATTAATTTGTTTATTTTAAAAAGTAATGGAATGAAGGAAACACATTATGCAAAAGTGCAATAAAAATAAGGACACATTAATACATATTAATAGTGAAACAATTATCTTACGATATTCAGCTGTAGAACATGTGAATAAAAGAAAATAAAGTTTAAAAATGGCCGAGTGAATGGTAAAATGTATCTAAGGCATCTTAAGAAGTCATAAATGGTTTTTCAGAGGTTCCTTTCATTTCGACTTAGGCAGCCACTAAAAAGTTGACATCACAAATTTTTTGCAAAATGAGAAACATTGCTATGGATTGGAATAATTTAGAATACCATCAATAAAAATCTGGAAAAAATATAATTACGTTTTTCTGAATAATGAAAATGTCAGGACATGATTTTCATACAATACGTAGTTGCAGAAATGTTTCTAAATATTTGAACAAAAATTTGTTGTAGTAATTTCCCAAAAAAAAAAAAAAAAAATATCTGGTTTGTGAGCAATAGCGGGCATCATAAATGGTAAAATAAACCGATAGAAATACATAAGACCAATGTCTAGTGATCTTTTATAGTTTAAATAAACTGTAGATTTGGCTCCGAATGAGCAAAGATTGATGGAACTGGTTAAAAATAAATTTTTAAATAATATTTTGTATCTATAATAATAATTGGCTAGGAGATTTCTTGTGAGCGATGTTTTGTTCTACTGTTTTATCCCGATTTTGACCAAACATATATTATTTGAAAGGTATTTCTTTTTAGCCGTGTAGCCATTTTGCAGATTTACAGATTTTAAAATGTTTCCTTTATTTTGAGTAAATTGCATTTAAAGCTGCTACTAACACATACACAAAATTATACATATGCTATGTGTGTTTTATTAAATTGGTTAATGTGTTTGTTAATGAGGTCGTCATCTTCATTCACAATAATAGTAAACCATAAAAGTGTTGGTTTGTGAATTGGCTAAGTTGAAAAATAAAGCTGCCTAGAAATTGGACTCGAATTTTGAGTGCTGGCATCTGCTAGTATATTTATAATAAACTAGTATGCCTTGTCGCCCTTCGCTACGACCTAACGAGACTTATTCACATGTTTTATTTCGTAATCAATTTTTCGTACGGAATTTGTATTGCGCAATTAAAATATTTTATTTCATCTATTTTATATATTTTTTTTCAATGGTTGCTGATATGCAGTATGTTTTTCGGTTTTCATTGGGTGAACAATTATCTCAAATTTCGGCTTTCCTACGCTGGAGAAAAGTCCATATAGCTGCCCTTGAGAAAAGCATGGATCTTCCAAATTAGATCTTAACTGTTTGGATTGAATTTAGAATATCATTTGGTAATTTTTCATTTTAGCTATTTTTGATTTTTTCCATTTTTTATATTGAAGATTTTTGTTGTTGGTGATTCTTGTTTTTCGCGATTTTCGGTTTTGTCGATTTTTGATTTTGCCGATTTTTGAATTTGGCGATTCCGCATTGATATTTAATGTGCTTGCTAAAAGTTTCAATACTGTAGCTGTCGTATCACTTCATAAATATTTTCCCACCAGTCCTATCCCCCCAATTTTTATCACACTACTCACATTAATATCTGATGGACACGTGCAAAGTGGAGAGGCTTTCCCTTTTATATTATAAAAGTTATAAAATATTATGTAGTTACTTTGTAAGAGCGGTACTATGCCCATTTCTACACTCATGCCCATTTTTTGTTCGGCTAATCATATTAATAACTTATGGACTCACACAAAGTCCCAAGTCTCACACTTATAGTAATCCAGATATGTGACATTTTAAATTTACTTTGTATGGAAGTAGCCACACCCCTTGATCTGATATCGCCCATTTCTTGTTCGACTAATCATATTAGCTAGCAGATTCCAGCCCTCGAAATTCAAGCGCAAATTTTAGGAAATTTTATTTTTTCATTAAATAAAGACCATAAAAGTATGCTAATCAATTATAGCCAATTCACAAATCAACAAAAAAAAAACAAACTAATTTTCTATTACAAACACATTAACAAATTTAATAAACACACACATAGCATTGTACAATTTTATGTATGTGTTAGTAGCAACTTTAAATGCAATTTAATCAAAATAAAGGACAAAATGTAGAAATCTGTAAATCTGCGAAACGGCCTAAAAGAAATACCTTTCAATTAATATACGCTTGGTCAAAATCGGGATAAAACGATTGAACAAAACATAGTCACAAGACATCGCCTAGCCTATTAATATTACAGATAATAGATGGCCTCCGACAAATTTGCAAAGCTGTCTCTGTCATAGTACTCGAGATATATGATATTTTGTAATTTCTTTGTATGGGAGCTACCACGCCTACTACCGGCATAGCTACTAACATTAACAGACAAATTTGCGACGCTCTCCCTATCATGTTACTCAATGTATATGATATTTAAAATTTACTTTGTATGGGAGGTGCCATGCCCACTAAAAATATTAAAAAAATTATAGCCTATAGCGCTTCCCATATCCGGAGTAAGACTCGTGAAAATTTTAAGAAGATCTTAGGAGTAATTACGGAGATTACCTCTTACAAACAAACAAAAAAACAAACACACATTATCTCTTTATTATATTACTAGCAGACTCCAGCCCTCGAAATTTGAGCGCAAATTCTAGGAAATTTTATTTTTCATTAACTAAAGACCCTGATGAATTATAGCCAATTCACAAATCAACACAAAAAACAAACTCATTTTTATTACAAACACATTAACAGATTTAATAAACACACACATAGCATTGTATAATATTATGTATTATATTAGTAGCAACTTTAAATGCAATTTACTCAAAACAAAGGAAAAAATTTAAAAATCTGTAAATCTGCAAATCGTCTAAAAATAAATACCTTTCAAATAATAAACGTTTGGTCAAAATCGGGATAAAACGGTAGAACAAAACGTCAGTCACAACAAATCGCCTAGCCTTTTAAAATTTTAGATTATTACAGATTATAAATACAGATTTTTTTATTTCAATGCTTGCTGATATACAATGTTTTTTGTTTTTTCATTCGGTAAAACAATTACCTGGAGCAAGCTGCCCATGAAAAGAACATGGATTTTCAAATTAAATCTGGCAACCCTTAACTAATGGCCTTGAATCTAGAATATCATTTGCTAATTTTTCTTTTTAGCAATTTTTGATTTTGCCCAGTTTTGATTTTGACAATTTTTGCTTTTGGGCGATTTTTACTTTCGCGATTTTCGGTTTTGGCGATTTTTGATTTTGGCGAAATTTGAATTTGGTGATTTTGCACAAATTTTCCACGACTAATCACACTGGTAACTAATGTACTTGTCAAAACAGTAGTACTTCACATTTTTTGTATAGGAGGTGCCACGCCCGCTAATTCCATCCCGCCAAATTTTTATTGGACTACTCAGATTAATATCTGATGGACTGTGCAAAATATCGAGTCCTTGCCTTTAATAGTACACCAGTTATATGATATTAGATATTTAAATAGTTACTTTACATAGGGGCGCCACGCCCATTGGTGTGATCCCGCTAATTTTTTGTCCGACTACTCATAATAATATCTGGTGGGCTCGTGCAGTGTGAAAGCTATCCTTTTTTAGTACACCAGTTATATGATATCATATATTTACTTTGTACGGCAGGTCTCACGCCTATTGGTCCGTTACTGCCCATTTTTTGTCCGACTACTCACATTAATAAAAGGTGACATCAGACAAATTTAAAAAGCTCTTCCTATCACAGAACTCGAGATACATAATATTCAATTATTACTTGTATGGTACCGCCTCTTATGCGAAAAAATTACTTTGTGTGGGAGATGCCACGCCTACTAAAAATATTTGAGAAAATTATAGCCTATAGCACTTCCCATATCCGCAGTAAGACTCTGGGAAAATTTCAGGAAGATCAAATGGGTAGTAACGGAGATTACCTCCTACAAACAAACAAACAAACACACATTACCTCTTTATTATATTGGTATAGATTGTAACCACAGGTAGATAAATAAAATCGAAAGTAACTTTGGCTAGTTTTTTATCGCGAAAATAAAAGTGAAGCGTCTCCGTTTGGGTTATTTCAATATTCAGATGGACAGGATTATTTGATTATTGATTATTGCGTTCCGATCATGATACGATTTTCAGAGAGCAATTCAGTGTTCTAAGAATATAAATCATTTAATTCGGCGCATTTCTATCAGGATTATGTTTGATTATGCATTGATTCTTGAACAATATTTGTGCCTTTGGCGAACTACTCCTCGGAAGAAATGAGGTACTCTCTCTAAAAATGTGTCATAACTTTCTCTCATTTTAAGTTTTACTTAATTTTACTGAACATTTTCCTTGAAATTTTCAGTGCGCAATGTCCTCGTATTTGCAATTTAAAAATGCATAATTTTGTATCATGTGTTCCTTAAATGTTTTTGGAAAATTATTACCAAACATACATTGAATGCATTTTTCATATATTTGTATGAAAAGTGGCCGATCTCTCTCGAGTAGTAGTTTGACATTTTAAGAAGATTATATTTATACACCTGCAACGGAAAATATTAAAAAATTTTAGAAAGCGTTTGATCTTTTGTACGGCCAAAGCTCAATTTTAATCGGCATCACTAAATTTTTTAAAAGAGTCATCTGTGAATATTGCCAATTATGGGCAATGGAACAAACACACAGTACAAACACATTGTGGCTACCGAATTGCGATAAAGCTAGTAACCGATTGCTCTTACAGTAAATATTTTATCGTAATAGAAAATTTGCAGGTGCTATTAAATTTCTGTTGATACAATCGAATATACAGTTAACCAACTTTAGAACAATTCGGTTGGCGAATATTTTTTCTATGTGAATATATTCTTTTTTCGTTTGAAATTTTCCTTTAATGTTCAATTTTTGGCGAAATGTTATGAAACTTGAATGAAATATTCTCTTCATGCTGGCAGCGCTAAGGAATTTCAATATATCCTATACAACTATGTGGTCAGGGTGTAATGAATTTCTACTGATGTTTGTAACTACACAAAAAATTCGCTAACCGAATTTTTCGAAAGTTTAACAACTACATTTTCGATGGTATCAACTGAAATTTAATAGGAACTAATAGTTATCTATTGTGATATCATGTGTACGGTTAAGACAATAGAATTATAATCGTAAGCAACTTGAAATTTGTTTATTACCTGTAACTCAACTTGGTTGGCACAAAATCCGGTGGGCACAACGAATTTGTCTTTTTTGTGTACCAAAAATATTAGACATAAACCCATCGATTTAGCGATGTCCGCCCTTTTTGTTTGTATGCCCATGTAAACCTTGTAATCAAAATAAAGGTCATAAATATGAATATATTTTGATCATATTTTACAGCTTATTTGATGGAGATAAATTTTATATATTTAAAAATATATATTTAAAAATTTTGTTCTGAAAATACAAAAACGATATATCGCACCTGTACGTCTAAAGTGAGTCAACTCAAAATTTACAAAATTTTAAGTACAGGCAAAAAACGGTTTTTTTTATATCTACTATAAAATTTAAAAACAGTTGCTTCATTGTAAAGAATTGCGAATAATACATATGCATGAACAGTAGTTGTTTTTGCAATTTTCAATGATCATAAAAAATAACAAGTTTTTTGGGTACAACTCAAAATAAGCCTTTTTAGTGGTTTCTAAAGAAGACACTCTTATAACACAAAGAGGGTTATAACTGTATTTTTTTTTACGAAAGACTAGAAAAACCGATGTAAGATTTTTAAATAAAATAGATATGACCACTGTGTATTTTCTTGAAAAAGTGAAAATTGAAAAATTTTGAGTTGACTCAGTTTAGAGGTGCAGGTGCGATATGTGGTTTAGTTAATAATTATGCGTTATATATATTTACCAAAAAACAAAAAAAAAAAAACAAGTAAGAAAATTATATATGATAAGAAATATATACGATACCCTATACCATGGTTAAGAGACCCTATCTCTTCGGTCCAACTAATTCGATATAGAAAATAAGCATAAACCAAATTTGAGTGGCATTGTTATTAAGTTTTTTGGCTGCAGATATGAAAAAGTTCATACCTGTTGTTATTTATATAGGGGGACTAGGTCGAAAAATGGACTGATCCTGACCATATTTGGTAAAGTCACTTATATTTCGAAAAAATATATATAAACCAAATTTGAGAAAAATCTGTGCAATATTTTTGTTTTTTGACAGATTTAAGTGAAGATCGGGAACTAGCTCTATATGGAGCCTATGACTAACAATTGTCCTATAGGGATTTTATTTGGACTACTGATTAATGGATATAATAAACACATACAAACCCAATTTGACTGAGATCTATAGACAATTTGGATCTTATGGCAATTTATGTCGATTTCACAGGGGTCATTTGTATGGGGACTAGGTCTAAACATGGACCGAATTTCACCAATTTCAGTAGCGTTTATCCTTTGACAGATAAAAATATATTCATATTTGCGACCTGTAGTTTTATTACAAGGTTTACATGGACACACAGTCGGACGGACGGACATCGCTAAATCGACTCAGAAAGTGATTCAGAATCAATCGGTATAATAAAAGATGGGTCTAGGTTAAGTATTTTTGGTAGTTACGAACAGCAGTACAAAGTCATTATACCCAAACCACATAGTGGTTTACGTTATAAATATCTGCTTTATGTTCTTAAGAAACTCAAAATACAAAATAAGGTTCAAAATTCAGGTCACAGCTTAAATGATGCAATTTAAAAAAAAATAAAATAAAAAAGATTTACTGTAATTTTTCAATTGCTTAGTATTTGGTAGGATGTCCTTTATTTTCCATAACCGCTTGAAGCCTTTTCGGCATAGAGTCCACTCGCTTTATTTTATAATTTGGACCTATTTTATCTCACTCTTTTTGCAACACTTTTTTAAGTTATATTTGTTATGGATATCGTATTTTCGAATATTTATCTTCAGTACTAACCACAAATTTTCAATCACATTTAAGTCAAGTGATTGTGCTGGAGTTTGAACTATATACGGGCATTTCCATATCAACCAAGTCTGTACTAATGGTGATTTGTGCTTAGGGTCATTATCTGGTAGAAGCGAAAGGCGTCCTCAATTTGCAATTTCGTCGCTTTTTG